>JADHKM010000017.1:209900-612345 GCA_019925495.1 Ophiostoma fasciatum
GGTACGGATTCGAAATGGCCACGTTGCTCACCGACTGCCGCAGCGCCGGCTTGCCATCCTTCTCCAGCCGCTTCATCGCCCGGTGCGTCGAGTAGAGAGAGAAATGCTGACCATGCAGTATTCAAGACGCCGCAGCCCAACAGCAAGCTGTGGAACTCGGCGAGCCTGAGCTACCTATGGAGCGAGGACGCGCTGGCGGGCGGCGGCTGGTGGCACGACGCGCGCATCCTGGCGGCGACGGGCGCGGGGGCGGCGGCCGAGGCGCCGCGGGCGTGGGCGGGCTGGTGGAACGAGCACGTGGTGGAGCTGGCGCGGCTGTCGGCGGCGGAGCCGGGCACGCTGAGCGTGCTGCTGACGGGCCGCGGCGAGCAGGCCTACGGGCCGCTGCTGCTGCGCATGCTGCGCAGCAAGCAGCTGGCATTTGACCTGGTCGTGCTCAAGCCCGCCGCCGGCCCGGCCAACGAGCGCTTCGCCAGCACCATGGCCTTTAAGCAGGCCTTTCTCGACGCCCTGCTGCGCACCTACCCAGCCGGCGCCGCCGACGTCCGCATCTACGAGGACCGCCCCCGCCACGTCGACGCCTTTCGCGCGTTCCTCGCCGACTTTTCCTCCTCCACCTCCTCCTCCTCTTCCTCTTCCTCTTCCTCGCGTGCCGCCGCCGGCGAGGTCATCCACGTCGCCGAGGCGCCCACCGCGCTCGACCCCGTCGTCGAGGTCGCCGTCGTGCAGCACATGATTAACAGCCACAACGCAGCACTGGCGGCGGCGGCGGCGGCGACGAGCAGCGGGGCCCCCGGCAGCGGGGCCCGCAGCAGCCGCGGCTCCGCCGGCCGCCTGGTGCTGACCAAGACGGTCTTCTTCACGGGGTACCTGGTGGCGGAGGCGGACTCGCAGCGGCTGCTGGGGCTCATGGACCTGCTGCTGCCGTCGCCGCCGCCCGGGCCGGGCGGCGGAGGCGCGCTGCGGCGCGACCTCAAGTACCACGGCAACAGCATCATGATCTGCCCGCGCGCCTGCCCGCCGCACCTGCTGGCCAAGGTGGGCGGCCTGGGCAGCAAGATGACGTGGCGCGTCGAGGCCGTCGGCGCCCTCGACAGCCACGGCGTCTACGCCGCCAAGGTGCGGCCCGCGCCGCCCCCCGCGTCTGCCGCCGCCGCCGCCGCCGCCACGGACGCCCCCTTGCCCAGCTACCACACCGCCGACGCCGTGCCCCTCGTCGTCCTCGCCGTCGGTCGCGGCGCCCGGCCCCACGAGGCCGGCCGCATCCGCACCTGGCAGCCCGTGCCCGCCGACCGCGTCTTTGCCTTTGAGACCACCGTCGGCGAAAAGGCCGTCCTCCGCATCGAGCCCGAGCACGCCGCCGCCGCTGCTGCCGCTGGCGGTGGCGATGACAGCGAGTACTCGTCGTCCACGGGCCGGCCGCCGCTGCCGCCCTACAAGCGCATGCGCCCCGGCCCCGGCTACTACTACCAAGCTGCAGCCGGCGGGTCCATCCCGACCCAGCCAGCCGCGTTTGCGGCGCCCCGCGGACCCTCCGCCGGTGGCCGCGGGTACCACTATCCCTTCGTGGCCGGCCGGGGCGGCCGGGGCGGCGGCGGCGGCGGCGGGCGCGGCAGCTATCGGGGCGGTGGTGGCGCGGCCCTGCGCGGACGTGGCGGCGGCGGCGGCGGCGGCGGCGGCGGCGGCGGCGGCGGCCCGTCAAACCCGTACTACCAGTCGCTGGACGACGCGGGGCCGGGCGGCACGGCCATCCCGGCGCGGCCGCCCATTGTGTACGACGACGAGGCGTAGGGCAGGCGGCGTCGGGGCGCTGGGATTGGCGTTTGGTGTGTTGTATAATACCCGAATATCGCTTAGTTGCATACTATGTATTAAAGGCGGATGAATTGATTTCGTTTTTTTTCGTTTTTTTTTTTTTTTCACTCTTCTCTTGCCTTGTTCTTCCTCCTCCATCCTCAACGCCGCCGCCACCATGGCATCTACCCGCTCGGCCTTTGAGGCCTACTACCTGCAGCGCGCGACGGCCGAGCTCGCCGAGGACCTCGACCAGCTGCGCACCGCCGCCGACTTTGTGGTGCCGGCGGCGACCCCCGCGGCCGCCAAAGACAACGACGTCAAAGACGACACGAAAACCACCGCCGGCGCCACCGCGCCCAAGTCGAGCAAGGCGGGCGCGTCGGACAACTCGCTGCAGATGCTGATCGGGGCACTGCGGCAGGGCGCCGACATGTTCTCGGCCCAGGACCAGGCGCGCGTGGTGGGGCACAAGGCCGAGGGTTGAGGGGAACAAGCAAGGCACGAGACGAGACCCTACACACATCCAACCTGAAGCCCAACAAGGTCCTGGGTCACCGTCCTCAGCCGCCTGGCGAGCCGCTCCGACCGGACACAGCGCCGCGCAACGCCGCGCGAAACCTGTGCGAGGGCCCACCCACGACCTCGTCCTGTCTACCGTCGGCCGTCTACGACAATCGTACATCACGTCTGAGCTGCGCAAAGTGAATGAATGAGCAGCTATGGGTATCTTGGATGTCGATCGTGAAAGGAGAGAAGAGAAGAAGAGAGTGAAAAAAGGGCGATAAAATAAAACGAACGGTGATCGAACTCCATGACCGTGGGGATATATGTAAGGAAAGACGAAGAAAAGGAAGAAAAAAGCACAAAATTAGTATAAAATCCGACCTTTGTCCCAAAAGGAACCCCAAAAAAAACCCGTGTTCCCGTGTTCCCTGCTCCAGATGAAAAGAGAAGGGAAGGGGGAAACAAATGACCCAATCCGTTTCGAAAATAGGTTCGTCTTGTCTTTTGTCCGCCAACCCGGCCGCGTGGGTATCATGTCAATTAGAAAGGGGCCGTCCAGTTGTCGTTCGTCCAATGACCATGTCCATGTCCCGTGTCCATGATGCGTGGTGCTGCTGCTGCTGCTGCTGCTGCTGCTGCTGATGCTCCTGCTCCTGTTCCGGTGCGTGCCCTCGAGAGCTACGACAGCCGGTCTGCGGCCGCCGGACGCCCCGCCTCGCGGCGCACAGCCCAGCCCTTGAGGGCAATGCAGAGGATGACCCAGGCCATGAGCAGGCCGACGAGGCCCGTGACGACGGTGTAGATGAACATGGCGTCGAGCTCGTAGTGGATCATGCCGCTGACGGTGTCGCTGGCGCTGGCCATGAAGATGACGCCGCCGGCAATCAGGCCAAAGGACGCCAGCAGCTCGGTGGGCGGGCGCGACGGCAGGATGGACGTGGGCGGGCGCAGGTACATGAGGACGTAGGACAGGCCGCGCGCAAAGGAGGCGCCCGTCAGCAGGTTGCCCCACTGCTTGTGGATCATGCTGGAGATCATGGTGTTCTGCGTGTGCGAGCTCATCATGATGCCCAGCAGCAGGATGACGAGGCCGGGGATCGGGTTGATGGAGAAGCCGTAGGTGCGCGGCGGGCGCAGGGCTTCGCGCTCCTCCCCGTGGTAGTTGTGCTCGGGGTAGGCGTGCGCGGCCTCGGTGACGGTGGTGTTGAGCAGGTCGCGGATCCGCGAAGACTCGACAAGCATGCCGCACTGGACAGCATTAGCACGCGGACGGCGAAGGGCAGGAAAGGGAAGGACAGGGGGTAACGCACCAGTCCGCCGCCGAGGAAGAGCACCGTGATGGAAATGTGCTCGAGGTCCTGCGGGCTGTACGCCTTGCCGGCGTTGCCGAGGTGCTCGAGGAAGATGTTGGTGGCGCCATAGAAGAAGATGAGGAAGCTCTCGACGAACTCGGCCGACGGGATCCAGCGCTTGCTCGCGGACTTGGGACGGATGTTCCAGGCCTGGTCGCGCACGTTAGCCGATGACGAAATTACACATGCATAGATGCATGATGGATAGGTGCATGATGATGATGTTGCTTACCCAACCCCATTCGCCGAAGCAGCCGGCCCAGCGGCCGAGCGTGAAGATGCCGAGCCAGAAAAACACGCCACCCTTGATCCAATGCGCCAGGCCGCTGAAGACGCCGTGCCCCTCCTGTTGGAGAAACAAAGGTCAGCTCCAAATTCGCCCCTCGCTTCTCCAAATCTCCAAGGACACAAGAACCGGGCCGGAGCTTCTCCAACTTACAAAAAAGCGGCCGTACGCGATGATGCCCAGCGTGTAGGCGATGAAGCCCAGGATCAGAATGACGCGGTCGACGCAGTTGTAGGCGAGGAGGAGGATGCGCCAGGCGCGGTCGGAGATGCCGCTGGCCACCTTGCTGACGAACGTGGCCACACGGCTGGCGCGGCCCAGGCCCAGCACGCCCAGGCCGGCCGGGCCAGCGGGGCGGGGCGAGGCGGGCAGGCGGCCTTCCTCGAGCAGGTCGTCGTCGTCAAAGGCGTCGTCGCCCTCGTCGCGGCGGTCGTAGCGGTGGTGGCGGGCCACGGGGTCGTGCTCGTCGTCGACGGACTCGTCGCAGCTCTCCTCCTTGTGGTGGGCCGAGTCGTTGTCGTTGTCGTTGTCGCCCAGCGTGGACATGGAGTGGCTGCGCAGCGACTCGGTGTTGGGCTCGGTGCCCTGGCCGCTGTCGTTGGACATGCGGTAGCCGGCGTGGCGGTGGCGGTGGCCGGGCTGGCCCTCCTGCTGCTGGCTGTGGTGCGCGGCCAGCGCCTGGGTGGACACGGGGATGAAGGCGCTGCGCTCGCCGCGGTCGCCGTCCAGGGCGCGGCTGCTGGCGCGGCCGTTCTTGAGAGCGCCGGCGACGCGGGCCAGCAGGCCGATGACGACCTGGGTGGACACGACCCAGGTGGCGATCCAGCCGACCTTGTAGTGGGCGTTGTTGGGGTAGAGGTCGGGCGTGCCGGCGTTGTAGATGGCGGCGAACACGACGCCGGCGCCGTTGGCCGCCAAGAAGACCAGCTGCGCCGGCAGCGTATACCGCGAGCGGGCCAGCGACAGCATGACGGCTGTTGGGGACGTCAGCAGAGCTCCTCCAAGCGCAAGGCGAAAGAGTGGGAGAGAGAAGGACTCACCGACGGGCAGCGCAAACACCCAGCCCAGCGTCATGAGCAGGATGTGCGCGTACATGAGGCCGCGGTGTTCGGGGTGGGCAAAGTACGTCGGCGGGTAGACCTTGACCTCCTCGGTGGCGTTGCTGTGGCTGCTGCTGCCGTGGGCCCCCATGGCCATGCCGCCGCCGCCGTGGCCCATGTCCATGCCGCCCTCGTCGCCGCCGTGCGCGAGCACGCCCGGCGCGAGCGCGAGGAGCAGGGCGCCGACGGCGAGGGCCGACGCCAGACGGCCAGCGCGGGCCTGCATGGCAGCGGACCGCATTGTTCACGGAGCTTCAGGCGCGCTTCCCGAGGCACAGACAGCTCCAAGCTCCAAACAACACCGGCGGCTGGGCCTAGAATGCGCTCTCTCTCGGCGTGGGCGGGTTGGTTGGGTTGACTGGCAAGAAATGAGGTGGTCCGACACCTCTGTACAGCAGACGACACAAGAGGACGGGAGGCGACCCAGGCTCTCTTCCCGCGGGCTATGCAGTTTTTGAATATATGGGGTGTTCTTGGTGCAGCTCAGAGCCTCGCTAAGCAATGCGTCATTGGCCAAAGGCCACTTCTAAGCGGACGCTGGGCTTGGGGAAGTGACGTTGTTTCAACGCCGAGAGGCGTGTTGGAACAGGCGCAGGGAGAGGGCGTGGGGGAGAGGAGGCGACGAAGTAGGAGAGGGGGAGGGGAGGGGGGGAGGGGGGAAAACGGGAGGGGATTGGACGAGGCTGGTGTCAGTTGACGATGGTGGGCAGAAACGGAAGAAGAGGAGGGAAGAGAGGAAGAGCAAAAGCAAGAGGAAGAGGGAGGGCCGGAGCATAAAAAGGAAAAGGCAAAAAAAAGACGAGGCCAGGGGGAAAGAACGAGGGGGGGTGTGGAAGCTGTGGAAGGGGAAGCTACGACCGGAGGGGGGGGGGGTGTTGACTTTTCGAGTGGTCTGCACAGCGAGGGCAAAGAAAGTATCCATATAACGATCTCGATGGAGCTCTGCGGCGTATGACTCCAGCCTCCCCCGTAAGCTTTGCTTAGAGACGCGGAACAGGGCTGCACCGCAGTATTGGTAATAATGCGGCGGGCCGGCCACGGAGGCGCGAGAAGCTTCGGCGAGGCGACCTTTGTTGCCGGCGGCGGCGGCGCCCCGGTTTTGCGGGCCTCGCTGGCGCCTTCCGTGGACGACAGTCATGCCCGTGGCCGGCTCCCACGAGCGCTCGTATGACGGTCAGACGAGACGGAGACCAACGAAGCATAAGCATATTACAATCTACAACTACTCCGTAAGATACATCGACAATACGGGGGAGCGGTTGTGCCAGCGTCCCCAGGAGCTGTGGTCGTCGTCGTATTGTATTACTCCGTACAGAGTGTCTCGTGGGCAGGTCCGAGCCTCCCGAGAGATCCGGGAGACAAAATGACGAACGAGACAGAAAAAAACGAAGCAGAGCGAGCCGCGGACCAATTAGCGGCCGGCGTGGGTAGTGTAAGAGCTCTTCTTGGGGTAAGGTCGCGACAAAGAAGCCCATGTCGTATTACTCCGTCGTCCTGTCGTGGCGGGGGCCGTATGATTAAAGAGGGCCCCACACAGTGTCCAGGCGCCTAACGGCAGCCCGGTCCACTTGTGCCACAGCAACGCCCAGATGCCGCTGCAGACACGGGAGCTGGAATGCTGACATGTGCAGGCTACGGAGTAGGAGCATACAAGTACTCTGTAGGGCCAGGTATGCTGTACTTGTACTTTAGCGGAGTACGGAGACAATAGGCGCGCGACAAGGAGCCGCCTTGCTGGCAAAGATTCTGCCCGCCGAGCACGGCAGAGCAGATCGAGGTCACGTCTGCGTCAAGGCGAGGGAGGCGAGGGAGGCGAGGGCGAGGACGACGAGGAAGAGGGCGAGAGCGCGAGCGAGGGCGAGAGCGAGGGCGGGAGTGCGGGAGTGCGGGTGCGGGAGTGCGGGAGTGCGGTAGTGAAGCACGAGAGAGAGAGAGAAAAAAAAAAAAAAAAAAAAAAAAGAGGGCCCAAGGCGATCTCGATGACGGCCGCTTGGGCATGGGATGGGTCGTGCGCCAAAAGTCTTGGCGGCCGGTCTTCATACGGAGAGCACCGGAAACAGAGCCAGGGAGGGCTGGGAGAGGGGAGAATAATTTGCTCCGTGGGTGGGTTTCAAAACAAAACGCCTGGGCAAACGCCGAATGCGAGGCGATTGCGAGACGGAGAATTGACGCGCCGTAAGCATAAGCATACGGGGTCACTCACCAGTCCGTGCAGCAGGCAGCAGCCCAGACACCTGGTACGACTGGCTGCCGGCACATCGGTGCCTGTCTGCTATGTCGTTGCCTGGCGATGTCATGCTCCGTAGTTCTTATGCTTATTTGTTCACGGCCCTTCTATGGAGACTCGCTGGCCGACGCAGGGAGAGGCCGCAATCCGGAAATATCCGCATGTCTCGTACGGAGGCGCATGCGTACGGAGTACTTGTGCTTGTCCCAGCGGCGCCTGGCCGACGCGGTCGCCGTGCTCCGCCGGTGGCCGTGGCCGCGGCCGGTGGCCGGACGTGGTGCGCTTTTCGACGGGCATCGTTTGATTTTTCACCCCGCCTTCACATGGTCCGAGAGATCCGGGACCCCGGCCGAGCGCCGTACGCTCCATATGCGTGTAGAACTGTACTTGTACGGAGTATATGCTTATACCTGTACGGAGCACTCCGTACCGCAGTCAACCCTGAGGCACTGACAGCCGCCGTACGGAGTACGTCGCACCGCTACTGCATGCGCGTCCTGTGATCCTCTCCCGTGATACGGCACAGTGCAAAGAGTCGCCGTTTCAGCGCGCGCGCCCCCTCCCGCCCCACCGTATTGGCTCCTCCGTTTTGGGCGCTCCATTGCAGCCTAGCCGGCCGCACCCTCTCTGGGCTGCCGATCCGGAAGAGGCAAAGGCTGATCCTGCTGGCCTGCGGGCGCGCGCGTCTGCCGGAGTCTGCGGAAGCTAAGCTGCGAGAGCAGCGCTGGCCCCCCCCAGTGACGTAGCCGTTCGGCGCCGACGGGTGCCGAATTGCACACCGCCTGTCTGTCCACCGCCTGTCGTCGTGGCCCTCCTTAGCGGCCTTTGGAGCGTTCGTAAGCAGGCTTGGCGCGCGGAGTTTACTACGGACTTTACTGACCAATCGCATGCGGACACAGTTGTGGCTTGCAGGCATCCGATGTTTTGTCCGAGTCTTCTCCGTCTACGGAGTATGCTTACAGCGGCGACCGCGCCCGCAGCCGCCAGCCTGTGCCGTCCCGGACCACCTTGCCCTCGCCTGCCAGCTTCTGCAGAATCTGCACCACGCCCCGCTCCGCCGGTGCGTGCAGGTCCGCCCGCACGTCCGCGTAGATGACCGCCACCAGCTGCGCCGCCGTCCAAGCGGCCGTGGCCGGCTTGTCGGCGGCGTCGGCGGCGGCGTCGGCGGCGGCGGCGGCGACACCAGCCGGAGCCCCCCGCAGCAGGCGCACCACCTGGTCCTCGCGCTGCTGCCGGTGCGCCAGGTACTCGGCGATCTTGGCGGGGCCGTCGTCCACCACGGGGCCGTGGCCGGGGTAGAGGCGGCGACGGTCCCGGCCCGCCCCCGCGTCGTAGAGGCCCTGCATCCGCCGCAGGCTCGCCATGTACGTGGCCAGGTCCTCGAACACGCTCGTGCCCTGCCCCAGCACGTTGTCGCCCGCAAACACGGCGCCCTCGTCCTCCAGCACAAACACCATGTGGTCCGCCGCGTGGCCCGGCGTGTGCACCGCGCGCAGCGTCGCGCCCTCGACGGAGAAGACCTGGCCGTCCACCAGGTCGGCAATGCCGGCGTCGGCCGTAGCGCCGGCCGCAGCTCCAGCCGCAGTCCCGGCCCCGGCCCCGGCCCCGGCGTCGGCCAGCCGGCTCTGGTACACGGGCACGCCCGGCACGAGCGCGCGCGCCTGGCCGATGCCGCCGACGTGGTCCGGGTGCCAGTGCGTGATGAGCACGGCGGCGAGCGTGCTGCCCTCGCGCGCGAGCGTCTGCGCCAGCAGCTCCGCCCACTCCGCCTTGCCCTCGCCCGTGTCCACGAGCAGGCGCGCCCGCCCCGTGCCCACCAGGTACGTGTTGGTGCCCTGCAGCGTGAACTTGCCCGGGTTGCACCCGAGCACGCGCACGCAGCGCGGGCTGAGCCGCTCCACCGGGGGGAGGGGGACGAGCGACGCGGCCATGGAGGCGGACCGAGTCGGAGCTGTACTTGTAGACGACAACGACAAAGACGACACCGCACGAAATGTGTGTGCGGTCCTCCGAGGCAGCATGCGGGTGCGGCGGTCGCTTGCTCGCAGTCGCAACCACAGCCGCGTTCACATGGACGTCGGGGCGGCGGCGGCTCGTTGTTGTGTCGAGGAGGGCGTCGCGATGTCGTGCTCGCTCGCCCGCTCTCGCTGGTTCCGAATGACCAATGCTCGTTGATGCCGAGGCTGTGGCCGATAAGAAGGTCAGGTGCCGATAAGGGCGGCTGGCCAGCCGGCCAGCCAACCAGCCAGCCCTGCGCTGTAAGCGGAAGGCGCACGACCTTAGCTGGGCTGGGCTGGGCTGGGCTGGGCTTGCTGTCCCTGGAACATCTCAACGACGACGCCGCACAAACGCATCGTGCCGTACCACACCACCACCCGCCGCCCTACGGAGCCCGTCGGGACGTGCGACGAGTGCCCGTTCTGCGTGTCGCCGCCGACCCCCCCCCCCCCGACCCCGTCGAACGACCGACCCATCGACCATCCGGGTCGCTTTGCCACCGCTGGCCGCAGCGAATCAGCGCGCCGTTCTGGTCCCTTCTCCACCTCCTGGAAAAAGCAGCTCTGCGTCGGCGAGCCCCGACCACGAGGGCACCACGAGATCGAGCGAGGTCGAGCGAGGTCGAGCGAGGTCGAGCAGGTCGAGCGAGGCCGAGCCAGGACAATTGCGGCCATCGAGCGGCAGCGGCCCGACACGACGACACGGCGACACGGCGACGCGGCGACGCGGCGACACGACGTAACGACACGACAAAAGCTTCCAATCAGCCGCCCCGTTTCGAAGGAACGCCTTTCCTCCTCGACGACGGCTGACGCCCGACGCCCAGCATGGCTGCGCGGCCGACCACGCCGTCGTCGCCCAAGACGGTCAAGCTCAAGGCACCGGTGCCGGGCATGCCCATGTACGGGTGTGGTAGGTGATGAGCGTTCAGCGTGCCCAGGGCTCCCTGCTGGACCGGCCTGACAGGACCAGAGCACGTCCAGCGCCTCTTCAGCCAGGGCCAGGACATCATCAACACGTCCATCTCCCACTACAAGACCATCCTGCGCAAGATCTTCGACCAGCCGCCCATTGTGCCGCAGACGTCCAAGGCCCCCGACGGCCAGCCCATCACCAGCCTGACGCCCAACTTCCTCTGTCTGCAGTGCCCCAACACGCTCGTGCAGGAGGACATTGGCGCGCACGGCAACAAGCGGAACCACCGGTTTTGTGAGTGCGGCGGGGCGGGGCGGGGGAGCGCCGTGCTCGTGCTGTGCTCGTGCTGGATACTGACTGCCAGACGTCGAGTCGCGGTGCGGCACGCTCTACTGCCACATGTGCGACGACCTGGTCTACGACCCGACGCTGGAGGAGCTGCGGCTGCGCAAGATTGGCACGGGCTCGTTCTCAAGTGCGTCCTCCCTCCTCTTCTCCCTTCTTCCCCCCCCCCCCCCCCCTTTCTCGGCCGCTCCTGACAGACAGCCAACCGCAAGCGCAAGCACGACGAGCTCTTCTCCGACTCGCTCAAGGACGACCCGCGGTACATTGCGTCCAACACGACGCTGGCCTCGTGCCGGGCCAGCGGGCTGCGCGGCATCTACAACGCGGGGGCGACGTGCTACCAGAACGTGATCCTGCAGTCGTTTCTGCACAACCCGCTGCTGCGCAACTTTTACCTGTCGGACGGGCACCAGAGCGCGCTGTGCGAGGCGCCGCACTGCCTCAGCTGCGCCATGGACGACGTGTTCCAGGAGTTTTACGGGCAGGAGACGACCAACGGCTACACGGCGGCCAACATCCTGTCGAGCTTCTGGATCTCGGAAAAGAAGGCCTTTGCCAACCTGGTCACCACCAAGGAGCAGGACGCGCACGAGTTCTTCCAGTTCCTGGCCGAGGAGCTGCACGAGCGCAACGGCGACGGCAAGAAGCCCGAGCACGGCAGCGAGCACTCGTGCACCTGCATCATCCACCAGACCTTTTACGGCAAGCTGCAGAGCACCACCACCTGCCAGCAGTGCAACGGCGTCACCAACCAGGTCCAGTCCTTCCTCGACCTCAGCCTCGGCGTCGACAGCCTCAACAAGCGCGGCGCCAAGCGCGGCTCGGCGGCCGCGGCAGCAGCGGCCGCCGCCGCCTCCGCCTCCGGGGCCTCCGGGGCCTCCGGGGCCTCCGGGGCCCCCCCGCCGCGCCTCACCCTGCAGCAGTGCCTCGACGAGGAGTACATCAAGTCCGACAAGTGCGAGTACCGCTGCCACAACTGCAGCTCCACGCGCCTGGCCCGCCGCCAGACGTCCATCAAGTCGCTGCCCAACGTCCTGTCGATCCAGCTCAAGGTGCGTGGCCGCCCTCCCTTGTCTCTGTTCTCTCTGTTCTTGCCTCCCCCCTGACCTTCAGCGCTTCGAGTACAAGCAGGGCCGCCACGACAAGGCGGTCAAGGTGGACACGCCGGTCGAGTTCCCGCTGCAGCTCAACATGCTGCCGTACACGAACCGCAGCCGCAGCCAGGACGCGCGCGAGTGCTACGAGCTCAACCGCTCGTGCATGTACGACCTGCTGAGCGTCGTCGTCCACGTCGGCGAGATCGACACCGGCCACTACGTCTCCTACTGCCGCGTCGGCGACCAGTGGTTTGCCTTTAACGACCACCGCGTCGAGCTCGCCTCCAATTCCGAGGTCCTCAACGCCAAGGCCTACCTCTTGTTCTACATTATCCGGTCGCTAGCATAGCAGGTAAAAGTAGACAATACGGTTCACTGGCAGTACGATTCAATGTTGGCCGTCCTCGTCCCCCCGCCACCGCCACGCGTCGCACTCAAAGTTGGCGTAGCAGCAGAACTCGTTGCTGAGCCCCCGCGCGTGCTGCGGCTCAAACGTCGTCACCCGCACCCCCTGTGCCCGGTACAGCTTGGTCGTCAGCAGCGTGCCCATGCGCTCGCCCGTGCAGACGATGATGCGGGGGCCGCCGCTGCCGCCGCTGCTGCCGCCGCCGCCACCCGCGGTCGGTGGCGACGCCGCCCGGCCCAGCCACCGCGCCGTCAGCGCCGCCTTGGTCTGGCAGTCCTCGCTGAGAAAGGGCGGGTCGCAGAAGACGCGGTCGGCGGCGCCGCGCAGGGCCGCCGGCAGGCGCGTGGGCGCGCGGAAGTCGTAAAAGACAAAGTCGTCGCCGAGCACGGCGAAGCGCCGGTCGTACTCGAGGAGCACGAGGCGCGGCCGCGCCGTGGCCGGGCGATCGGCCTGGGGGGTCGTCAGCTGGGACTCTCGAAAGGAGCAGCAGCAGCAGCAGCAGCAAGACAACGCACCACCATGTTCCTCAGCGCCACGTAGACGCTCGGCCCCGAGACGACGGCCACCAGCGACGACGCGTCGGTGCCGTCCAGCAGCTGGCGCGCCAGCACGCGGGCGGTGTCGTCCGTGTACCAGAACTGCGACTCGTTCCAGTCCTCGGCGAAGAGGGCCATGGAGAGGGGCGTGGCCTTGTCCGTGGCCGGCGCCGAGGCCGGGGCCGCAGAGGTGCTGGCAGCCGCGGCACCGCCGCCGCCGCCGCCGCCGTCGTCGTCGTCCACCGGCAGACCCGCGGCGGCGGCGGCGGCCGCCTGCAGCTCGGCAAAGCGGCGGGCGTGCTCGTCGCGCTCGGCGTAAAAGGCCTGCAGCGCGTCGAGGGCCGACGACGAGAGGGTGCTGTTCGACATCAGTACGAGGCGATCGAGGCGAGCGAGTCGAAGCGAGGCGACAAAGGGGGGAACAAGCTCTCTCACATCTCGTCGTCGGTGTCGGACGCCATGGGGGCTAAGCAGAGGTCGTCACGGCGGGAGGCTCCCAATGTGTGGTGTGTCTTGAAAGGGAGGATGAGCTCGAGGCTGAGGGCGCACGAAAAAAGTTGGGCGGCGACGTCAGACGAAAAAAATCGGACTTTGCTCGCGCATCGACCGCCGCCCGCGACCAGCCGTGCACACACACATAGACGTAACCACACGGGGAGGAGGACAGCTCGGGGACTTTTCTATTGCTTCCCACCCTCCTATGTACACGGCCTTGTGGCCCGAAAACAGACGAAACGATACAACCAGCCGATGATCGACCCGCGGCCCCCTTTCTTTCCCTGCCGTCTCGAACAACCCCTTACTGGTCGTCCACGACGTGCAGGTACTTGCGCTCCTCCTGTCTCTCGCGGTCCGTTGTTGGCGGCAGGTCGTAGTGCGACGAGCTGCGGAATCCTTGCTGGGGAGGGTTAGCACAGAAAAGGGAGAGGAGGAAAGAGGAGAGAGGAGAGAGAGACGACGCACCAGATAGTGGTAGACAAAGTCGCTGATGTCGCCCGGCTGGATGTCGAGGTCCTTGAAGGTCTTGGCGGTCTCGTCAATGGTCTGGTCGATAAACTCGCGGTCGACGTCCTCGCCCGACAGCACCGGCCACCAGAGCACGCGGTTGAGCAGCGTGGCGGCGGGCTTGAGCACGGCGCGCGGCACGTTGATGTGCCGCCGCTTCTTGTAGATCTCGCGGTCCACCAGCGCCGCGATCTCGGCCGTCGAGTAGTTGCGCGGCCCGTACAGCTCAAAGGTGGCGCCCGCCGTCGTGTCGTCGTACAGCATGCGCTCCAGCGCCTGGCCCACGTCGATGACGTGCACCGGCCAGTACCGCTCCTGCATGTTGTTGGCCGTGAACAGGTTGTACACGCCCGCCAGCCGCAGCAGCAGGTTGTCCTCGAAGCCGAACATGGGCGCCGGCCGCACAATCGTCGTCTCCGGGAAGATGGCCCGCGCCGCCGCCTCGCCCCGGCCCTTGGTCGCAAAGAACGCCGCCGGCGACGCCGGGTCCGCGTTGTACGACGACACGTGGATCAGCCGGTCCACGTCGTACTTGGCCGCCGCCTCCGCGATGCGCTCCGTGCCCTCCACGTGCACGTCCTCGAGCGAGAAGTTCCTGCGCGGTCAGACGAGCTCATCCTCTCTCTCTGTCTCTGCCCATCACTCACTTGGTCGGGTAGTTGCGGCCCACCAGGTTGTACACAACGTCCGAGTGCCGCACGCTCTCCTCGATCGATGCCGTGTTCCGGAGGTCATATTCCTGTTGGTTGCACCAGTCAGCAAGGGAAATCCTCCCGGGGGGTAGGAGGAGAGGGGGCCTGGCACGCACCATGAACACGACCCGGCCGAGATCGCCCGTCACCTTGAGATGCCGCTTCGCCATCTCCTCGCGGTACGGCACCACCACCGTGCATCCTTGCCGTGCTGGTCTGGTCAGCTGCCTGGTTACACAGAGAATGGAAAGAAAGAAAAAACCAGGAGGGGACGCACCCAGTCTGTGGACGATGTAGCGCCCCAGAGCACCCGTCGCGCCAAACACCGTTGCCGTGTGGCCTAGCAGTCCGTCGTTAGCAGGAGGTCAGAGAGGTACGCCCGCAGCGAACCGGTCGCGCCGATCGTGATTCTCGCCGTTCCGTCGCGAGCCGGAGCCGGAGCCGGAGCGAGAGACGCTGCCTACCTCCGAGGGACGACCTAGAGCACCGGATTAGCCTCGGGTCCTGTGCCCGCACGCACCCGACAGTGCCACCCGCTGGGAAGCCGAGCCCTACCGTCCGCCCTGCACCCGCAGAATGGGCTTGCCGGTGCGCGTGATGGCAATGTCGGAAATCGCGCGGCGCGCCGGCAGCGGCTGCCGGAAGACGGCCTGCGCCAGGGGCGACGCCCGCGCCGCGGCGGCCGGGAACGACGGCATCTCGGAAAAAGGCGACAGAGTCCGGGGCGAGAGAAGGGCGCAGAAGGCGTGTGCACGCGGCGGCTGCGAGTCAATTCGGGCGTCCGGTGCTGCTGGAGTCCCGAGGGGAGGCTTTTGGGACGCAAAAGTAATGATTCGGATTCGATTGGCGGGCGGCTCGCCGGCGGGTGTTTGGTCACGTGACGAAGAGCAAGTGGATGGGCCGCGCGGAGAAACAGTTGTTGCGGGAAGCGGGCCGGCGGGACCAGGCTGCATCGGCGCCGCGTCGCTGCTGCCAGGGCGGGCGTGGGCTGCGTTTGGCCCGAGAGCTTCGCTGGTCCCGACCACATGCCACGGCGAGCAGCGACGGCGACCCCTTTCCCAACCATCCACGCCCACGCGCACACGAAACCGACCTTTCTACGCTTTCCATCCACGCCCCCTCCCCCGCCACCACTATGAGCGCCGAGGCGTTGACCGACTTCCTCGACGCGCAGCGCGATGCGGCGCCGGAGGAGCTGCAGGGCGCGATCCTGGAGATTGAGAACCTGTGGGAGCGCAAGCTGTGGCACGAGCTGACGGAGGCGCTGCTGGTGCTCTTCAACGACGAGCAGAGCGAGGCGCTGCGGTTGCCGTTCTTCAAGGTGTTTGTGCTCAAGTTTGCGGACAAGATCAACCAGCTGAAGCTGGTCGACCTGGCGCTGAAGGCGGCCGACGCATGCGAGGGTGGGCTCTCTCTTTTTGGGGATTTTTGGATCTGTCTGGGTCTGGGCCATGCTGACAGACAGACGACAAGGAAAAGCTTGCTTTCCTGACGACGGTGGCCAAGCGGGTGGACCACGAGGACGCGCAGGAGGCGTTTGTGTTTGCGACGATTGCGGTGGCGCGGACGAAGCTGCTGCTGCGGGACTTTGACGGGGCGCGGGCGGACCTGGACCAGGCGGAGCGGGTGCTGGAGACGTTTGACACGATCGAGACGGTGGTGTACGCGGCCTTTTACGACACCAACGCGCTGTACTTCCAGGCCAAGCTGGACTTTGGGCTGTACTACCGCAACGCGCTGCTGTACCTGGCGTGCGTGGACGTGGGCGCGCTGGACCTGGAGGAGCGCCACGACCGCGCGTACAAGCTGAGCCTGGCGGCGCTGGTGTCGCCGACCATCTACAACTTTGGCGAGCTGCTGCTGCACCCGATCCTGGACGCGCTGACGACCGAGGACGAGGACGACGCGTGGCTGCGCGAGCTGCTCTTCGCCTACAACCGCGGCGACCTGCGCGCCTACGAGCGCCTGGCCGACCACATCGAGGGCAACGCCCTGCTGCACAAGCACAGCGCGCAGCTGCGCCAGAAGATCTACCTGGCCGCCCTGACCGAGGCCGTCTTCCGCCGCCCGCCGCACCAGCGCTCCATGACCTTTGCCACCATCGCCCACGAGACCAACGTGGCCCCCGACGAGATCGAGCACCTCATCATGAAGGCCCTCAGCCTCGGCCTCCTGCGCGGCACCATCGACCAGGTCGACGAGATCGCCCACATCAACTGGGTCCAGCCCAAGGTCCTCGACATGAAGCAGATCGACAACATGCGCACCCGCCTCGCCGAGTGGGGCGCCAGCGTCAACCAGCTCGGCCACTGGATCGAGCAGGTCGGCCAGGACGTGTGGGCGGCATAGAGGGACGCTGGCGTGGACGGTGGGCAACGGACAACGGACAAACCAAAAAAAGGGACGACCAAGGGGACCGCCTTTTGAAGAGCGGCTGCTGGCTTAGACGGCATCCCCGGCACGGCACATGTCATCGTGGACCCCCGAGACCATCGATCGCTGCCAGGATGTAAATAGACGCCCTGCTGTGGATGAACAATGTGCTCCTGTGGCCTGTGGCCTGTGGCCTGTGGCCGGTGGCCTGTGGCCTGAGGCCAAGGTCTTGTCTTGCCGTTCTCGAGTTTCCTGGACCCGCTGCCGTAGGTCGTGCCTTCCCGTTTGGTGGCGGGTTCTTCCTCGCAAGTTTGCTTCTGCGCGGTGGACCTGACGCGCCTTACTCCGTACAACGTCCAGCATCATGGAGGCTTCCACGGGTTCCCTTGTCGGCGACCTCGCGGACCCCCGCGGCACCCGGCTCGCCCGCGACGACGTCTACCGCCGTTATGCGGCCCTCGTCACCACGCGGGCTACCATTGCCGGCGTCCCGGACGTCCGCCTCAGCGCGATTCGCTACGAGATTGGGCGCGCCCACGCCAGCGCGACCGAGCTCCTCAGGCCTGCTCCCGTGGTCCTGGTGCCTCTCTCCACGGGCATCCGCACGAAAAGCGTCATCTCGGGACGTTTTGAACATGCCGAGCTCGGGGGGGTGGTCGAACGCATCGCCAAGGGCCTCGTCGCTTGGACCCTGTACGACGACATCACCTCCCGCGACCTACGCCACAGCGCAGACCTCCCGGTCCTCGTTGTTGACAACTTGGACGCCCCTTTCGTGGAACTCCACGTCTATATTACGCGGTGGCTCGGGTCGACCGTGTCTCCAAGTGTCATGGCTGTCCTTGCGAGTGCTGTGGGCGGGGAGGGCGGGACCATCATCACCGACAGCCCAGCCCTCCGGCTGGTGGACGATACCACGAACGAAGTCTTCCCCCACGCCGCTCTCGAGGCTCTCCGCATCCTGGAATCGAATTTCAGTGCTGCCGGTGCCGGAGACGTGTTCGCCCTCTGCCTCACCACCGGCATCCACTCTGGTCTGTCTGTCGTCGCCCACACGGACGAGGGGGGCTGCTTGGGCGACCTGCTTCGGGCTGGCGCATACTTGTCGCCATACGGATCGATCCATACCGACCTCGGCGACTATGCCGGGTTGCCATCTTGGGGCTTCGGCTCGACCGTGGCCGGCTATGTGGACGCCATCGCCCTGCGCACCGCCGGGCTCGTGGCCCACTGCGACCCCGGCCAGGTCTACCAAGGGCGCTGGTTTCCGTGCGTCATCGCGAGCAACAGTCCGGGGACGCCTTGCGTCCAGCCCGGGGTCGACCAGCCGGGCACCGCGAGCATGGGTGATGGAAACCTGGCTGCCTTCCGACAGGTCGTCCCGCGCTTTGCCTCCCTCTACGCTCCGGCGCTGGCGAAGCTCTTCGGCTTCCCTCACGCGTCCGGCGTGGCGACGAGAATCTTAGCCATCAAGAGCGTGATTCTCGAGCGGACGCGCCACTTTGAGATGGCGTCGATGGCGCCGTTTTTTTGGATCGAACCGACGTCGCTCATTGCTCCCGGGTTCACGGGCGGGCCGGCCGAGACCGAGGGCTTCGCCGCGAAGGCGGCCCCAGGCGCTGCAGCCACGCGTGCCTTCTTTGAGGGAGTTGAGACAAGCGACGATAGCGGGATCGAAGTCTCCCGCGCCATCGTCCAGTTCCGCGGACCTCGCACGAGTGGCCTCCTCGACCACCTCAACGGCCACCCGCACGGCGGTGTCGATGCCATCGTCCCCCGCAAGATGGAGCCCATGCTCGTCATCCACCCGGGCGACGACGAGGACCACCCGCTCGTCGGAGACCGGCTGATGGCCGGGGCCCCGCTCAGCCGCTACCTTTGGGTCCGGGGCGCGAGCCCTTTCGCCGCCCCCGCCGAGTTCCTCGTGCTCGGAGGGACGGTTGGGATGCAGTTCCGGCACATGTCCTACGACAACGACACCTCGGAGGTGACTGCCGAGAACCTCCCCACCTTCGATACGCTCCGGGACGGGCTCGTCTCCTACACGGTTGGCATACCCAGCGGCAGAGACAATGGGCCGAGCAACCACCCGAACAGCGGAGCACGGCGCGCACGCACTCATGCCACCGATGCACTGCACTTCCCCGGGCTGCATACGTCCCTTTTGGCGCCCCATCTGCCTGGGAGGCCTGCGGTTGACGAGTGCCGTAGAGGCTGGTGGTGATGAGAACCAGGGGCGGCGGCGGCTATGAGGAGTAGGCTGGGTGACAGAAGCTCCGGCGCTGGGACCGAGCAAGGGCACGGTGGAGGGTGTGGGCTTTTGTTCCATTTCTTTTCTCTATGCCTGACAATGAACACGAACAGATGAAAAGACACAAGACGGGTGAAGACGGAGGCTCACGCGGGCGCGGCGGGCGGGGCCGGGCGGGCGAGGACGAGCAGGGCGCCGACGAGCCAGGCGGGCCACCAGACGCACCAGACGACGACGGGGGTGTACATGCCGGCGACGTCCCAGCCGAGGGCGGCGAGGCGGAGGGCGTCGGCGACGTCGAGGCGCCAGAGGGCGCAGCAGGCGACGAGGACGGCGGGGGGGGAGAGGAGGGCGAGCAGGAGGGCGGCGAGGGCGCGCGGGGCGGGGGAGCGGGCGGAGCGGGCGGCGGACACAAAGGTCAGGGGGCTGGCGAGCAGGCCGACGAGGAAGGCCAGCGAGAAGTTGAGCGTGGCCAGCGACGACAGGAACATGCCGAGCAGCAGCAGCGAGAAGGACTGGATGAGGTCGTACTGCTGGGCCGAGGGCCGGTAGGCGGCGGCCAGCGCGCGCGCCAGGACGGGCGGCAGCGCGGCGGTGACGCCGGCAAAGGCATAGAAGACGGGAGGGAGGAGCTGGGGGTCAGACAGAGAACGGGGGGGAGAGAAGAGAAGAAAGAAGAACGCACCCAAGCCGGCACGTGATTGAACAAGTACAGGGGCACGAGGCCGAGGGCCTGGCAGCCGGCGACGACGGCGAGCGGCAAGAAGAGGTCGCGCTCGGCGGCGGCCGCGGACGGCGGGGACGTCTTCTCCAGGGCCGTCTTCTCCGGGGCGGCGACGGCGGCGGCGGGCTTGGGCTCGCCGCTGCGCACCCACAGGGCAATGGCCATGATGGTAAAGTTGGCGGCCAGCAGCATGGCGCTGGGCAGGTAGGTGCCGATGCTGACAAAGCGCTCGCGGCCCATGAGCAGGTAGAAGAAGAAGCTCTGGTGCAGGTGCTCGAGCAGGTTGTTGAGGCTGCGAAAGGTGCCCTCGAGGATGCGGCCCATGGCCATCTCGTCGTGCTGCCAGCCGACGACGCGGCCGTCGCGGGCGTCGCGGGCCAGGTACGGCTGCAGCGTGACGGCGTCCACGTGGTAGGCCATGAAGGCGCTGTGGGCGCCCGTGGCGGCGCCGAGGCCCTGGCGCAGCATGCCGCGCAGCATGGTGCGCAGGCGGTCGGCGTAGCCGTCGTCGTGGCGCCACATCTCCTGCAGCGACACGCCCGCGCCCATCTGCCCGCCGGCGATGCTGACGACCGAGTTGATCAGGTCCAGGTTCGGCAGCTGCCCGTTGACGCCGTCGTAGACAATGTGCACGGCCGAGAAGCGGGGGTCTTCGCCGGCCTCGGCCTCGGCCTCGGCCAGCGTGTAGTCCAGCGCAATGGCCCCCTGCAGGGCGCCCGACTTGCGCGGCAGCGGGCTGACGGCGCGGGGGTCGTGGGCGTCGTGGTAGGCGTCGACCCAGGCCTGGGGGCCCAGCAGGCTGTCGGGCGGGAACAAGAAGACAATGTCCTTGGACCACAGCGACCAGCGGCGGAAGTAGCGCGCCAGCGTCAGCGCGAGGGCCACGCCGTGCACGTTGGGCGCGCCGCGCACGCTGCGGCCGGGCGCCACGAGCACCAGCGCCTCGGTCGCGTCGCCGCGCGGCGCCTGCAGGATGGCGTAGACGTTCTCGCCGGCCAGCGCCGCGCCGGCCGACCGGTACGTGTAGTTCTGGCGGCCGACCTTGAGCCCGCCCGCGCCCAGGATGGCCGCGAGGCGGTCGTTGACGGCGGCGGCGGCGGCGGCGGCGGCCGTCGTCGTCGTGTCGTTTCCGGGCCGCAGCAGCGCCGCCACCTCGTGGCGGTACGCGCGGAACACGTGCTGGTCGCTGCCGCCAAAGTAGGTGTGCACCTGGCCGGGCAGCAGCGCGTTCTCCGAGATGTAGGTGCGGCGCGAGTGCCCGTCGAGCGGCAGCACCAGCAGCGAGGCCACGCCGACGAGGATGCAGAGCAGCGAGAGGTACGGCGGCAGCTTGAGGATGCGCGGGTCGCGGCGGAGCCGGAAGAGCGAGGCTGCGCCGTTGTTAGCGGAGTAAGCATAGCACAGGCGGGCACACGTACAGATGAGGCTCGGCATCGTGGCGGCGGCGGCGGCGGCGGCGGCGGCGGCGTCGGCGGCGGACGCGGACGCAGACGGACAGGTGGTCGGAGGACGCGCTCGTTGGCGATGTCGTTGCAAGCGGGTCGGCGCCACGTTTTAGCGCGCCACAATTTTGGCACACTAAGCATAAGCATATGCTTATACGCAGGCCAGCCAGAAACTTCACATTACGGGCTACAGTCTATGAAAACAGGCAAACCAGCACCAGGAACGCCGAAAACACAGGCCGCCGACACAGGCCGCCGACACAGGCCGCCGACACAGACCGCCGACTACGGCCCCAGCCGCTGGGTCGAGCCGACGAGCCCGATGGGGGCGCCGGCGCCGGCCGGCCCGCCGGCGACGCTGGGCAGGACGCCGAAGCGGCCGTAGGTCTTCTGGTCGACGCTGACGTAGTGGGGGACGCGCGCCAGCAGGTTGAGGCGGCCCTCGATCCAGCGCAGCACGCCCTCGGGCGGCGACAGGAACTTGAGGTAGCCCAGGCCGCCGAGGTAGCCCACGGCCAGGCCGGCCAGGTGGCCCGGCAGGCTCGTGTGCGGCACCAGCGCCGCCACCACGAACACGAACAGCAGCGGCGTCGTCCACGTCGGCACCGGCAGCGACGCCACCACAAACTGCGGGTTCGCGTGGTACGCGCGCATCGCCTCGAAGCCGAGCAGGAGGAAGACCCAGACGCTGGTGGTCAGAAAGGGGGGGGGCTGAAAAGGGGCTCCAAGGAGGACCTACCTCGCGCCCACCACGTTCGTGTCCCGCCGGACGATGAGCTCAAACGCGGCGTACAGCAGGGCCGGCGCCGTCGAGAAGGCTGCTGGTCAGAAAAGCAGAAACGGGCAAGGAGGGGGGGGGAGAAAAGGAGAGACGCACGCCCGAAAAACAGCGCCACCGTCGTCAGCGTGCCGTGCTCGCCCTCGAAGCGCTCCATCAGCGGCACCAGCGCCGCCAGGTTCGCCAGCATGTGGAACAGGCCCATGTGGATGAGCGGGAACGTGTTGGTGCGGTAGACTGGAGGTCATGGGGGTCAGCAGTCGCTCAAGTCGCTACCAAGGTCGGCCGGTCTGCACCCACGGCTCGACAGGCCCAGCTTCGACGGCTGCAGGCCGCCCCAGGCCGGCAGGTCCCACAGCGGCAGCAGGCCCAGCACGTAGACGGCCACGATCAGCGCCGCCACCGCGCGCGTGAACACCGGCAGCCGCGCCAGATACGACCGCGTCGACCGCGCCGCGTGCACGCTCGCCGCCCGCGTCGAGCCCGGCCATGCCGCCGCCGCGCCGCCGCCGCCGCGGGGAGGAGAGGGCATGGTGTCGGTGGTGTCGGTGGTGTCGGTGGTGTTGGTTTGAAGGTCGGGGGTGGTCGATGCAAGGCCGATGCAAGGTCGACGCGAGGTCGATCGATGCGAGGTCGAAAGGCCAACGGGCGGCCAGTCAAACGGCCAACGGTCCAACGGTCGGGTCGAGGTCGGTCGAAAAGCGGTCGGGGATCAGATGCGCGGTTCGCTCGGGCTGCGTCTCGCCATGGTCTGTCTGCTGGGCAGAAACAAGTCAGGGCGCGCAGAGGACAGCGAGGCGGGTTGGCTGGCTGGCGGCCGCGCACTGATTTTCTCGCTGCTTAGCGTTGAAATCGCTGCAGCGCGCCATGCAGGTATGGGCCGGGGCGGCGAAAAAGCGGGCTAGGCCTGGCTGGCTGGCTGCTGCATGTGACGCGTGACGTCCTCGAGCCGCCCGTCCTCTATGCTTACCGTCCTCCACAGACCTCGACGGCCCCTCCACGTTTTGAACTTTTTTTGTTCTAAATAGCTACGGGCGACACTACCCAGAAAACAGGCGGATACGGATATATCAACCGAGTGCGCGTTCTGCAAATGCCAATGGCTTCCTCCCCATGCGCAGCGCCTCCCCTTCCTCGCCGTCCCCTCGCGAGCGCCCGTCCGGGCCTGCCAGGCCGGCAGACCGCCGCGACGGGCGCCTTGGCCTTCTCCTTGTCCTCGTCGCACGCGTCCGTGTCTGGCGAAACGGCGCTCTGGCCCGCTGCACGTCGCTTTACTTGTGGGCCTTGGCCATCGTGTTCAGCGCGCTGCCGTTCTTGAACCACTCAATCTGGCCCTCGTTGAACGTGTGCGCCAGCGGGATCTCAAACACCTCGCCGTTCTTCGGGTGCACGCGCATCGTGATGGGCTTGCCCACCTGCAGCTCCGAGCACAGAATGTCAACCTGCATCGTTAGCTTGAACCCTCTGTCCTTCCTCTCCTTTGCCTTCCTCCTCTGGTACGTACGTGGTCGGTCGGGCTGATCTTGTCGTAGTCGGCCGGGTCAACAAAGGTCAGCGGCAGCATGCCCTGCTTCTTCAGGTTGGTCTCGTGGATGCGGGCGAACGAGCGGGTGATGATGGCCAGGCCGCCGAGGTGGCGCGGCTCCAGGGCGGCGTGCTCGCGCGACGAGCCCTCGCCGTAGTTCCAGTCGCCAATGACCACCCACTTGATGCCCTTCGCCTTGTACGCGCGCGCCACGTCCGGCACGCCGCCGTACTCGCCCGTCAGCTCGTTGCGGACCTTGTTGGCCTCGCCGTTCTCCGCGTTGGTCGCGCCAATCAGCAGGTTGTTCGAGATGTTGTCCAGATGGCCGCGGTACTTGAGCCACGGGCCCGCCATGGAGATGTGGTCCGTCGTCGTCTTGCCCTGGCACTTGATCAGGATGGGCATGTCCAGCGCGTCCTTGCCGTCCCAGGCGCTGAACGGCGACAGCACCTGCAGGCGGTCCGACGTCGGCGACACCTGCACCTGCACCTGCGAGCGGTCCTCCGGCGGCGCCTGGTACGTGTCGACGCCCGGGTCGTAGCCCTTGGCCGGCAGGCCGTCCGTCGGCTCCGGCGGCGTCAGCATGAACTCGTTGCCGTCCTTGTCCTTGAGCGTGTCCGTCAGCGGGTTGAAGTGCAGCGTGCCGGCAATCGTCAGCGCCACCACCATGTCCGGCGACGTGACAAAGGCGTGCGTGGCCGGGTTGCCGTCGTTGCGGCCCGTGAAGTTGCGGTTGTACGACGAGACAATGCTGTTGGGCGTGCCCTTCTTGACGTCCTGGCGGTCCCACTGGCCGATGCAGGGGCCGCAGGCGTTGGCCAGCACGATGCCGCCAAACTCCTCAAACGTCGCCAGCTGGCCGTCGCGCGCAATCGTGGCGCGGATCTGCTCGGAGCCGGGCGTCACCGTGAAGATGGCCTTGGCCTTGATGCCGTGGTCCATGGCGTCGCGCGCAATGTGCGCCGCGCGCGTCATGTCCTCGTACGACGAGTTGGTGCACGAGCCGATGAGGCCCACCTTGACCTCCTCGGGCCAGTTGTTGGCCTTGACGGCCTCGCTGAGCTTGGAGATGGGCGTGGCCAGGTCGGGCGTGAAGGGGCCGTTGATGTGCGGCTCCAGCTCGCTGAGGTTGATCTCGATCAGCTGGTCGTACTCGGCGCCCTCGTCGGCGCGCAGGTTGTGGGCGTAGGAGCGCGCAAAGTCGCCAATGTCCTTGCGCTTGGTCGCCGCCAGGTAGTCGTACATGCGGTCGTTGAAGGGGAACAGAGACGTCGTGGCACCGATTTCAGCCTGTCGGGTCAGGGGTCAGTCAAGAGAAAAAGCACATCGCGCTGCGGGAACCACCGGCTACGTACACCCATGTTGCAAATCGTGGCCATGCCCGTGCAGCTGAACGTGTCCGTGCCGGGGCCTGTAGTCTGGTGTTAGCTGGGCGACAAAGGCATTCCTCCATGCCGCTCCCTGAAAATCAAAACGTACCACTGCAAGAGGTTAGCACAAGGAAAAGAAGAGGAGAGAACAAGAAGAGAAAAACCTACTGGTAGTCCACGATGGCGCCCGTGCCGCCCTTGACGGTGAGGATGCCGGCGACCTTGAGAATGATGTCTGGATGCGTCAGTGGGTCGCTCTCTCTCTATCCTACCCTCTCTCCGCAAAGGAACATACCCTTGGGCGAGGTCCAGCCGCTCATCTGGCCGGTGAGCTTGACGCCGATGATCTTGGGGGCCTTGAGCTCCCAGGGCAGGCCGGCCATGACGTCGACGGCGTCGGCACCGCCGACACCAATGGTGCACATGCCGAGACCGCCGGCGTTGGGAGTGTGGGAGTCGGTGCCGATGAGCAGGCCGCCGGGGAAAGCGTAGTTCTCGAGGATGATCTGGTGGATGATACCGGAGCCGGGCTTCCAGAAACCAATGTTGTACTTGGCGCAGGCGGTGGACAGGAAGTCGTACACCTCCTTGTTGATGTTGACGGCGCGCTCCAGGTCCTTCTCGCCACCGATCTGGGCCTCAATCAGATGGTCGCAGTGGACGGTGACGGGGTTGGCGACGGAGGGCATGCCGGCCGACATGAACTGCAGGATGGCCATCTG
Organism: Ophiostoma fasciatum; assembly: GCA_019925495.1. NCBI lineage: Eukaryota > Fungi > Ascomycota > Sordariomycetes > Ophiostomatales > Ophiostomataceae > Ophiostoma > Ophiostoma fasciatum. The sequence continues at coordinate 235,349 of JADHKM010000017.1, forward strand.
GGCGGTGGCGTCCTGGCAGGCGACGCGGTCGGGGCGCAGCTTGAGGTAGGAGACGCCGCGCTCAATGTCCTGGCCGTGCGGGTCGTCCAGGTGCGAGTACAGGATCTTCTCGGCGTACGTCAGCGGGCGGTTGAGCCGCGCGCGCACAATGTCGAGGTTCTCCGACATCTTCTTGTAGTTGATAAAGTTGTTCTTCTCCCAGATGTTCTGGTGCACCTTGCGGTCCAGCGGGTTGTCCGAGACCGTCGCCATCGTGCGGCGGAGACCGAGGCCGGCGAGAGCCGCATGGCTCCGGGCGGCGTGGCCCAGGAGCTGGCGGGAAGCCAACATGGTGGAGGGCGGAGGAGGGGGTCGAGGAGGCGGGACTCAATGGGTGTCCGGAGGGTCCGGGGCGGCGATCGTTGAGCGCACGTCCAAATCTCGCGATCTCGGGGCAGCGAGGCTCGAGGGCAGAGATAAGGCGAAGAGCAGTAGGAGGGGGAGAGGGGAGAGGGGGAGAAGAGGGTGAAGCGCGAGGTTGCGAGGGAGGAGAGGGAGGAAGAAGATGGAAAAAAAAAGAGAAGAAAAAGAAAAGAGAAGAATTGTGGGAAGAGGCCGGGAAAAAACGACGACGGGAGGAAATAGGAAGCGAGAATGCGGGCGGTTGGCCCGCGAGAGGAGGGGGGGGGGTGTGTCGTTCACGGAAGGTGCGCTAAAAGCACGCAGATAAACAGCAGGCGCGAACAGCGTTCGGCTCTTCCAGGTGGGGGAGGGCAAAAAAACGAGCACTGTCTTACTATGGTATGGGGAACGATCCTCCTCGGCTATGACGACAAGCAAGCCATGGCGGGCGAGCGGACGAATCAGCGGGCCTGGATTATTTTGCAGGCCCGGGGAGGTAGGAGGGGGGGTGTTCACAAGCCGCCACTTCCCAAATCGGCGATGGAGGGGCGGCGCTGAGCAGCTGCCAAAGGCAAACCGAGGGTAAGAACCTTGCCGGTACGGAGTACAATGACAACGACGGCGCAACGACGGCGCAACAACGACACACCGACGACACAACGACAGCGAATACAGGGTACCAGTATGCTCCAGTCTACGATGGCGGCCAGCAGCATCGCCAGCTCGTGCAGCACGGCCGAGCAGACAGGGCGTGTTTACGAAGGAATTCCGACTGGACAGGGTGGCGCCGAGACGCGCACAAATGCAACGGCAAAGAAAAAAAACCCAAAATAATGAAATTGCTCCGGAGGCTTGGGAACGAGTAAGGAAAGGGGCCACGAGCGGCCGTTTTGCGTGGCAAAGCAGCGGCGGCGATTCGCTGGCCACGCCGCCGCCGGAGAGCCGCTGAGTGCGCGCCGGCTAGCTTCAGGCCAGCCAGCAGCCAAGCATGCATGCAGGCGGCCCTGCCGAGCAAAATGCCTCAGGGCCCAAGGCCGTGCTGGATGGACAGACAGACAGGACAGACGCTCGCTCTTCCCTCGGGCCAAGATTGCCGGGTCACCTGGCCGGCGAATTGCTCGCAGCGCCGCCCACTCAGGCCTGAAGAAAAAAAAAAGGAGCATTTGGCTTTCCGCTGCCTCTCTTTGGCCCCCGCCTGTGGAGCGGCGTCTGTCCCTTTGCTAGGGCTGGCCCGATTTGGCGCGGTTTCGCTGGGCCGTAGTTTCTGTCTTGTCCGCTCGGGCTTGCGCGCCAGCTCGGCAGCCGCACGGGTTTCCGAGTAATTACGACGTGGCGCCGGCTCGCCTCCGATCGACCGACGCGGAGCGAGGTCCACGGCTCGCTTTTTTTCTTTTCCCGCCGGCACGCCGGCATGGACTGATCTGGGGACAGCCACAAAGGACCGTCAGGAGCGCCCGAGGCTGGCGTTCTGCTCGCATGGGGTCTCCGGCTTGCACGCACGGGGGCGCATCGACGGCGGCCCACGTTGGGGTAAATCACGTGACCACCGGTCAGCCGTATGAGCCGGCGCTGGTTGGTTGCTTGCCGGGGTGCGCTATCGATACGCAGATAGTCGATAACCAAAAAAAAGAAATTTGTCCCGCTCAACTTGGTCGTCGTCCCTTTGCCAGACGAAACCTTGTTTGCGTCTTTGTGGACAGAGTCACAGGCACCATGGGCGTCACCAACAAGAAGACGTTGACGAAGACGCGGCGGAAGACAAGGTACGCAGGGAGCGGTTGTCCGGGGGCGGTTGTCCGGAGGCGGAGCGCGAGAAGAAAAAAAGCTGACCCATCAGGGACGTCGACGAGATCGCGGAGGACATCTTGTCGCCGGCGCACCTCGACCGCTTCAGGGCGACCAAGGCATCCGAGGACCTGCCGGGGCTGGGGCGGCACTACTGCGTGGCGTGCGCGCGCTGGTTCGAGACGGCCGTTGCCCTCAGCGGCCACCAGCGCAGCAAGCCGCACAAGCGGCGGCTCAAGCAGCTGGCCGAGGGCGTCTACACGCAGCGCGAGGCCGAGGCCGCTGTCGGCCTGCACACCGACAACGGCCCGCAGACGAAGCGCTTCACCGGGCCGCCCGCCGTCAGCAAGGACACGCTGGCGGCGGCCACGCCAGCGGCCCCGCCGGCCGAGGCCAGCACAGCCGTTGACGAGGTGGCCATGGCGTGACGGACGGCAGCCGACGACACGACCGTGGCGGCGACAAAGAGGAGGAAGACCTGCCCTTCTCGCCCAAAAAAGTGGCGACCAGACTGCGACCACGAGAGGCCAGACAGCGGCCGAGCCGCGGCCGCACAGACAGCTGGTGTACGAGGCGGCGGACAAGGACAACGACGTTATGAGGCGCATACAACGGAAGAGTACACCTTGTTTTTCTAATCCATATGACCGTGGGATCCTGCGCAAGGAAATTGAGAACGAAACGATAAAACAAAGCAGCAAAAAAAAAGAAAAAAATGAATCCGTGCCTCGTCTGCATGTCCCGAATGAGCATTCATTTTAGCCGTCCATCCAACCAACTACCGCCGCAGGTCAAAGCTCGTTCTCGGCCCGTCCAGGCTCGGGCGCAGCGAGCTGCCTAAAGAAGAAAGACGGTTAGCAGCGACCTCAAGGTCGTCCAAGGTCCACAGAGGTAAAGGGGGCCACGCACTGCTGCTGCGCCGCCGCCGCGCCCGGATCTCGGCCGGATCGCTGGGGTGCAAGCCCGTCGTCTTGGCAAACAGGTTGAGAATGTCCGTCAGCGACACCACGCCCGTCAGCCGGCCCGACAGATGCGCGCCCGGGAGCGCCGCCGCCGGCACCGACGTAAACCCCGGAACGCCCGGCCCGCTGCCTCCGCCGCTGCCGCCACCGCCGCTGCCGCCACTGCCGCTACCACCTCCGTTGCCGCCCGACACTCCCATGGGCGACTGCGGCACGGCCGTTGACGTCGACGCCACAGGGGTCAGCACCACCGACTCCCGGCGCGCGTGCGCGTGCGCGTGTGCATGCTCGCTTGTGCCGTTGGTGGTCGGGGGAGCACCGCTCACGCTGCTGCTGCTGCTGCTGCTGCCGCCACCACCCGCCACCGCGGGAAGGCCACTGCTCACCGTCTGGACGGGCGCGAGCAGTGGCGTTTGCGGAGCCGAGGGCGACGGCGACGGCGACTCCACGAGCCACATGCGGTGCGAGCGGGTGGCGACCAGCTTGGCCACGGTGTGGGCGAGGGTGGCGTGCGGGTTGACGTAGAAGACGGGGAACGAGTCGCGGCCTGCCTCAACGCCGCGCTCCGAGAGGATGACGGAGATAAAGTGCATGCACGACGCCTGCAGCAGCGGGAAGCTCGTGACCGACGTCAGCAATTCCACGTCGCGCGTCGAGATGTTGCCCACCACATTGAGGCCGTTGTCTACCACCGCCACCGACGTCAGACCCTCGCCGTGCATCAGCGTCAAGGCGTCGGCCAGAGGGCGGTCGGCGCTAAAAGGTCAGTGTTTTGCTGGGCCTATGCAGGTGCTTCCCTTCCTTACTTAATGGCAATAATGTCCTGCGAGCCAATGCGGAGGTCGCGCAGCGTGACCGGGTAGATGCGGTCGATCAGCGGAAAGTTGACGGCCTCGTTCCAGAAAAACTCGACCAGGTGCAGCTGGCTGAGCACGCCGACGACCTCGGCGGACGGGCCCGGGCCCGTCACGAGGATGCGGTGCACGCCGCCGCCAAACAGCTCGACGGCACGGTGCAGGTTGTCGGCGTACGAAAGCGTGACCAGCGCCTCCTTGCGGCAGATGGGCAGCACGTCGCGCACGGGGATGGGCTCGCGCGCCTGGGCGCGCGCCGCGATGGAATCGTAGACCGCACGGTCCTCAGGGCCCGGGCTGCCCAAGCCGACGACGACGAGCAGGTACGCATTGAGATCGCTGTGGTCAAACGACGACACGGCAACCCGGTCGCCCGGGTGCTCGCGCAGCAGCACGACGCCCGTCCGGTTGTTGCTGCCGCCGCCGCGCATCAGCGTCTTGGTGCAGTCCTCGACGCTCGTGTCCAGCTCGGCCCAGCGCACGTCCTCCTCGCGCACCAGCTCGCCCAGCGCCACGTTTTGCCAGTCGCGGCCCACAAAGCGCGGGTTCGGCTGCCGCTGCGGCGGCGGGTGGTTGAGCAGGCCCTGCACCGCCTGCTGCTGCTGCGTCGTCGCAAACGACGGCTGCCGCAGCGAGCGCGGCGACGGCGGCGGGTTGCGCAGGTTCTCGGCAAAGCTGTGGCGGTGCGACGACGTCGAGGCCGCCGACGCGTGCCGCACGCTCGAGCGCGACGGCGACCGCTCCGGCAGCGGCGCCCCCGGCCCCGGCGTGTTGTGGGCAGCCGCCGCAGCGGTAGGCACGAGGCCTGGGACGGGGCTCACGTCCCGGCCGGCGGCGCCTCGGCTGCTTCCGCCGTGGTCGGCCGGCGGCGGTGCCGACGAGTCCATGGTAGCGAGGCTGGTGCGAGTGCGAGGAGGTCGGGAGGAGGTCGGGTCTGCTCTGCCGTTTGAGAGGGGTTGCTCACGCTCGCAGCGGGGACGGGAGGCGCGTGCGTCTTTCTGGGCAATGGAGACAGTCGGGAATCGTTCTATCGTGGCATCGGTGGTACGAGAGCGCGATTGGAAAGGAGAGAAAGGAGGCAAGGCGAAGAAGACGGAAGAAGACGAGGAAGACGAGGAAGACGAGGCCAAGAAGAGCTAGGCTTCCTTTTGTGTGATCGACGGCGGCCGGAGGGAGATGGGGCCACTTTTGCCAGGATGGAAATGGCAAGGTTCCAAATGCCCTGGTGTCGCCAAAGCCGGGGGTTTGTATTTATTTATGCGCGCTCCTTCAGAAGCATCGTGGAAGTCAATCGAAGCAACAGAAGGCCCCAAAGGGAGGAACCTCTGTGCAGGAGCGTTCTTCCTGCTGGCGCGACAGCGTGACCGCCGAGCTCCTTCCTCTTACCAACCCCAGGCGCGGGGCAAGGCGCATCTGCAGACGCTCATTGGCCGGACGTCCACCGTCCACGACGTCAGCGGCCGCCGTTCTGGCGCCTCTCACCGCCAAAGGCAGCGTTTCACCGCCCAAGCCAGCACGACGATTTTGCCAGGAGCGCAGCTACTTGTATCACGGCACCATAGCGGCCTCTGATTATAGTGAAAACATGGCAGACGATTCTGACCAGCAATCTCTGCTTCTCGCCGTTGCCAAACGTCAAGCTACGCAGTCTCGTGCCGTGTAGTCTGTGGTTGGCTGCCCTGCTACAACATGCAGTATCTGTAGTACCCCGTACTCATAACAAATATAGGGCTCGTCTGTGCATTTCGGGCGCCTGCCAAAAACGCGTATTGTTGTTGAGAGAAACCAGGCGCCCGACGAAAGCGACCACCCCGCCGCTCCTTCTTTGTCCGCCCCCAAAGAAGCCGCGTTCCTTCCCCGCTGCCGCGCGGACGGGCCTGGACCGGCCGCTATCCTTGACTCCACGTGCTGCCATTCGGGCTGTCCTGTGTGCGCGCGCCGGGTTGGTAGTAAATTTCTCTTCTGTTTGACTGTTTTCGTCCTAAAGCATAGTTTTTCCTTCCCTCTGGTGTGGCGCGCTCTTTCCCTGTCGAGTTCGCTCGTGTCTTGCCCCGCTCTGCGCGCTACTAAATTTTGGGCTCTTGTTTCCCCCCTCCCTTTCAGTGTTTTTTTTTTCTTTATTTTTTTTGGCCCTCTCCTGTTCTCTCTCCCCCTCCCCCCCAAGACGACCGCCACGACAACACAAGAGCCACACGACCACACGGCCACCACGCGCGTCGTATCCTTCCGCCGAGACCTCCTGCACCCCAGTCGCCCAAACGACTGCGTGCGGCTGTTCCTGCGCTCTCTCCCTGTTCAAAGCCCCGCGCTCCCCCCTCTTGACCCTCGCGAGCGGCCTGGACGAGAAGAACGCGAAGAACGAGAAGAACAACCCCGTCCAACAGCTGACGGCGACGCCGACCTCGTCCCCCTCCCCATCATCACCACTACCACAATGTCGCTGCTCCCGGCGGAGGTGACGGCCGAGCTCGCGCAGCTGCTGCAGGCGCTGCAGGCGGCCGACAACACGATCCGGTCGCAGGCCGAGGACCACCTTCAGAACAACTGGACGCTCCCGCGGCCTGAGGTGCTGCTGATGGGCCTCGTCGAGCAGATCGGCAGCCCGGCGCCGAATGTCGTGCGTGTTGCCTTGCGCCTGGCCCGGCAGGCCCGTATCCTCCCAATCGCCACCGCCTGCTAACCGTGTTCCCCGTCTCCAGTCCCCCTCCTTTGCGGCCGTCATCTTCCGCAAAATCGCGTCCAAAACGCGCAAGAACGAGCAGGGCGAGCTCGTTGAGATCTTCCTGTCGCTGCCTGCCGAGCAGGCCCAGGTGATCCGCCAGAAGCTGCTCGAGGTCCTGGCCGCCGAGACCGACCGCGGCGTGCGCAACAAGATCAGCGACGCCATCGCCGAGATTGCACGGCAATACACGGACAATGGTGGGTCCTGCCAGGCTGGCGCTCGCGTTTTCCGCTGTTTTGCTCGCCTGCTGACCTCTTTAGACCAACCGTGGACCGAGCTCCTGCAGATCCTCTTCCAGATGAGCATGGCTCCCGACGCCGGCAAGCGCGAGACGGCCTTCCGCGTCTTCACGTCAACGCCGGGCATCATTGAGAAGACGCACGAGGACGCCGTGGCCCAGACCTTCTCCCGCGGTTTCAAGGACGAGTCGGTGTCGGTATGTCTCCTCCAGGGACGAGGAAGAAAAAGAAAGAGTCGCGTCTGACCCATAGGTCCGCATTGCCGCCATGGAGGCGTTCGCGGCCTTCTTCCGCGGCCTCAAGAAGAAGAGCCAGCCTAAGTTCTTCGGGCTGCTCCCCGAGGTGCTCAACATCCTGCCGCCCATCAAGGAGTCGCACGATTCGGAAGACCTTGGCAACGCCCTCATCTCGCTGATCGACCTGGCCGGCTCGTCGTCCAAGATGTTCCGCCCCGTCTTCAACACTCTCGTCAAGTTCAGCATCTCCGTCATCCAGGACAAGGAATTCTCCGACGCCTGCCGCCAGAACGCGCTGGAGCTGATGGCCACCTTTGCCGACTACGCGCCGTCCATGTGCAAGAAGGACGAGACCTATGTCCAAGAAATGGTCACCCAGTGCCTGAGTCTCATGACCGACCTGGGCGAGGACGACGACGATGCTGCTGACTGGCTGGCGGCGGACGATGTAAGACCTTTCTTTCTCTCCTTCCTATTTTTCTGTCTACAAGCTTGCTTTGTCTGACACTCCCAGCTCGACCAAGAAGAGAGCGACTCCAACCACGTGGCGGGCGAGCAGTGCATGGACCGCCTGGCCAACAAGATGGGTGGAGCGGTGATCCTGGCGCCGACGTTCAGCTGGCTGCCGCGCATGATCAGCTCGTCGGCGTGGCGCGACCGGCACGCGGCGCTCATGGCCATCTCGGCCATCTCGGAGGGCTGCCGCGACCTGATGCTGGGCGAGCTGCAGCAGGTGCTGAACCTGGTGGTGCCGACGCTCAAGGACCCGCACCCGCGCGTGCGCTGGGCGGGATGCAACGCGCTGGGCCAGATGAGCACGGACTTCGCGCCGACGATGCAGCGCGAGTACTACGACACGGTGCTCAAGACGATCATTCCCGTGCTGGACTCGCCGGAGGCGCGGGTCAAGTCGCACGCGGCGGCGGCGCTGGTCAACTTCTGCGAGGAGGCGGAGAAGAGCGTGCTGGAGCCGTACCTGGACGACCTTCTGAGCCACCTGTTCAACCTGCTGCAGAGCGACAAGCGCTACGTGCAGGAGCAGGCGCTGTCGACGATTGCGACGATTGCGGACGCGGCGGAGCAGGCGTTTGGCAAGTACTACGACACGCTGATGCCGCTGCTGGTCAACGTGCTGCGGCGGGAGACGGACAAGGAGTACCGGCTTCTGCGGGCCAAGGCGATGGAGTGCTCGACGCTGATCGCGCTGGCGGTGGGCAAGGAGCGGCTGGGCAACGACGCGCTGGACCTGGTGCAGCTGCTGGCGAACATCCAGAGCGGCCTGACGGACGCGGACGACCCGCAGAGCCAGTACCTGATGCACTCGTGGGGCCGGATGTGCCGGGTGATGGGGGCCGACTTTGTGCCCTTTTTGCCGACGGTGATGCCGCCGCTGCTGGCGCTGGCGAGCGCCAACGCAGACATCCAGCTGCTGGACGACACAGAGCAGGCGGACCAGCTGCAGCAGGAAGATGGGTGGGAGCTGCTGCCGCTCAAGGGCAAGATTGTTGGCATCAAGACGAGCAGCATGGACGACAAGCACATGGCGATCGAGCTGCTGGTGGTGTACGCGCAGGTGCTGGAGGCGGCGTTCGCGCCGTTTGTGAGCCAGATCATGCAGGACATTGCGCTGCCGGGGCTGGCGTTCTTCTTCCACGACGCGGTGCGGTTCGTGTCGGCGCGGCTGGTGCCGCAGCTGCTGAATTCGTACAAGAAGGCGTACGGGTCGGAGTCGGCGGAGATGGGCCAGCTGTGGAACGCGACGGTGGACAAGCTGCTGGAGGTGCTGTCGGCGGAGCCGGCCATCGACACGCTGGCGGAGATGTACCAGTGCTTCTTCGAGTCGGTGGAGGTGCTGGGGCGGGCGTGCCTGACGGCGGACCACATGAACAAGTTCATCGACGCGGTGCAGTCGACGCTGGAGGACTACCGCGACCGGGTGGTGCAGCGCGAGGAGGACAAGCGCAACGCGACGGCCGAGGACGCAGAGGACGAGGATGAGGACCTGCTGCTGGCGATGGAGGACGACCAGACGCTGCTGTCGGACATGAGCAAGGCGTTCCACGTGGTGTTCAAGTACCACGGGTCGGACTTTTTGCGGCCGTGGGAGCGGCTGATGTCGGCGTACGAGTCGTTCCTGAAGGCGGAGGACCCGAGCCAGCGGCAGTGGGGGCTGTGCATCATGGACGACGTGATCGAGTACTGCGGGGCCAACAGCATCCACTACGCCAACTACATGACGCAGCCGCTGCTGGACGGGTGCAAGGACCCGGCGCCGGCGATCCGGCAGGCGGCGGCGTACGGCATCGGCGTGGCGGCGCACCGGGGCGGGGCGGCGTGGGCGCCGTTCTTGGGCGGCTGCGTGCCGCTGCTGTTCCAGGCGACGGCGGTGCCGGACGCGCGCAACGAGGACAACGTGTACGCGACGGAGAACGCGTGCGCGGCGCTGGCCAAGATCCTGCACTTCAACGCGGCCAGCGTGCCCAACGCGGACGCCGTGGTGGCGCAGTGGATCGGCACGCTGCCGGTGGTCAACGACGAGGAGGCGGCGCCGTACGCCTATGCGTACCTGACGGAGCTGATCACAAAGTAGGTCTTGGTTTTGTTTTGGTGTCCCGCTCGTCCTTTTGGCCCAGCACTAACGAGCTTGCAGACGCCATCCAGCCGTCATGGCGCAGCCCGACAAGGTGTTCACGCTGATCGCGCAGGGCCTCGGGGCCGACGTGCTGCGGGGACAGACGGCGACGCGCGTGGTGGAGGCGACCAAGGTGATGCTGGCCGAGTCGGGGCTGAACCCGGTGCCGCTGCTGCAGCAGTTCCCGCAGGAGCTGCAGCAGACCATCAGCGCGTACTTTACGTAGGGTCGGGCCGGCCTCCGCTCCTGTCGCTGGCGAAGAGGGCGGCGGGTGCGGTGGACGAGATGGGATGGACGATGTCATGTGGACTGCTGGAAAAATGAGACGCGGCGTAGGAAATGAGCTGCATTAAAGATCTCTCGTTGTCCGTTTTTCTACGTTCTTTTTTTTTTCTTTTGTTCTTTTTGTCTTGTGTTTTTTTGGTCGGTAGAGCTTCTGTTGTTATCAAAGAGTCCGCCTCTCTATCGTGTCTCTTGTCTCTTGGAACAGGGGGTCGGCCGCTGTCGTGACGGACGAAGTCGGTGGCCGCCGGCCGGAGGAATTGTTTACGGAGTACGGAGTACTTTGTGCCGTGGCGTGCTTACGGTGCTTTCACGGCAACGACGGGAGAGCACTGGACCCACTCGCGGAGGAGACTCTCCGGCAGACGCCGACGGTTCGCAGGGCTAGCGAACGGCGCCTCGTATGTCGTCACGTGTGCGGGCCCGGCACAGCAGGCTAGTGCGCCCCCGGGGACCCTGCTCCTTCCCCTCCAGACCCCACCGCGTGTCATTGGCTCGCGGGCGCTTTCGTTTTCCCCGGCCGCCTGGCTGGCGCATGGCGAGAAACTTTGCATCTACAACTGCCACCGCCCGTTTGGCCACCTCTCCCGTCTGGCCACCTGTTTTGTTTGGCCAGCACCCCCGGCCGGCATCCCAGGCCAGATCCCACGGCAGAGCCTTTTCCGTCCTGCAGCGGAGGCCACGGCAACGACATTCGCCGTCGGTTCGAGACAAAGCTTCGCCTCTCGCCTTTCGATATACCTCGATACATCTCCGACCTCTCTCGACACCTGCTCGAGAACATCCCCTGCCGGCACGCCGCGCCGCAATGTTCGCTGCCAGCCGCCGGGGCGCTTGACCGACTTCTCCGCCTGGCCGCCTCTGCTTGGCCGCCTGCTTGACCGCCTGCTTGGCCGCTTGTTTCGGCACCCCCCCCCCCCCCTGCCGCCAGCTCGGCTGGGCACTCGCCGTTGCGCGCGCGACCGACGACGTGGACAGCGGTCCCGACCCCGGCCGACCGGCGGTTCGTCCGAGCCTCGGCCTCACTGCCGGCCTCGACACTCGGTACGTTCCTGTGTGCCCTCGCCGGACGTCTGTTTGGCCTGTCTGTCCCTGCCTACTCCCCTCCTCTCCCCTCCCCTCGCGGTGTGCAACCGTGTCACTGGGCAGACGTGCGGGTGCGGGACCACCAGGCGCACAGCATACGAGACCGCGAGTGGCACGGGCTGCTTCGTGGGAGCGTGCTGTTAGGACGGCCGGCCGGCCGGACCGGCCCAGACCACGTCTGGCAGCGGTGGCCTCTGGGCTGCCTGCCGCCCCTGTCTGCGCGGACCTGCGCGGACCCCTGCTCTGCCGTCTCCTCCTCTCACTTGCTTCCTGTTTTGTGTTCTGCGTTGTTTCGGCCCTGTCTTGTCGCCTTGGCTCACACGCAGGCGCCTCACATGAAAAGGGTCTCGCCTCTGCATCCACGCCCACCGTCACCCTCGGCCTCTCTCTCCGACTCCCGGCCGCCGGCCCGCATCTCTGCTTGCGCCCCGCTGCGGCCGCCCGCCTCGCCAGCGCTGGTGTGGCCCCTTTTTGCTAGTGGGGGAGGGGGAAAAGGTGACGTTCTGTTGGACGTGCGCCGTGGCGGACCGTTGGCTCGCCTGGGCTGGCTGTGCCACTGAGCGCGGTCCTGCCGCACCCGCACGCCCTCGACAGGACGATGCTGGTCGGCTGCTGAGCCGCGTTCTCGCCCGCTTTCCGCGTTCCCCTGTGCTTCTCATGTTCCCTGCCATCCCCATCGCCGCCCATTTCCATGTACGGCCTTCCCCGGCGACCTTTTCAACCGCACACCCACCATGGACAACTACTATCTAGACCGCGGCTCGCGACAACAGCAGCCGCAGCCGCAGCCGCAGCAACAGCAACAACAACAGCAGCAACAGCAGCAACCACAACAGCAGCCACAGCAGCCGCAACAGCCGCCGGAACCGCCGCCGCCGCAGCCGCCTCGGCTGAAGCAGGAGCCTGGTTCCCCTGCAGGAGGCATTGACACGGCCATGCTCGACCTCGACGGCAACGCGTTCGACAGCGGCGACCTGTTTGGCTCCAACGTGCCGTCTCTGACCGCCGCTGAGGGGAACCGGCGCCACAGCTTCCACCACGTCCAGTCGCCCTACCAGCAGCCCCCGACATCGCAGCAGCAGGCCCGCCTGTCCATGTCTGCCGTCTCGTTCCGCGCCCTCGGTGGCGACAGCCTGCTCGGCTACTCTGCTGTTGAGGACGCCTTCAAGAACTTTTCGTTTGCTGGCGCCGGCGACGCCACCTCCCCCGTCTTCCCCATGGCTACCATGTCCTCCCAAGCCATGAGCCTGCCCCAGACGGCGGCTGGTCTGTCCGCAACGACGCCAGGCCTCCTCTCCTTCTCCCAGGGCCTCATGGACAGCATGGGCAACATGGGTGGCATGGGTGGCATGGGCAGCATGGGCAGCATGGGCGGCATGGGCAATATGGGCAGTATGGTTGGCATGAATGCCGTGGACAGCATGAACGCCATGATGGCGTATTCCAACCTCGACCTCGCCGCCGAAATGGCGGCCAATGCATCCCGCGGTGGCAGCGGGGGCGGAGGCGCCGGCGGGTCGCTCGACGCCGCCTCGCTGGCCTTCTTCTCGTCCGCTGGCGCCGACGCCGGCAGCGCCTCCCTGCAGGCCACCGCTATGGGTGGCGGCCGTGGAGGCGGCAGCAGCGGCCTGGATAACCATTACTATGGGAGCCCCGTGGATGCGCTGTCGACGTCGTCCTTTGCCCCCGTCCTGGACATGGACATGGACATGGATCCCAGTACCTCTATGCTCGGCGACCAAGCCAACAACCTCGACATGATCAGTCCTCCACATCAACAACAACAACAACAACAACAGCAGCAGCAGCAGCAGCAGGCAGATCTCTTCTCCAACTCCTCCCACGCGTCACAGGCGTCCCATTTGTCTAGACCGAGGTTGCACATCTCGCCGCTCCAGCAGCAGGAACCGCCTTTTCGAACCGGGAGCTTCGGGACGCCGATAGCGTCGACGTCGTCTCCCAATGACCTGTCGGCCACCTCGGCAGCGGCCGCCGCAGCCCGCCGGTCTAACTCGGGCAGCGCCGCCCCGGGGTCCATGTCGGCGCTCCGCTCGCCCTCGACTTCGGCGGCAGCCTCGACGTCGGGCGTAGTCTCTGGCCCGGCGCGGCCGCTGGGGCCGCCCATCAATGCCAAGACGATCAAGAACTACTACTCGAGCAGCGGGTTCGACATGATCCGGGCGCTCTACTACGTGTCGTCGCGGCCGAATCCGGAGATTGTCATCGGCCCCGTGGACCTGTCGTGTGCGTTTGTCGTGTGCGATGCGACGCTGGACGACTACCCCATCATCTACATCTCGGACAATTTTCAGCACCTGACGGGCTACAGCAGCCACGAGATCCTGGGCCAGAATTGCCGCTTCCTGCAGGCGCCGGACGGGCGCGTGGAGGCGGGGGCGCGGCGGGAGTTCACGGACAACAAGGCGGTGCGGCGGATCAAGGAGAAGCTGGTGGCGGGCCGCGAGGTGCAGCAGAGCCTGATCAACTACCGCAAGGGCGGCAAGCCGTTTCTGAACCTGCTGACGATGATCCCGATCCCGTGGGACGACTACAAGGCGGGCTACAAGTACGTGATCGGGCTGCAGATCGACCTGGTGGAGTCGCCGGACGCCATCTCGGGCCAGACGGCGGACTCGGTGCGCATCGACTACAAGCACCACAGCAGCATCCCGCAGTACATCTGGGACCCGCCCAAGGCGGGCCAGTGGGTGGCGAGCAGCCACGGGCGCACGCTGGGCATGGACGACGTGTCGGCGCTGCTGCAGCAGCTGGGCAGCAAGGGGCTGCTGAGCGGGACGGGGGCGGGGGGCGACACGGGCGGGGCGACGACGACGGACCTGTACCGGCAGTCGTGGGACAAGATGCTGCTGGAGAACGTGGACGACGTGATCCACGTGCTGTCGCTCAAGGGCGTGTTTCTGTACCTGTCGCCGGCGTGCAAGGACGTGCTCGAGTACGAGACGGCGGAGCTGCTGGGCAGCTCGCTGTCGTCCATCTGCCACCCGTCGGACATTGTGCCGGTGACGCGGGAGATGCGCGACACGCAGGCGGGGCAGCCCATCAACTTTGTGTACCGGGTGCGGCGCAAGTGCAGCGGCTACACCTGGTTCGAGAGCCACGGGTCGCTGCTGGTGGAGCAGGGCAAGGGGCGCAAGTGCATCGTGCTGGTGGGCCGCAAGCGGCCGGCCTTTGCGCTGCGGCGCAGCGACATTGACGTCAACGGCGGCATCGGCGACAGCGAGATCTGGACGAAGCTGTCGACGTCGGGCATGATCCTGCACGCGTCGTCCAACGTGCGGTCGCTGCTGGACCTGCAGCCGGACACGCTGGTCGGCGTCAGCATGCAGGACCTCATGCGCAAGGAGTCGCGCGCCGGCTTCAACCGCTCGCTCGACAAGGTCCGCCGCGGCATCATCGCCTCGTGCCGCCACGAGGTCCAGCACCGCCGCGGCCAGGTCCTGCAGGCCTCGACCATCCTGTACCCGGGCGACGCCGAGCGGGGGCAGAAGCCCACCTTTGTCCTCGGCCAGACCCGCCTGCTCAAGTCGTCGTCATCGCGCCACGCCTCCTCGGCGGCGGCATCGACGGCGGCATCGACGCCGGTGGCGGGCGGCGTGAGCGGCGGCGGCGGCGGCGGCGGCGGCGCGGCGGCCCCCGGATCTGGCTCCACGGCGACGCCCGGCGGCGACGAGGTCGGGCGGGCGGGCGTTGTGGGCCAGCTGGCGGACCCGGACACGCAGGGCGGCAGCGGGAGCGGGAGTGGGAGCAACAGCAGCAGCAGCGGTGGCGGCGGCGGTGGCGGCGGCGGCAGCGGTGGCGGCGTTGGTGGGTTCGTGTCGGCGGCGGGCGGGGGAGCGATCCCGCTGGGGTCGCAGGACGCGATCCTGGCAGCCGACGACAACATCTTTGACGAGCTCAAGACGACGCGGTGCACCAGCTGGCAGTACGAGCTGCGGCAGATGGAAAAGGCGAACCGGCTGCTGGCGGAGGAGCTGGGCCAGCTGCTGGCGAACCGCAAGAAGCGCAAGCGGCGCAAGGGCGTGGGCAACGTGCCGCGCGACTGCGCCAACTGCCACACGCGCAACACGCCCGAGTGGCGGCGCGGGCCCAGCGGCCAGCGCGACCTCTGCAACAGCTGCGGGCTGCGCTGGGCCAAGCAGGTGGGCCGGGTGTCGCCGCGGAACTCGTCGCGCGGCGGGGGGGCGACCACGGTCACGTCGGGGCACACGGCCACCGCCGCCAATGCCGGCCATGCCGGCCATGCCGGCCACGCCGGCCACGCCGCCGCAGCAGCCGCCGCCACCGCCGCCACTGCCGCCACTGCCGCCACCACGGCCTCGACCGACGCGCACAGCAAGGCGTCTGCGTCGCCCATGCACGCGTCGCCGCTGCAGCGCGATTTCCCGGCGGAGCTGACGGGGCCGGACGACAGCCGCGGCGCCGCGGCCGGCGGCGAGCAGCAGCGGGCGACGACGGCGTCCGCCGCCGCACAGCAGGACAGCGGCGGGACGCCGAGCGATGGCAGCGACGCGCGGGGCGGTGGCGGCGGCGGCCACGGCGGCGGCGGCGGCGGCGGCCACAGCGGCAGCAGTGGGTTCCAGCACACGGCGCCGCCGCCGCCGTCGACAGGCACGGAGATGACGGCCATCCAGGAGGAGCGCGAGTCGAGTCTCTGAGTCTCTGGCGGGCGGATTTGGCCATGGTGTTTCTTTTCGATTTCTGGTCTCTGGTCTCCACGGAGCTTGGATAGAATGGATTGGGATGGGGGGAGGAAAGGGGGAGGAAAAGGGAGGAGGGGGGGAGGGATGGTCTTCCTGGAACGCGTGTTCGCCCCAGCGGCCCAACTGCGTGGAGGAAGCTCCCCCGGACTGCGATGCTTTACTCTGTACAATGCCCATACACGATTGATTGTACCATATCTATAGAAACTATGCTGAAAAGGGCGCGGGTGACGACGGCGGCAGGACGCGTCTTTTGTGTCGACGATATGTCGATCCAATCTATCGCACAGCACCGCAACACCCTCACGACAGGAACAGCTCGTCCGGCCGCGCCGACGGCGCCCACGTGCGGCTCGGCTGCCGGGCGGTGCGGCCGGCCGGAGGGGGAGGAGGAGTGGGCGACCAGGCCGGGGCGGCGAAGAAGACGCCGCCGTCGCCGCCGCCGTCGCCGTCGCCGTCGCCCGCAAACTCGGAGAGCGGCGACACGGCGCCAAAGGTGGTGATGGTGGCGCTGCTGCTGTGGCGGCGCTGGCGGCGGCTGTCGCGGCGGTCGGTGGGGAAAAAGAAGGAGGGGTAGCCGGCGGCGGCGACGGCGGACAGGGGAGAGACGGGGAGGTCGGGGGGGGCGGCGGCGGCGAGGGAGGCGCGGTGGGCGGCGGCGAGGGAGGCGCGGTGTTGGCCGGGCGTGGCGGCGGCGGCGGCGGCGGCGGCGGCGGCGGCGGCTGCACGGGGCCTGGGGGTGACGGCGCGCGGGTCGACGCTCTCGTCACCGTCGCCGTCGCCGTCGTAGGGCAGGGGCCGCGGCAGGGGCAGGGCGCGGGCGGACATGCCGGGGGCCCAGGAGGAGGAGAAGAAGGAGGCAGAGGAGGAGGAGGGGGACGACGAGGACAGCAGGCCCGGCGCCAGGGAGGAGCGCGGCCCCTGGTTCCACCACTGGTGCTCGAAGCCGTTGTCGACGGTGAGCAGGGCGGCCGAGAGGGTCTGGAGCTGGCGGCGGCGCTGGCGGTGGCGGTCGGCGTTGCTGGCGGCGTCGGGGGGGATCCCGTCGGGGGCCCCCCCGTCGGCGGCCGCCTCGATGGGCAGCACGGTGGGACGGTTGGCAAAGGGGGCGACGAGGCGGCGGCGCAGGCGCTCGTCGTCCGGGTCGGCGTCGGGGGCGTAGTAGAAGGGGAAGCAGGGGGGAGGAGGGCGGGCGGCGGCGGAGGAGGAGGCCGTCAAGGAAGAGGACGGCTCGCTGTAGGCAGGCGGCGCCGACCGGCCGCGGTCGTGCGACGGCCGCCTCTGCGCGCGCGACCGGTCGTCGCTGTTGTCGACCGCGAGCCAGGCCATGGCCGGTGAGAAGAGACGTGGTGTGGCGAGGTGCGGTCGTGACGAGGTGAGGTCGCGGACAGTTGTTTAACACTGCGCGGCCAAAGCAAAGTGGGTACGTTCAGCTCAGCAAGGGGTGCGCATGCGAAAATAAATAGAGGCAGCCAGCTGCACAGCCCCGCGATGCCAATTATACGCTCCTAACTACAAATAGCCGTGCCCATGTGCCCATCTTCCTGCAGGATCGTGACGCGCGACACAGCAATCGGTCTGCCTTGAACAGCCATCTGCCCACGCCCTACACACCGCTGGTCTTGTCGGTCTGGACGGCGCCGGCGTGCTGCTGCTCGGGCTGCTCCCAGAAGCGGGTCTTGTCGTCGCGGCCGCGGGCGAGGCCGACGAGGTCAAAGGGGTCGACGAGGGTGAGCAAAAAGGAGCGGTCGTCCTTGTAGCCGGGGCCGGTGACCTCGGCGACGCCGTCGCCGTGCGGGGCGAGGTAGGTCTTGGTGGAGGCGGGCAGGTAGCGGCGGGGGTGGCGGAGGTTGAGGAGCCAGAGGTTGGCGAGCATGAGGGAGGCCTCGAAGACGTAAAAGAACCACTCGTAGCGCAGGACGGGGTCGAGCGACTGGGGGTCGACGGCGCCGCTGCTGCTGTCGGGGTGCAGGCGGGCGGCGCGGAAGTACTCGACGACGCGGTAGAGGGTGCGGGCGAGCAGCAGGGCCTCGCTGGCGTAGAGGGTGAGCAGGGCGGCGCGGAAGGCGGCGCTGCGGACGCGGGCGCGGACGGCGCGGCGGTGGACGACGGCGGCGAGCAGCAGGAAGAGGGCGACGACGGCGACCTGCAGGACGAGGGCGGCCTTGAGCAGGGCGCGGCCGGCGGCCTGCTTGTCGGCGGGCAGCGACGGGTTGGCGCTGTAGGCGGCGCCGTTGGCGTTGAGCGCCTCGACGACAGACGACAGCGCGGCAAACGTGGTCAGCACGCGGCCCGGGTGGATGGGCGACAGGTGCGGCACGTAGTACAGCAGCCGCCCCAGCACCATGTAGTTGGCCAGCTCCAGCAGCGGCGGCGCCGCGTACACCAGCACCACCGACGCAATGTACACGTTGGCGTCGTCGTAGTGGAACGCGCCCACCTCGCGCAGCACGTAGCCCGCCGTGAACAGCACGCCGCCGAACGCGAACAGGCCCGTCAGCTTCCAGCTGCGGTAGTGCACGCACTGCCACGCGTGCAGCAGCGCCGACGCCAGAAAGGCCGCCGCGAAGAACACCGGCGCCGCCTTGTTGGGCGCGTAGAAGTAGATGCTGCCGTCGACTGGGGCAGGGGTTAGAAGGCGACGGACGGGACAGAAATGGAGATGGGGATGGGGGAGATGGAGACGGGGGAGATGGGGGAGATGGAGATGGAAGAGATGGAGATGGGACAGACATACCATATTTTCCGTCCTCCATGGTGACAGCCGGGGCCAGAGCGACAGCTGTGGTTCAGGCAGAGCAACACCTGGTCAAGGCAGAGCAATGGTTGTGGTTGACAAAGGCCAGAAGCAGAGGCCAGGAGCTGATAGAACACAAGGCGATGGACAGACACAGACAAAGACGACAGACGACACAGACGACGCAGACAACAACAAACACTTCTTATATACACCCTCACAGCCGTCCTCACGGGCGTCCACGGCGTCCACGGGCACCCTGCGCCGCCCCTGAGGCCGTGTTTCGTGTAAGCCAGCCGCCCGTCCCAACGAGGTCGGTTGCCGCGCTGCGGATGCATGCTGTGCTGCCATTGGTCCAAACGCCGGGCTGAGCCTTGAAAATCCCGGCTGCCTGGCGCCATCAGCCGGCCCAAGAATGCGCCGAGCGCCGCATCGCACCCAAAGCGGACTGGAACGGACACGCCGTAAGCATATTTTGGCTGCGCGCACTCTCCCTGACGTCAGAAACCGGCCGTGCTGTGCTCGTCCACGGGCCGACTGCACGGGGGCTGCCAGCAGACCAACCGGCGGGCGTCCTACCGGCCACGGCGATCGTCGCTCGTCTGGTCTGCCTCCGACAGCCTGCCGCCGGCCGTTTGACTGCTGCCTGGCGGCGGCCGTTTGACTGCTGCCTGGATCGTCGGTCGGGAAATGAACTACGGAGTAAGCATATTTGAATATACGTGGTGGTTGGTCCTTTGCGGCCATATGGTCACGTGATCGTGTCTCGAGGCGCACCAGGCGCACCAGGCGCAGCGGCGCACCGCGCTCGCGGCACGGTCTCTCCGAACGGGCAGACCGCAGGGCGGCGAGCCCTGGCGACGACGCGGAGGACGGGCAGGCCGAAAAGAGAATCGGCGTGGGAAAGGCAGGGACAGGCGCGGGGGTGCCACGGAGCCGACGAGCCAGTGGGCAGGGCCGCGGGAGTCTGGACCGGGCTGGACCGCCTGATCACAAGGACTACAGGGCGCACTAAGCATATGCTACAGAGTCGTCGAGCTCCGTAGCCTTCAGCCGCCCGCCAAGCGACATGCCCGCCCACGCCGCACACGCCGCAAACGCCACACACGCCGCACGCCCACGCTAGGCCCGCCACCGCCTCTCCCGCTTCTCCTGGCAGCTGCCGATTCGCTTGCTCTGGGGCCCGGGAGCGTGGGTCGGGGTCGGGGTCGAGTTCTAGGGGGGGTGTTCACGATGGGTTTTGGTTTGTGGGTGGTTGGCGGCGGTCGGGGTCTAGACGGTCTAGACGGTCTAGACCGGTCTTCGGCCCACCTCGTCCGTGTGCATCGACTGCAACGACTCGCAGGATCTCAGCCTCTCTCGCCTGGGCCGCGGCGGCGTTGCTGGCTGCCCGGGCCGGCCCTCGCCGCTGCCGCCTGGCTGGTCGGCCGCTGAGGTCGTGATCGTGGCGGCCGCAGAACGACCTGCGCTGGCCGGCGTACATGTGCAAGTAGCTCACTGTTACCACATTGTACTCCGTACTCCGTAGAGTACGCTTACAGCGCGGTGGCGTGCCTGTGTCGTGCGTCGTGGCGCGTCGTGGTCCGACTCGTCTCCCTTTTTCCTGTTCCTTTTTCTTTTTCCTTTTCTTCCCTTTTTTCTTCCTTTCCCCTCCTCCCTTTTTCCCTTTTCTCCTCGCCTTCTCTCCTCCGCCCCCTCCTTCTCGTCGGACAGCCCGTCCGCGCTGCGGAGGCCGCTGGCGACATGCGGCGTGGGCCGGGCGGGCATGCCCGCTGTAAAGACACGGACGAGGTCAAGTCGAGAATATATTTACAAAAGCCCATGGACGACCCCCTGTTTACACACCGTGTCAAACACTGTCCATACACTGTGAAGACACGGCTGCAAGTCCCTGCAGTCCCTCCGTGCGACGCCCGGACAATCGGTGCCGGACTTGTTCCGCTCCAGAAAACGTGTCGCCGTGTCGTGGACGGCTGCCTTCTTTCCCCCCCCCTGCCCGATGGGGAAAGAGCGGCGGCCGAAGCAGAGCGCGACGTGAGAAAAAACAGGAATCCAAGGAGGATTATATCCACATTGTGGCGAGCCACCGCATCCTCCGCACACGGCGCCAAACCGCGCTCAGATAGGATCGGCGGTCTTCTGGCGTCGTGTCTTCTTCGGTCTCGTACAAGTACCGAGTGTCTCAAGCTACTTGTACAAGTATATACAAAGTAAAGCGCAGTTCGGAGCACTCCGTACTGACAGGTTGGGCCTGGCCGGCGGGTCGCGCCTGCCAGTTTGGTGCTCTGGGACAGACGGCCGCATGCCTGCCGCCTGCCTGCGAGCCATCCGAAGGACAGACGAGCCGTTTTGTCCCTGGTCGTACCGCGCCAGCCCAGGGATGCTCCCCCGCCTGTCAGCTAGCTGTTGTATTGATATTTGTACCTGTACTTGTGCGAATACACGGATGCAACTCGCCGGCGTCGACAAAAGCCCGCCAGGGACTGCGTGCCGGCCGCCGGCCGCTCCTTCTCGATTCGGTCGGTCGTCTAGCCCAAACATGCGGAGAGTAGGCGCTACGCAGTCGATACGAGTACGAGGTGCAAACGCCGGAATGCTGAGAGCTGCTACAGACGGTCGCACCTGCCTGTCGAGCATACGGAGTAAGCAGCATAGGTCTCTGCAAGCCAGTCTCTCTCTCTTCGTCTGCATCGCGGCCTCCACCTTTTCTCTCCATCTCATTTCCGTCCCTTTTTGTGAACAGACTGTGCGCGCCCGCCGCCCTTGGCCGGCCACTCCTACAACCCCCCCGCGCCGGGCCGTTCAGCTGGCGTCTCCGCGGAACCTCGGGGCGCATCCCAATTTCACAGCCTGCCGCACGCGCGCGACCCCTGCGAGAGCCTGCGAGCCAGCTGGGGGACGCTCTGTCTTTTTTGTTTCATTTTTTTTTTCTTCTGTCTCGGTTTGCCTCCCGCGCGCCCTCCCGCCCGCGTCTTGTGCTGGCCCCATGAGCGAACAAGCCACCGGCGGGCCATTCCGTGCGACCAGAAACGCGTGACGTCTGTCTGCCACCAGCCCGAGGCCCGACGACTTTTGCTGCCGTCCCATCGCATCCATCCCATCGTATCGCCGTCGTCATCGCCACCACCATCGCCATCGCCATCCCTCCCCCGTTGCCTCGCCGGCTCTAGCGTTCTAGCGCCGGGGTTTCCATCTACGCGGGCCAAATTCCGAGCCGGACGTGTTTCCGGGCCGGCGGCAGGGCCGCGGCCGCAAGGCATTTTCGCAGCTTCAGCTTTGGGGGAGCCGCAGACTCGCAACTCGCAGATTCGCAGATTTGCAGATTCGCAAATTCACAGATTCACAGATCGCAGCTTCGCAGCTGTGCAGCTTCGCAGCTTCGCGTCCGCGCCGTCCTCCAGACGCTGGGACCCGAAAAGTGGGCAGGGACTGTTCTCTCTCCACGACGAGCACAAGGGGGCAGAAAGGGCAGAGCGCTCGAAAGCGAACGAACGAACGAACCTGGCGCCAACGTTAGCTGCTGCCCACTTCTTCCTAGCCCGCCGGGACTCGCTCGCCCTCCACGCCCCCCCGGCCCCGGTCTTCGCTTTCTCCTCTTTCACAACCTCTCGAGAATCAACTTCTTGCGTTATTCCCATCGCTCCCCTCCCACGACGGCCCTCGCCTACCCCGACACTCTTTTCGGCCACCCCCCCTCTTCCTCGAGTCCCCCCCCTCCCCCCCCGTCGTCCTCATCCCGCCGCCCCATTGACCCGGCTTGGGGGCGCATTCGCAACTCGGGTCTGCGCTGGTCTGCATTGGCATTGCTTTGCGCGCGCGCACCTTTTCTCGGTTCTTTTTTTCGTCTCTCTTTCTTCCCGTGTACATAGCCCACGCCGCGCCTCCGACCAACGACCGCCTCTCTCCTCTTCCCTGTCCTCCTCGGCCCTTCGATCTGCATATCCCCCCCGACGTTCGACCTGTCCGACCCGTCCGACCGGCCTGTCGTGTATGACCCGCTGCCGCCATGCCGCCGCCAGAGAGCGACCTGGCTGCGCAGGCCGCTGCGAACAACTCGAGCGACTTTGTATGCGCCGCCCCGTCTCCTCCCCCCGCGCTCTCTGTCGCGCTCTCTCTCCTTCCTACTCGTGCGTTCGCTGACCCGTCGTCGTTCTAGGTTCGCAAGCTCTACAAGTACGACGCCCCTCCGCGCTCCCGAATGGCACCCCCCTCCTCCCCCGTCCACCCGTCGTCACCCGTCGTCACCCCGTCGTCGCGACGCCGACCAGCCATGCTGACCGTGTCTCGTGTCCGCCTACAGAATGCTCGAGGACCCTGCATACAACACCGTGGTTCGGTGGGGGAACGATGGCGACAGCTTTGTCGTCCTGGAGGTGCGTTTTCTGCCGTCCGGCCCTCGAGTCCGCCCAGCCCTCGGGTCCGCCCGGCCCTCGAGTCCGTCCGAGTCTGGTCGTTCGGGCCCTCATCGCTAACCGCGCTTGGCTCGCGCCGCCTTCGCCTGACTGCAGAACGAAAAGTTCACCAAGACCATCCTCCCCAAGCACTTCAAGCACAGCAACTTTGCCAGCTTCGTCCGCCAGCTCAACAAGTATGACTTTCACAAAGTCCGGCACAATGACGAGGGCGGCCAGTCCGCCTATGGCCAGGGTGTATGTCGGCCCTTGGCCAACACCCCTCTTCTTTTGTCCCTCTGCCCCTCCTCGCTCTCGCTAACGTACGTACCTCCTGTCAGGCCTGGGAGTTCAAGCACCCCGAGTTTCGGCAGCACAAAAAGGACAGCCTCGACAACATCCGGCGAAAGGCGCCGGCGGCGCGCAAAGTCACCGTTGCCGAGGAGCCGTTTCCGGCCACGCAGCAGATCGCCCTGCTCAACGACACCCTCGCTGCCACCCAGCACCAGGTCCAGGCCCTGCAAGAGCAGTACGCCCAGATCGCGCAGACAAACAAGGTCCTCGTCGACGAGCTGTGGAGCCTCCAGAAGATGGTCAAGGCGCAGCACCAGGTCCACACGGAGCTCATCAACCACCTCAACAACGTCGACGAGCAGCGCCGCCGCAACAGCCGCCAGTCGGCGCACGCCAACCACGCCGCCCACGCCGGCGCCAACCAGTACCACCACGCCGCCGCCGCCGCCGGCCTCGGCATGCTGCCCGACAGCGCCGACGAGCCCGCCATCGAGCTGCGCCGCGCACGCGAGATCCTCAACAACGTGACCACCGACCCCATTGCCGACCGCGAGCTCGAGCGCCTCACCGCCATGCTCCAGGCCACCGCCGGCAACTCGCCCCCGGAATCCGCCGGCTCGTCCTCGGCCGTCTTCAACAGCCATCACGTGCCCAGCAGCGGCACCGTGGGCGTGGCCGTGGCCGGCGGCATCAACGACATGAACGACATGCGCCACCTGGTGTATCCCGTCGGCCAGAACGCCGGCATCGACCCCTTCCACGCCGACCACATCCACAACATCCCCTACACCCGCCCGCTCAGCAACCCCAACGCCCCCGAGGTGCCGCAGATCTCGCCGCCGCCCTCCAAGGAGCTCATCGGCTCCTTGTGGGGCCAACAGAAGCCCAAGATCCTTCTCGTCGAGGACGACAAAGTCTGTGCGCGCATCGGCGCCAAGTTCTTGACCCAGGTCGACTGCACCGTCGATATTGCTGTGCGTTTCTCCGAATTTTTTGTTTTTTGTTGTTGTAGTTGTTGTTTTTTTTTTCAGCCCCCCCTGACCCAGTACCAGAAAGACGGCGCCGATGCGGTGGGCAAGGTCAACCTAGACCCGCAGCGGTACGACCTCATCTTTATGGACATCATCATGCCCGTATTCGATGGCGTGTCGGCCACGGCCTGCATTCGTGTTGCGACCCGCGTTCCGATTGTGGCCATGACGTCCAACATCCGTAGCGAGGACATTGCCACATACTTCCACTGGGGTGAGTTGAGTTTTTTTCGTCCGTGGTGCTCCGGAAGGAATCCGAAGAGACTGACACGCTTCGCGCGCAGGTATGAGCGACGTGTTGGCGAAACCCTTCACCAAAGAGGGCATGGTCCGGATCCTGCGAAAGCACCTACCGTATCTGCTCAAGAACCCGCCGCCGCCGGGCACTGGCGAAGACATGGGAGGCCCGACGGCGGGTGGTGTGAGTAGCGGCCAGAGCGGCCAGCCGCCGGGGTATGTCGCCGCGTCGTCGGTGGCCAGCCTGGGCGGCATCCCGACGGCGCCCACTCTCGGCGCTGTCAAGTTTGAGACGACGCCCATCCAGTCGCCAGCCACCACGTCGTCCTGGCACTCGCCCGGGCCGAGCCAGCTGCAGCACGCCTCTCCGAGCATAGACAGCGCGGGCGGCTATCTGCCGAACGCGCCCAACGGTGGTGGTGGCAACAGCAGCAGCGGCGGCGGCGGCGGCGGCGGCGGCGGCGGCAGCGGTGGAGGCGGCAGCGGTGGCAGCGGCGGTGGCGGCGGCAGCAGCAGCGTGCCGCGGTCCAGTTTCCCTGGGGGCCCGTCGCCCGGGATTGCGCACACACCTCTGCGCAACTTGGACACACCCCTGCGCAACTTGGCCGAGACCATTGCCAACGACGACCGGCCTGAGAAGCGGCAACGAACACTATTCGGCCCGGGGCAGTACTCGTGATGACCGCGGGATGAGCCGACTGCTGTTCCGCGTGACGAATCCTTTTCTTTTTTTGATCGTTCGTCTCTTTTGTTTTTGGGTATCAGGACGGTCCCGGACGGACTTTGGACGTTTCCGCCCCCTTCCTCCCCTCCTCCTTGCCGTCAACGACGGCATCTTTTTGTTTGTTTGCCTTCGTGATCGTGTGCATCTGTTCATAGCTTTCCCCATCCTGCCTGCGAGATCACAGAACATGGGAGGGGGACGGGGGCTGGAGATGAGGGGAGAGGACAAGGGGGACGGGAGGAGGGCTGCATTGGGCGGCTCGGGTATGGGTTTTTCTTTCTTTTTTTTCATCGAGGACAGCCCAGCTCTGCCTCGCTAGAGACCTCCGGTCATGGGGTGACACGGCGTTTCATTTGTTCTTCTGCCATTTTGGAGGCCATAACTGGATAGGGCTCCGTGGATCTTTGGTCGGGCGAGGCAGCGCCCACGCGTCATCTATACTGAATGCCAACCGGGGCTGTTTTGGCCGGACTTGGTTCGGGGTCGTGAGCATATCTCGAGGGAGTCGGGGGGGATCGCAGAGAGTCGTGAGGATGACGTCGGCACAGCGGTTCTCGGACGCGGACGGGAGCAAAGGGGAGCTCGGCGGTGAACAGAAGACGGAGGCGAGGGTGTAAAGACAGCGAGCTGGATCCAAGATGCGCGGCCAGCTGGGCGGAGACGGCCCTGGTGGGAGGATGGGAGAGAAGAAGGAAGCGAGGCCACCTAGCGAGAAGAAAAGACGAGAAGAAAAGACGGGCAAACAAAGCACCGCAAAGAGCAAAGGAAGAAAAAAGAAGGGCGGGCCAAAAGAAGGGCAAAACCGCGCTGGGACTCTTTGGGTTTGTGGCGCAAGCCCCGTCCTCTCAGCATATGCTTATGCTTATTATATATTTAAATATACGGCGCACGACCTGCTTGCTGCTCGGCGTGCCCCTGGGCCGCACGGCGGTCTGGACCCGTCCATGGGGGCGGGCCAGGGGCCGGGTGGCGTGATTTTTGTCTTGCTGCCCGCGCCGCCAAATTATGGACGCTCTCAGCATCTTGGTTCTCACGGAGTAATAATACTCTTTCTGGTCGTCCTCGGCGGGCTTTCTATCTAACCCTTCTTGTAAGCTACATGAAGTACGGAGTATGCAGCAGGATCGACAATGTTCTCCAGACGATAGTTTTGCGGTTCTTCTGACGATGGACGCGGCGAGAATTGCAAAGGACCAACGAGCTGCGGCACAGTCGTTTGCCTGTGTACGGAGCAGCTCAGCTCTCTCCACTCTGTGCGCTTATAGTTATGCTATGCTCCCACAGGCTGGCACCATCGGCGCTGTGCGTGCGGACAGCCTGTCGACAGCGCTGCCTTCACGATGCTCATTCACCCACCACGTGACACAAGTATAAGTTGTTGTACTTTTGCGCTAGTCCTCTTTCGGGTGAAACCTCACTCCCTCCCCCCCACCTTCCACCTTCCTGTAAGTATGCTTTAGCTTTTTTTGAGTCACGAAACAAACCACCGGTGCAAAAAAAACGTCACGGTTGTGTGTGTGTGGTCACGACGACACGGTCACGACACGCGCGCGCCAGCAGCCGCCTTTCCCTTTCTCCCTCTGTGTCTGACCTTTTTTTGCCTTTCTGGGTTTCCCTTCCATGTCGCAGGCCAAAAAGGGCGGCGCCGGCGCCCGCGGCAAGAAGGCCGGCGGCAAGGGCCATGGCGACGACAAGGGCGAGGATGCGCCGCTGCAGGCGGTGGTGAGTTGACGGGAGTGGCGGGAGTGACGGGCGTGACGGGCGTGCCGGGGGGTTGCCCCGGGCTGCCGGGCTGCTGCGACGGCCATGCTGACGGGCCAGATCCTTGCCGACTCCTTCCAAGACCGGTTCAAGCCGCTGTCCATTGACCGGCCACGCGTACGTCTTCTGGCCGTGGGGTGTTCTCTGGGTGTTTTTGCGCTCTGGCTGTTCTAACTTGCTTGCCCCCTTACCCCCCAGTGCCTCCTCCCCCTCGCCAACACCCCCTTGATTGAGTACACGCTCGAGTTCCTGGCCATGAACGGCGTGCAGGAGGTGTACGTCTACTGCAGCGCGCACGCGGACCAGATCGAGAGCTACCTGGCGACGTCGCCACGCTGGGGGACGGCCGGCAGCGGCAGCGGCAGCGGCGCGCACGCGTTCCAGACGCTCGACGTGATCCGGGTGGCGCAGGCGACGTCGCTCGGCGACTTTCTGCGGGACCTCGACAAGCGCGGGCTCGTCACCGGCGACTTTGTCCTCGTGCACGGCGACCTCGTCGCCAACGTGGCGCTCGACCCCATCCTCGCGCGCCACCGCGCGCGCCGCGAGGCCAGCCGCGACGCCGTCATGACCATGGTGCTGCGGGAGGCGTGGGACGGGGACGGGGACGGGGACGGGGTGTCGGAGGACGGCCCGGACGGGGCGGACGGCCACGGCTTTGGACAACACCACACGCGCCCCCGCGGCATCGAGCCCGTCTTCGTGCTGGACGCCGCCTCGGGCCGCTGCCTGCAGTACGAGGAGATGACGGCGCTCGGCGCGGCCGCCGCCCTCGTCCTCGACCCGGCCTTTCTGGCCCCGCGCCACGGCGCCGACCTGGTCGTGCGCGCCGACCTCATCGACTGCGGCATCGACATCTGCACGCCCGACGTGCTGGCGCTGTGGACCGAGAGCTTCGACTGCGACCTGCCGCGCAAGAACTTTCTGCACAACGTGCTCAAGGACTGGGAGCTCAACGGCAAGCAGATCTACGCCGAGATCGTGTCCGACCACCAGCAGATCCAGCACCCGCACCCGCACCCGCACCCGTCGCCCCTCTCGTCCCTCGCCGCCGCTCCCGGGGCTGCTGGCACGGCGGGCGGCGGCCCGGCCGCCGGCGGCACCTACGCCGCCCGCGTTGCCAGCCTGCCGCAGTACGACGCTGTCAGCCGCGACGTGCTCGGCCGCTGGACCTACCCGCTGGTGCCCGACGCCAATCTCGTCCCCGGCCACTCGTACACCCCTCGGCGGCGCGTCGGGGCCGGCCGGCGAGGCGGCGGTGGCGGTGGCGGCGGCGGCGGTGGCTTTGTCGTCGCCGAGCGCGGCGTTGCTGTCGACCCCACGGCCACGGTGGCGCGCGCGGTGCTTGGCCTGCATGCGCGCGTGGGTGCCGGCAGCGTGGTGACGGGCAGCACGCTGGGGCGGCGCTGCCGCATCGGCCGCAACGCGCGCGTCGACGGCTGCTACCTGTGGGACGACGTCGTCGTCGGCGACAACACCGTCCTGACCCGATCCATCCTCGCCGCCGGCGTGCGTGTCGGCAGCGATTGCGTCCTGCCCGCCGGCTCCGTGCTGGCACCGGGCGTCGTTGTCGCCGACGGCGCCGGTGCCGGCGTGGGCCCCCGCACCTTGTCCCTCTTCAAGAGCGACGGCAGCCGCGCGGCCGACGACGCCGCGGCCGTCGGCGCCGGCGGCCAGGGGGCCGTCTTCTCGTTCGAGACCCACGACGACGACGACGACAGCGGCACCGACAGCGACAGCGACAGCGACGCGGGACCCACGTCCGAGACGCTGATGCGCTCACTCGTGTACTCGACAGCCCACCTCAACCTGTCGACGTCGTCGATTTCGAGCTTCGGGTCGGACGGCGGCGGCGGCGGCGGCGGCGACGACGAGGAGGCCGTCGAGTTTGAGGACGAGGACGACCAAGACGGCAGCGGCGGCGGCCGCCGCCGCCGGCGGCACCTGCACCCGCACAAGGACAAGGGCGGCGGCCGCGGCGGCTCGCGGTCCCGGCTGCCGTCGTTTGCGTCGCTCGACCTCGGCGCGCGGCTGTCGTCGAGCGCGGGCGTGGACGGTCGCGGCGCGGCGGCTGCCGCTGCTGGCGGCGGCGGCGGTTCGTCCGGCAGCGGTGGCGGCAGCGGCGGCGACATCGCCGACGGCGTGCCGACGAGCACGTTCCACACGGACGCCGTCAACGGCCTGCTGGACGCGCTGCGCGACGACAGCAGCAGCGACTTTGAGTCGGCGCGCCTCGAGTTCATGGGCCTGCGCCTGTCCACCGACGCGTCCGACGGCGCCGTGCGCCGCGCCGTCGCCGCCGCCTTTGCGCGCCGCGCCTGCGAGCTGGCCGCGCCCGCTACCGGCGGCCTCGACGCCGCCCGCGCGGCCGAGCGCGCGGTGAAGAGCAAGACGGGCGCGGCCAAGTTTGTGCGGGACGTGGGCATCGGGCACGGCAGCGGCAGCAGCAGCGGCGACGGCGGCGGGGACGGCAGCACGACGGACGAGCAGGTCGAGTTTGTGCTGGCGTTGCAGCGGACGCTCGTGGGCATGCGCATCCGCGAGGAGCGGGAGCGGCGGCAGACACAGACGGGGGCGGGCGATGCGGCTGCAGCTCCTGGGGCTGCTGTCGCGCCCGGCACGCTGCTGGCGGCGCTGCTGCAGCAGCTGTACGACAACGACGTGCTGGAGGAGGATGGCATCCTGGCGTGGTGGGCGGACAAGCGGGCGGCCGAGGGCGGCAGCGGCAGCAGCGGCGACACCAGCATGGCGGGCGCGCGAGAGCGGTGCCGCGTGCTGGTGACGTGGCTGGAGACGGCCGAGGAGGACGACAGCAGCGAGGAGGACGACGACGACGAGAGCGGGGACGACGACGAGGAAGACGAAGACGCGTAGATATGGATTCCCAACGCCGGCTTATGCAACACCTGACCCAGAAACAAACAAAACGGCACAACGGCTGAAAAAGCCCCTGAAAAGGCTCTCAAAAAACAACACGCTCCCCCCCCCCCTTTCCCCCACACCAAACTACTTCTCCTCGGCGCCGCGCTGCGTGGACACGGCGCAGAACTGGTCCTTGATGGCGACGACCTCGTAGGTGCCCTCCTGGCTGGCGCGGATGACCTTGGTGTGCTCGTAGGAGACGTCGTGGCGCGTCTCCAGCACCTGGCTGCGCTGGCCCTTGCGCGCGACGTTGGAGCTGCGCGTGTAGGTGAACTCAAAGGGCGGCGTGCCGCCAAACTCGAGCACCATCTCGACGGCGCCGCCCTCGTGGATGGCCACGCGCGCCGTGCGCCCCTGCGACACGCGCACCGACGGCAGCGGGTGGATCGTCCGCGTCAGGTTCACCGCCGCCCGGCACTCGGACGCCCGGTCGCTGACCCCCGTGATGGCAAACACGCCCGGCGCCTCCGCCACGCGCCGGAACGTCGTCGTCGCCGAGCTGCCCTTGCGCGCCACCCC
Organism: Ophiostoma fasciatum; assembly: GCA_019925495.1. Classification (NCBI taxonomy): domain Eukaryota; kingdom Fungi; phylum Ascomycota; class Sordariomycetes; order Ophiostomatales; family Ophiostomataceae; genus Ophiostoma; species Ophiostoma fasciatum. The sequence goes on from JADHKM010000017.1 coordinate 265,865, forward strand.
GTCAAACGTGTACCACACGTCAAACGGCGGCGTCCCCGACAGCGTGTAGCTGATGCGCTCGCCCACGCAGTAGTCCGTCCGCGACTCCAGCGCGTAGATGGCCGGCGCCTCAAACAGCTGCACCTGCACCGACGACGAGGAGGACGAGGAGGACGACGAGGACGACGACGACGCCGATGCCCCGCCGTCGTCCATCCGCTGGCAGCCCCGCGCGTCGCGCACCTTGCGGATGCGCACCTGCTGCGTGCCCGGGCGCAGGTGCTGCCGCGGGATCTGCAGCCCGTACGTGTGCGTGCGGATCGACGGCACCCGGAACGTCTCCGCCAGCGCGCCGCTCTGGTGCTTGATCTCCAGCTCCACGTAGAACGGCGGCACGCCCGTCAGCACCATGGGGATGCGCTCCTCGTTGTCCTGCTCCGCCACGCAGTACTTGAACGACTGCCCGCCCTTGGCAAACGCCGCCGTCGGCTTCGCGTACACCGTCTGCTGCATGACCAGGGGCGACGACGACCCCGAGGACGACGATGCCGAGGAGGAGGAGGACCCGCCCCAGAGCCCACGTCCGCCGCCGCCGCCGCCGCCGCCGCCGCCCGCCGGCTGGTTGCTGTACAGGCTGTCGGCCGGCGGCGCAAACTCGTAGCGGTAGGTGCCGGCGCGGCTGGTGTCCATCTGGATGGAGGCGCGGCCGAGCGCGGCGTCGAGCTGCTTGTGGATGAGCGAGCTCTGCGCGCCCTTGGCGGCCGGCTTGTGGCGCACGTCGTACTCGACATGGTAGGGGGGGGAGCCTGCTGGTGAGCCAGGGATTGGGGGAAAGGGGTGTCATATGGAACGCACCTCGGAGGTCAATCTCAAAGCCGTCGACGTCGCCCTCGCACACGTCCCGCTTGACAAAGAGGTTGCCCTGCTCCTGGACGGCGTCCGTCTGCACGAGGGCCAGCGTCGGCCGCGCAAACCAGTCCACCTCGAAGCTTGCCGCCGCCGGGTCCACGAGGCCGCTGCACTGGTTGTCCGCCACGTCGAGGATCTCGTACGTGCCGCGCGCGCGCACCTCCAAAAAGTCGTTGCTCGAGTGCAGCGTGCGCGTGATCGGCGGCCCGCTCTCGTCCTTGCCGTCCTTGCCGTCGCCCTCGCCGCTGCCGCCCGCCACCCGCCGGTAGGTCACCGTCCACGGGCCCTCGCCCGTCAGCCGCAGCGGCAGCCGCACCGCCGCGTCCTCCACGACAAACACGCGCCGGCGGTTCTCCAGCAGGCCAAAGGCGGCGCGCGGCCGCTGGCGGCGCACGGCAATCTTGAGCTCGCCGCCCGTGCTCTGCTGCAGGAACGTGCGGCACCCGCTGCGGTCCTGCACGCTCGTCAGCGCCAGCGTGTACTCGCCGCCCTGCGCCAGCGGCGGCGTCTCGATGCGCACGCGGTGCCCCGCCACCGCCTCCAGCTTGAAGGGCCGCCGCTTGCCCTCGTGCAGCAGCACGTACTCGAGCGTGAACGGCGCCTCGCCCGACAGCGCCACGTCCACGCCCACCACGTCCTGCAGGCACGCCGGGATCGCGCTGCCCGCCGCCGCCGCCGGGTGGTCGATCTGCGCCCGCGCCGCCGGCTTGACGTTCTGCTCCAGCGCCATGCCCGGCCCCGCCAGCGGCTGCGCCTTGTACACGGCGTCGTCGATGGACCGGAAGATGTACTTGTGGTGCCCCGCCACCCGCGGCACCAGCTCCAGCTGGTAGCGCATGCCCGGCACCTGCACCTTCTCGTGCCGCACCACGCCGTTGGAGCTGACGTCGTAACGCACCAGGAACGGCGGCGTGCCCACCAGGTCCAGGTCGACGCGCAGCCCGATCGTGTTGCCGCCGCAGCTGTCGGGAATGCCCTCGGACCGCAGCGACAGCTTCGGCTCCAGCGGGTTCAGCAGCAGGCACGACGCCGGCTCCTGCACCTCGCCCTCGCAGCCGCTGGCCGACGTCACCGTCTTGAGCGTGTACAGCCCCGGCGCCGAGATCGTCGGCACGTCGTCCCCGTGCCGCGCCTGGAACGTCTCCGTCACCACCACGTCGCCGTGGTCGCCGCTCTTGGTCAGCGTGTCGATGGGCGAGAACTGCCACGTCAGCGTGTGCGCCAGACCGCCGCCGCCGGGGCCGCCGCCGCCGCCGCCGTTGTCGCCCGGGCGCCGCACGCCCGGCAGCTCGTAGCGCACGGGCAGGCGCGTGGCCTTGCCGCGGGCCACCTTGAGCGGCTGGCGCAGGTCGCAGCCCTGCAGCTGCACGCGCGGGCGCTCGCGCACGAGGAAGCTCTGGACGAGGGGGTGGCCGTGGCCGCTGGCGCCGTGGCCGCCGGGCGTGGGCGGCAGACGCGGGCGCCCGTCGTGGTCCTCGTGGTCGTCGTCGTACTTGGCCACGTTGCCAAAGGCGTCGTGCACCTCGTCGATGGCGTACCGCCACTCGCCGCCCACGTGCATGGTCTCGTTCAGGCCGACGGCCACGCGCCGCGACCGCGCCCACGAGATGTCGGTCACGTCGCCGCCGTCGCCCTCGGTCGGGAGCCCGGCCACCACGGCGGCGGCCACCGCAGCCGAGGCCGCGTCGTCGGTGTCCAGGACGTGCAGGTCCGACGACGACGGCGACGACGCCGCCGCCGACGATCCCCGCAGGATGCCCAGCAGCGGCGACGCAAATCCCTCGGGCTGCAGGCTCTGGAAGTGGAAGCTGTGGTCCTTGCCGTTGATGGTGCGGCTGTAGACGATCTTGAGCGGCGGCGTGCCGTCCACCTCGAGCAGCAGATCCGACAGGTCGCCGTGGCAGCGCGCAGCGGGGGCGGCCGCCGCCGCCGCCGCGGACGACGAGGACCACGACGACAGCTTGCCGGGCGAGGGCGCGCCACCGCTGCCGCCGCGCCGGCCGACGCGCGCGCTCGGACACGCCACGACAAACGACAGCGGGCTGGTCCGGTGCACGTCGAGTTTGTACTCGTCGAGCACGCGGCCCAGGCGGTAGGCGCCCGTCTTCTTGATGGGCACGTCGTAGCGCACGGCCGGCGGCCCGCTGGCGGCCCCGTCGGCTTCGCCTGCTCCGCCGCCGCTCCCCGCACCGCTGCTGCCGCCGCCGCCACCGCCACCGCCGGACGAAGCCAGCGCAGCCTCCTGCTGCTTCACCAGGCGGGCGATCTCGCGCAGCTGCGCGCGCGTCAGGCGCAGCGTTTCCTCCTGGTTGGTGTCGAGGTCGATGCGGACGAGCTCGACCTCGGCGGGCACGGTGGCGTTGAAGTAGAGGGGCAGGGCGACGGTGTCGACGTGGTGTCCAAAGGGGCTGCCGCTGCCGCTGCCGCTACCGCTGCCGGTGCTCAGACAAAAGGGCAGGGCGTCCGGGTTGAGGACGGCGGAGCCCTCGGGCAGGATGTTGATGATCTGGCGGCCGGAAATGAGGGAGCGGTTCTGCAGGAGACTCGAGGCCTTGACGTAGCGCTCGGAGATGGACAGCTCGCGGTCGTAGAAGAGCTTGAGCAGGCCGAGGAACCAGGTGTGCCAGGGCAGGCCGATGTTGAACATGAGCAGGTAGTCGGTGACGACGTGGCCGAGGAAGAGCACGACGACGGCGGGCTGGGCCAGCTCGAGCCAGGGGATGCGCAGCTCGGGCAGGCCAAAGAGAAACAGAAAGTCGAGCCCGATCCACTTGATGAAGAGCCAGAACGACTCGGCGTTGTCCTCCACCAGCTGCACCCAGTCGTAGCACTTCCACGCCACCAGCCCGACGTACAGCGCCACCGCGTAGAACCGCTGCGTCGGCGCGTCCACAATGTGCAGCGGGATCAGCGGGCCCGCGCCGACGCTGGCCGCTGTCTTCTTCGCGGACGGCGGCGCCGCAGCGACAGCCCCTGTCCGGAGGGCTCCATTCGGCCGCCGCGCAAACAACGGCTTCGCCTCAACGGGCGGGCTCGGCGACGGCGTCGGCGGCGCGCCGCGGCCGGCACGCACCGTCTTTGGCGTCAAGGGAAACGCGCCGGAGCGCACGCGGGGCGTTGCGCTCATGGCATCCCAGGCGCTGCGGCGGACGGGAAACGTGTTTTTTTGGTGATGATGTCGATAAAGGTCGAAGGAGGTCGATGAAAGTCGATGGTGGTCGACGCGGTCGTAGACACAAGGGGGTTCAGCAGCGTGGCGCCGTTTCAGGGCAGCACGCAGTCTCGTCGCGTGGGCGTCGTGGGCGTCGTGTGGTGCCCGGACGTCGTCGTTGGTGAAGGTGTCGTGGAAGCTTCACGTCGAGACGCGCCGACGCTTTTGGAGCAACACGATTTTTTTGGGCAGGGGGGTTGTGCTGCCTGCCGGCGGGCGCTCTCATTGGCCAACTGCCAGGCACGGGGGCGGAAGCGGGTCGCATAGCTGTTGTACCGTGTTTTACAGTATAGACACCGTCATGAACACGGTGCAGTATCACCAAACGCAAACGGTCAGGCAAACGTCGGTTGCCCCCAGCACCCCGCCCGAGGCTGCCGGACAACGTCGATCACGTACCTGCGCGACACCGATGCCCAGGAGACGCTGCTGGGCAGCCGCCATGCTGGATTGAGAGCGTGCCAGGTCACCCCACGAGGCTTCGTGACGACAGGCCGCCGCCCTCGCCGCTCTTCTTTCTGTCGGGGCCGTTTGGATCGACAGCGCGCAGCTCACGCTCCCGCACCCACGCTCTGGCCGCGATGGCGCGCAGGCGGTCAACCAGCGCGGACGGGGACCTGGTTCAGCCGGCGAAGCGAACGCGCGTAGCAGCGCAGCCGGACGGGCAGGGCCCGGCTGGCCAGGCTGGCCAGGACGGCCAGGACGGCCAGGACAAATGCGACGACCAGGACGATCCCGGCCGTGCAGCCGGTCAGCCGGGCAGCCAGGCGGTGGCCACGCGGACGCGGACGCGTCCGGTCCGGGCGGCGGCGGCGGCGGGGCGCTCGGCGGCTGCTGTGGCCAGCATGGCGGCGGCTGCGGTGCCGCCGCGCGACCGCATCCACGAGCGGCTGTTTGCGCCGGTCACGGACGAGGAGCGGAAGACGTGGCAAGGCTGGACCGAGATCGAGTCGGAGCCTGTTGGTCCCCCCCCCCCCCCCGGAACGATCTTGCTCCCCCGATCCTAACAACAGGCCTTCTTCAACTTCATCCTGCGCGAGCTCGGCGTGCGCGACGCCACCATCCACGAGCTCTTCGGCGTCGACGAGGCCGCGCTGGCGCATCTCCCGCAAGTCTTCTCCGGCGCTGTCGTCCTCGCCGCAGCCCGCGCGCTGACACCCTCTCTCGCCTTCTTCCCAGGACCCCCCTCGGCCTCATCTTCCTCTACCGCTTCGTCGAGGACGACCACGAGGCCGGCCAGGACTGCCCGGACGATCTCTGGTTTGCCAACCAGGTGCGTTCTCTCGCCGCCTCCTCTCTTGAGACCCCCCCCTGCCCCCCCCCGTTGTCTGACTGCAAAGACCACCGCCAATGCCTGCGGCACCGTGGCCATGCTCAACATCGCCATGAACTGCGCGCGCCTGCGCCTCGGCGGCCACCTCGCCCGCTTCCAGGCGGCCACCCAGCCCCTGCACCCGGCCCTGCGCGGCCACCTGCTGAGCACCGATCCCGTGATCCGCGCCGCGCACAACACGTTTGCCCGGTGAGCGTCTGTCTTGTTTGGCGGCCATGGAGCGCCGTGCCCTCCTACTGACCCTGTCTCCTCGCAGCCGCCTCGACATGCTCGTGTCCGACCTCGCGCTCCGGCTGGCGTGGGCCGACCGCGAGGCCGCCAAGAAGAAGGCGGCCACCAGCCGCCGCACCAAGCGCAGCAAGCCCAAGACGGCGCGCGCCGCCGAGAAGAAGAAGGAGGCCGAGGAGGAGGAGGCCGCCTTCCACTTCATCGCCTACGTGCCCCGCGGCCGCGACGTCTGGGAGCTCAACGGCATGCAGGAGAAGCCGCTGAAGCTGGGTGGGTGTGCTGTCTTTCGCTCTCTTCTGCTCTGCTGATCGTCCCCCCCCCTTCTGACTTTTACCCGCAGGCTCGGTCGACGACGAGGACGACTCGGCCGCCTGGACCGCCATGGCCTGCTCGCGCATCGCCGCGCGCATGGCCGCCTACGCGCAGGTCGACGACGCCGCCGTCTTCAGCCTGCTGGCCCTGTGCCACACGCCAGACCGCGACGGCGGCCCTGCTGCCGGCGGCCGCGTCGCCGGCGGCCGCAGCAGTGAGGACAACGACGCCGACAGTGGCGGCGGCGGCGGCGGCGACGACGATGCCGCTGCCGCCGCCCGCCGCGGCGACTACACGCCCGCCGTGCACTGCTGGCTCAAGGCCCTGGCCGACAAGGGCGTGCTGCGGCGGCTGGCCACGGGGCAGACGGGCTCGGAGCAGCAGGATGGAGGACCCTAGTCCTGGTCTCGTATTCAGATCGGGTGGTGCTATCAGAGTGCTACCAGAGTGCTATCAGAGACAAAAAAGAAATGCAAAAAAACAAACGCCGCTTTTCGGTTCCTGGCCATCCAAAGAGCCTATCGTCATATCGTCGTGAGAGCCATCATCCGTGCCGTCAGTCGTCGGGGTAGAACTCGGTCAAGTTCGACACAAAGGTGCACGTCGGGCGGTCGAAGCGCTTGAAGTTGCGCCCCGCCATGAAGAAGAGCGACTCGGGGATCTCGGCCGGGTCCGTCACCAGCGCCATGTGGCTCTGCTCCACCACCAACCGCTCGGAGCCCACATACACGCATGAGTAGTACACCTTGGGGGGTCCCGCGGTGTCGGCGGTGTCGGCGGTGCCCTCGCCGTTGCCCTCGCCGTTGCCCTCGCCGTTGCGCTGCCCGTTGCGCTGCCCGTTGCGCTCCCTGCCGCCCGCCGCGGTGCCGTGGCCAAGCAGCTCCCGGGCGCTCTCGGCCGCCGCCTCCGCGCTCCAGGCCGCGGGCTTGGGGGTCCAGCCGTTGACGATGCCGACAAAGTTGAGGCGGGTGTGGCGGAAGACCTGGCCGACGCGGAAGCGCACCCTCGCCTGCAGCTCCTGCGTGTAGCGCCGGGTCACCAGCGCCGGCCGCTGGTCCAGGTTGCACACCATGCGGACCACGACATGCGGGTTCGACATGCTCTCGTCTTGCGGGACGTTGGCCGCCAAATCCCGCCTGAGCGCGTCGCCGTCCATGACTGCTTGCGCGTTTGCAGCGGCGGGCTGCGCGTTGGCACCCGGCTGGGCGGCGGCGGCGGCGGCGGCGTTCGCGTTCGGCGGCTCCCCAATGAGGGCATGGGCCATGGCAATGGGCAGGTTCCGCAGCTCCTGCTGCCAGGCCAGCATCTGCTGCTGGTGGGCGCGGCGCTCGCGGCGCGCGTCGCGCATGTGGCGGTAGCGGTCGTAGAGCGGCAGCAGGTAGCGCTTGATGATCCAGATGTCCTCGGTGTGGTACTCGGCATAGCGGTCCATCAGCGCGTCGACGCTGCGCTGCCACTCGCCCGAGTCCAGCGACTGCATCAGCACGCGCGCCCACGTCGCCGCGTACTCGAGCAGCTCGCGGTTCGTCGTCGGGTCGCCCCGGCGCAGCCGCAGCATCTCCGCGGCCTGGTCGCTCGGCACCGGCCCGTCCGCCGCCCGCTGCGCCTGGTTGCACGCCAGCATCACGTTCATCGCCGTGCGCATCACAATCGTCACCGTCGGCGCCGGCAGCAGGTGCTTGTCCCGGAAGATCCACTCGGGGGTGGGCTCCCCGCCGGCGCCCGGCCCGCCCTGCCCGCCCTGCGCGGCCTGCGCGGCCTGCGCGGCCTGCGCGACCAGAGCAGCGGCGCCGCCGGCCTCCGCGGCGACGACGAGCTCGCGCACCTTGTACATGGGCACCTCGCGGGCGTGCGCAAAGGGGTTGAGGAACATGCGCTGGCCGTTGTCGGGCAGCGAGGTGTGGGCGCTGGGCATGACCAGCAGGCGCGGGGGCTCGGGCCCCACAGGCCCGTCGCTGCCGGGGAGGGAGGTGTCCTGGGCCGGGGGGTCCCCGTGGGTGGGCGTGTTGGGGGGCCAGCGCTCGGACGGGTCCAGGTGGGTGCCGTCGACGGTCTCGCCGGGCGCGGCGAGGACGGTGGCGTGGACCTGGCCCGGGACGGAGACGCAGTAGGCGCGCAGGCCGATGCGCCGGGCCAGGACGACGTAGATGGCGCTGGAGATGATGGGGAGCGAGGGGTGCGACGGGTCCGGCTCGCCGGCGACGGCGTGGCCGATGAGGCAGTTGCGCAGGTTGCGATAGTTGCGGTCGGCGTCGCGCATGCCGCCGAGGCTGCGCTCGCGCACCCAGCGCACGAGGGCCAGCGCCTGCTGGCGCACCGTCATGCTCTGGAGGTGCGGGTGGTCGTCGCGGAACTGGCTGGCGACCTGGTCAAAGAGGCGCTCGATCTGGTTGGTGGTCTGGTCAGCATGCGCAGAGGGAAAGCAGAAAAGACGACGCCGCAGAACAGAGACGCACCCAGTCCAGGTCCTCGTCGCCGTCGTGCAGGACAAACAGGTCAAAGGCGCCGAGGGCGCGCTCCAGCGGCCAGAAGCCGTCGGCGGCGGAGCGCGTGCGGCACCACTCCTCGACGGCCAGGCCGCGGTGGATGCTGTCGAGCGCGGCGCTCGCCCAGTAGCGGCGCGCGAGCCCGTCGCCCTCGCCGTCGCCCTCGCACTCGGGCCGGCGGAACTGCGCCACCAGGAACTCCTTGGCGTCGAGGCCGCGCTGGCAGATGTGCGCCAGGCGCTGCACGCGGTGCACCTTGCTCTGCAGCACGCGCTCAAACAGCTCCGCCGTCTGCGCGTCGGCGCGGCGCCGCGCCAGCCACATCTGGCGCCACTCGTCGTCGCCGCCGCCGCCGCCCGCCGCCAGCCGCGCCTGCGACGCCGCCGTCCAGTACGCAAAGTCGCCGCGGCACCGCGCCAGCCACAGCGCCGGCTCCTGGCCCAGGCGGCGGAACCGCTGCGACAGCCGCTGCACGCTGCGCGCCAAATCCTCCGACCCCACGTGCTGCAGGATCGCCAGGACGATCTCGTCCGGCACGTCGTCGATGCAGGCCATTGCTGGGCGGCCTCGGTCGTCTTGTCGCCTCTGGAAAGCGATAGCTCGTATCCCTCCCCACGGCTGGCTGGCCAGCGCGCCAATGCAACGCGACGGGACGCCGAGCACAGGCTAGCTAGCTCACAGACCAAAGGACGGCCGGTGTGTCGGTCCGCGATGGGGAAGGCAAAAGACGAAAAAGGGACAGCAGCCGGATGGGACGGACAAACTAGGGGGAGAAGGGGGGCGACCGTCGTATGCGTCGACGTTGGCGGAAACAGCGGTCAAGAAACGTCCAGCTGGGGTGCTTTTTAGTTCACCGCTCCGAGTGGGTTACGTAAGGATTCGACGCCCAGCCAAGCAAACAAATGGCGGCCAGCAAACGACCAGCAAACGGCCAGCAAACGGCCAACAAACGGGCAAGCTGCGTAAACGGACGGGTACGGCAAACGACTCTTTTTTTTCCAATGCCGGAACGCGCATGTCCTCGTTCGGAGTAAACAAGTAGCAAACAGAGCCCAGGGAGACAAACAGACGAGAGAATGGGCAGCAAACAACGGGTAAACACATCCGCCTTTTCGAGCACCCCCCCCTCCCCAACCAAACCAGCGACCCTTCCTTCACACCCCCCTCCTCCCAGACAGACGACCTACAACTTGGGTATGTGAATGGTCTTGCTCGTCATCAGACAGCCGTGGGCGACAAAGAGGAAGGCGACCGGGTGCAGGGCAAAGGGGGTGCCGGCGAACCAGGTGCCGAGCGGCAGCGCGTCCTGGATCCAGCCCTGGCTGACCCAGTAGGCCATGAGGGCGTCGAGGCCGAGGCTGGTGGGGATGGGCGTGCCCTCAAAGTAGGCCGCCTTGCCCGTCTTGTCCTTGGGGATCACGCTCGTCGTCACGTTGAAGCGCGCCAGCCGCGTCAGCCCGCACAGCACAAAGAACGCCAGCAGCACGTGGTCCACCGTCGACCGCAACCCGATGCTGAACGCCACCGCCGCCGGCGCGACGCCAAAGGAGATCTGTAGTGCGGTCAGCGCCGAGACACAAGAAGGAAGACACAGCCAAAGGCAGGCAGCAGGAAAAAAGAGAACCCACCAGATCGGCCAGCGAGTCCAGCTCTTGCCCCATCATGCTGCTCTTGCCGCGCCAGCGCGCCACCTTGCCGTCCATAAAGTCAAAGAAGAGGCCCAGCGGCAGGAACCCCAGCGCCCAGTACAGGTTCGCGCGCGCGCCCGCCCCCGCAGGGTCCAGGCAGTAGCGCAGCGACGAGAACACGCTCAGCACGCCGCACAGCCCGTTGAGCTCCGTGATAAAGTCCGCCATGTGCAGCGCCCGCACCAGCGAGAAGTGGCCCGCGTCCGACGACAGCAGGATCTTTTGCTTGTCGTACGCGGGGTTGCTGTTGCTGCTGCTGATGCTGCTGCTGTGGCCCGCCGCCGCCGCCGCCGCGCTTCCATTGGCCGCCGAGCTGCTGCCGTTGGCCATCGTCGCGCGTCGAGACATAAGAGGGAATGAAGACGGGGGTCGGCGTGGTCGGGTGTTGGACTGGTCGTCTTGGTCGGCGTGGTCGTGGTCGTGGTCGTGGTCGGGTCGGGTCGTGGATGTGGTGACAGGGTTGTGGGACGGTGAAAGGGTCCTACGTAATGTTGGGCCGACGAAACTTGTTGACGTGAAAATTCCCAGTCGTCATTTGCACGTGGACGGCGGCCACTCGCCAGGCCCGCCAAAAAAATCGACTTGTCATCAGAGCTCCCTCCTTAGCCTGGGGCGCAGCCGGTGGTGCGCGGCGCAGGCCTGCGCGTGCGAGGCTGGCCGCCGATGGATCACATGACAAGCGTGTTTAAATATAAATATAGTATTAAGGCTGCTTGGGCCGTCTAGATTATACTTATGCGGCTGCGCAACCAAAACGACAAGCAAACCAGACGAGAACCGTGTTCGTCTCGAGACAGAGCCAAGGAACCAAGAAATCCAGGAAGCCACAGCCAGCCCAACAAAAGAAGCGCACAGATGCCCAATACCAAAAGCCGGCCGTGTTGTGCAGGCGGACCTACTTCGTGATCAGGACGGCAAAGGAGTCGACCCAGGCGCCGCAGGAGCCCGCCACGCCGCAGATGCTGTAGCCGCGCGGCGGGATGAGCGTGTGCGCAGAGCCGCCGTGCGCGTTGCCGTACATGGGCGACCGCCGGCCCATGCTCGTCAGCAGCTGCAGGCCGTCGATCCACGCGCCGCACCGCACCAGGAACCCGCTGATATACTCGCCGCGCCGGACGTCCATGTCAAACGTGTCGCCGCCCGGCTTCCCGCCCCGCTTGCCAAACAGCTGCCGCGACTCGTCGTCGTAGACAAACTCGAGCCCGTCCAGCCCCCGCCCGTGGTACACCACCACCCGCGACAGCACCCGGTCCGAGCGCTGCGCGCTCGCAAACACCACCTCCTGCGCCTGCGAGCCCGCCATCTGGCCGCGCCCCAGCTGGCAGCTGCGGTACGCCGTCTTGCCCTTGAGCAGCCCCCCGCTCAGCTTCGTCGTCGCCGTCGCCTTGGACACCAGCTGCCGCACGTCCGCAATGTCCAGCGTGCCGCCGCCCCACGACCGGATCCCCGCACGGATCGGGTCCTTCTTGCGCTTCGCCTCCGGCAGCCGGTTGCGCAGCTCCTGCTCCGTCAGCACAATTTGCCGCTGCGGCGGCACCGCGCAGCTGCCGTCGAGCGGCGGGGGCGCAAATTCCATCCACGTCCGGCACACGTCGTCGCCCTCGGCGTACAGCTCCAGGTACGCCACGCCCGACGCGGCCGTGATGGCCACGCTGCCGCCCTCGACGGGCCAGGCCTGCACGCTCTCGTCCGGCACCGGCGGCGGGTCGTTGGGCAGCCGGAAGCACGGGTGGCTGCGGAAGTGCAGGCAGTCGAGGCGGTGCCACGTGCACTCGTCCTTCTCCAGCACCAGCCCGCCCTTGGACTTGGTGCGCGTCGAAAACGCCTCGCGCGTCAGGAAGCTGCGGTTGAAGCGCACGTAGTCGCGCAGCATGACACCGCTCTCGCGGTGCGGCAGGCCCAGCAGGTGGCCCGTCTCGTGCAGGTGCGCGCCGATGCCAATGTTGGCCGCCTCCCATGAGCTGCCGGACTCGTTGGCGTCGTTGGCGACGTACCGCATGTCGGTGGGCGTGCAGTCGCTAAAGGCCGGCACCACCTCCTCGAAGCAGGTCGGGTAGCTCTGCAGGCAGTGGGAGCCGAAGACGCCCACGTGCACGCCGCCGCTGCCCCCGCCGAGGGCGGCGTGGCCCGTGATCATGTGGGCCTGGGTGTCCCAGTGGGCGTCGAGCAGCAGGACGGACACGTACAGGCTCTGGCCGGGCTTGGGCTGGAAGTAGCTGCGCACGGCGTCGAGGGCGAAGCCGAAGAGGGCGTCGCGGTCCTTGGCCTTGGCGTTCTGCTGGGCGTGGTCGAGGCTGCGCATCTCGGCCAGGGTCTTGTCGCTGCGCAGGACGTGGACGCGGGCCTCGGAGCGCAGGTGACCGAACTCGCGGTCGCGCAGGTTGGCGGTGCCCTGGGTCCACTCCTCCTCGAAGCGGAAGACGCGGCGGCCGAGACGGTTGCGCCACATCTGCTCGGCGGTGAAGGCCTGCCACAGGTAGGCCGCCATGCGGAACTTGCGGACGGCGGTGTCGAGGCCGTTGCCCTCGCGCTCGACGCGGGCGGGCACGGCGTCAAACGTGCCGGGCGAGTCCTTGGCCAGCAGGATGGCCAGCTGCAGCGGCGGGGCGCCGGTGGGCGGGACCATGTGCAGGGTGAGGTAGGAGGCGTGGATGGGGTTGGAGGTGCCGCTGTTGGCCAGCTTGGGGCTGGCAAAGTCGAAGCGGAGCTTGTTGGCCCCCGGCATAAGGTAGACGAGGGCCTTGAAGTGCGACTCGCAGACGGGCCAGGCGATGGGCGGGAAGGCGTCGTCGAGGCGGCTGACGGTCACGGTGCCGTCGATGGGGTGTGGCGGCTCGCGCCCGGCGCCCGGCGCGCCGCCGAGGTCGCCGATGGTGCCGTGGACGACCAGGACCTTTTGGTAGGCCCAGGCGTTGTCGGCAATGTTGGTGATGCGCGGCGAGTAGGGCGAGACGGGCAGCGAGAGAACGCGGCTGCTGCCGTTGCTGGGGATGGGCGAGCCGAGGCCGGTCATGCCGGACACGCTGTAGCGCTTGCTGGAGCTGGAGTTGGCGATGGTGTTGAGGGAGGAGGAGCTGGCAGAGGTGGGGATGGGGATGGTCCGCTGGCTGGCAGAGGGGTTGCCGGCCGCGCCGGGGAGAGGGCCGGGGGGGAGCGGCGGCACGGGCGGCGGGGGCGGCGGGGGCGGCGTGGAGCTCTGGCGGGCGCTGAGGTTCAGGGCTGGGTCGGACTGGTGGCCGAGAGACGGGGGCGTGAGCGAGCCGCTGGTGGGCGTGGGCGTGGTGCCGTGGCTGTGGCCGCCATCGCTGGAGGTGTCGGTGGTGGACTTGTCGGTGCGGAAGCTGGCCCGCGACTTTCGGCGCAGCTGCCGGATGCTGAGGAAGGACGGCGCCATGGGGGGCTGGTCCTTGTGCTGTCGCGGCGCGCGGGATGCGTGTCACAAAGGCCCGAAACCACAGGCCGCGATGCGATGCGAGGCGGCCGTCGCGGACCGCCGCCTCTCAGCCTGCGTGCCAAGCCCGGTTTGGGCGTGGCGTGTCTGGCTGTGGAATGCTGGGGGAGGGCCGCGAGTTGCTTCGCACGCCGGAAACGTGCGTGGTTGTCCGGGGGGCAAGCAAGCGTCTGTCTGGCTTGGTTCGCTGGTCGCTGGTCACTGGTCGCTGTTCGCTCGCTGGTGCTGGGGTGTTGGCCGTCCTGGTCTGCTTCGTTTGCTGTTTCGAATGTTTTGCGAGAGCCACCCCGGCTGGCGAGCACGGCGGGGACAGGGACAAAAACGAGGGACAAAACAAATGACGAAAACGAAGGACACTCGGGACCCGTCTGATGGAGAGCCCGCACACAAAAAAGAAAGGGGGATAGGACACGTATTAGGGGCAGGCTAAGAGCAGAGAGGAGCTGAAAGGGCGAGGCGTAAATATACTTTTCGATCTGAGAAAAGAAATGCACAAACGAGACCGGGCGACGGGCGGGCGCTGGCCTGCCGGGAGGACGGCGAAACGAGCGGGAGAGGTGAAGATGCGTGAACGGGAGATGAAAGAAGGTGATGAAAAGAGCACAGCTTCCAGTGCTAAGACGTAAGGTCGATTGGCTCCGGAGGAGAATGGAGAGGGGGGGGGGGGGGCGCTGGAGGGAAGGCGCGGCCGGAGGAGGCAGACCGAGAGGGAGGAAGGCGCCTTGCCTGCTGGACAGGAACCGGCCAATTTGCGGCGCGCAGAGATACGGGCAGCCAGCCTGCTGTGCAGTGCGATACGGCGGGTGGAGCACGATACGAGCTCAACTACAAGTACACTACGCCAACGAACGGCGTACAAATACGGAGCACGAGGCGAGGAGTCGATGTATCGTAGTAGCCGGCCAGGCGTGGTACGAGTACGACGGAAACGATGACGTCGGCCCGCGGCTGCGGCCGTTCAGCGAAGTTGACAGACGTGGCTGCGGAAGAGTTGCTTTCTCGTGCTGTACCTTGAAAATAAGTGCATTTACGGACGAATGCCTCACAAACGCCCACGGAGCAATGCTCCAGAGCAGCCGCAAGTGCGCGGTTTCGGTTGGCTGGCTGGCCGTGGTTTTCAGCTCGTCAGTGCAGGAGCTTCTGCGGCGCCTGTCAGCAGGAATAAAATTAAATATAGAACACAAGTGGGAGCTGACGAGTGCGCCGGTGTTGCGTGGAATTGCGTGGGAAGTGGAGCATGGCTTGTCCAAGTTGGCAGAGCGGGAGAAGAGTACAAATATCCTCCGAGCATATACTCGTACTTTTGCTGGGCGTCGCGATAGATCGCCGCTGTCGTCCGTTTCAGGTTGCCCTCCGTACAACTACTGTGCAACGATGCTGGCTGGACCTTGGGTGCGCTCTCGCGCGATAAGGGATCGGCCCTGCCGCTGGCAGTGCAATTTTACGCTGCCAATTTAACCCGCCTTGGATCACGATCGAGCGCTCCTGTAGCACGACACCGGCGCTTCGAGCTCCATCTTGGCGCAGCCTACAAAAGGCCTACGGCATCCCCCGCTCTCTAGTTGTGAGTATATATTTATACTCCGTGCAGCAAGCTGTGCGACCTGTCAACCAGCGTGGGGGAGCCAGCGCCTCGTCGGCCGTTGTGCTTGTACGGAGTACCGAGCCAGGCCGCCAACCATTCGTGGATGCCTGTCCGTGCAGAGCCGGTGGACCGTGGCCATCGCCTGCGGTCCGTCGACCACGGGACCACGGCACCACAGGACCACAGGACCACGAAGCGAGTGCTGTGCAACGATGCGCAGGCGTCTGTCTGCGCGCCGGCGAGGACCAGCAGCCGACCACGCCTCCGTGCGATGCACCGAGAGAACCGTGCCTCGCCCGAGGGCGGATGCAGCGTTGCTCTGCAATGTCCGCATGCCCGCCCTTTCTTGCCGCCCGTGCGAGGCAACAGAGCGCAAGTTTGCAAGATACTCCTGTATATCACGCTGTCCAGGCATGCCACGCAGAAACCGGCCATTCGTCAGCCGCTCCATGCGAGTTGCCACAAGCCAAGAGCTAGTGTCGGCGGGCCAGCTGGAAACGAAAAAGAGGAAAAAGGAGAACAGGACGAGAGGGAAAAAAGCGCCCACGGGGCAACAAGGGAGAAAGGAGTCGGGCCCCGGACGACAGAGCACAGGCCGCCATTCCAGCGGGTGGCCGGCCAGCGTCGTCGCGCCGACGGCATACGGAGCCGGGGTCGGCTCCTATCAGCAACTTGTCCGCAGTGCTCGTTCTTGTTGAGTGTAAGCAATTGTTCTGGGTGTATGCTTACAATATCTTACAGCGCTTTGGACTGTCCTCCTACGGCGTACGTCGTAAGGAGACTCTACTCCGTATATGCTTACAGTAAATAGTTGTAGTTGTACACCCCGTAGCTCTCGCCGTTGTCAGGCCAGAGCGGCTCCTGTCAGCAGCCCCTTGCTCCCTGTTAAAGTGGTTTTGCAACCTCATCTGCCGGCTTTGCGGAATGCAAATTTCGCCCAGGTTCCAGTGCTGCTGGCCCACTGCCTGCTCACTGGTGGCCGGCCTGCCCGTCCTCGCGGGCGGCCCAGCCTAGCCAGCCCCTTCCCTCCCCCGACTCTGGTTGGCTAGCCGCCCACCGCCCTGGCGGACAAAAGGCCCTGTGCGACGCAACGACTGGCCAGCCAGCAGCCACTGGCGGCCGTCCCTGTCTTGCTCGCATATGCGCTTGGTAGGGGCAGGAAGCATCCTATTCTACGGCTACTCCGTACTTGTACTTGTTCAGGACGCTCCTTCCTTTTGGCTGGCCATCCATCCATCCCTTCCTTCCGTTCCTGACCGTCCACCTCGGCGCCTGCTCGCACGCCTCTCCTGCCGCCGGTCTCACCTTCTTTCTGCTCTCATCGCCGGTCTTTCCTTCCTCTTTCGTCTCTCGTTCTCCATTTCTCTCTCTCTTTCTCTCTCTCTCCTTCCGCACGTTCGTTGTCTTCTTTTTTCACTCCGTACTTGCATTTGCCGCTCGCTTCCGCTCGTTCCTCGTTCTTTGGAGGGGGCCCTTGCTGCTCCGCCGTCTCACGCCGTCTCTCTTTCTAGCTGACCTCTGTCGCTCCTGCCTTGCCCTTTTCAGACAAGCCCGGCAACCTGGCATCCCAGCATCCTGCCCTGCCCTCCTGCCTTTTCCACCTTCTTTCCCCCCAGCTGACGGTCACGTCCTCCTCCATCTTCTCTCTCTCATCCCAAGTCTTGTCCTCTTGTCAACCCTCACAATCTCGAACCCGGCCCCCAACGACCTCGGGGCTCTGTCGAATCAGCAAACGCCTCTCCATCTGAACCTCGCCTTGTTTGAGCCCCCCTTCTTCCCCTGCGGACTCGGCGTCGGGGCCCAATCACCCTCGACCAATTTCCCAGTCGGAAAAAAAAATCCTCTTCTTCCACCCCACAGAACAAGCCAGATTGTCCGCCAGCCAGATTGTCCACCAGCCAGATTGTCTGCCAGCCAGACCGTCCGCCAGCCAGACTGTCCGCAAGCCAGGCCGTCACCGGCCAGACAACGCCCAGCATGATGGCGTCGGCCTCCATGTCGTCCACCACGGCCACCCTCACCAGCCAGCCCGAGGTCGTCGCCGACCGCGTGCTGCGGCGAGCCGAGCTTGGCAAGGTATGCTCAGATCCTCGTTCACCTTCTCCTTGTGTCCTGCCCGGTCTTGTCTGACCTCTCCTCCCTCCCTCCCAGATGGCCCAACGCCTCCAGAGCCGCCTCGCCCTCGCCCACTTCAAGACTCGCCACGGCTGGGAAGACCTGACTTTCGACATGATCGAGCCCAAGTTCGAGGACGAGATGCGCCGCAAGCGCACCTCCGACGGCGTCGACGTCCTGTCCGACTCCTCCTCCAGCGCCTCCGACCAGCAGCTGCCCTACCCGTCCACCCGCGGCGGCAACGGCGGCGGCGGCAGTGCCGGCATGGGCTTCGGCGGCATGGGCCTCGTCGCCAGCTCGCCCCTCAAGGCTCCGCTCTTCTCCGACGCCGTCGGCTCCAGCAACGGCAGCACCGGCCACCGCAAGCGCACCTACGTCGCACTCTACGGCGAGGACGTTGCCCAGCCTCGCTACGTCATGTCCAGCCCCAGCAAGCGGTACCGCTCGTCGCCCCCGCTCATGCCGCCCCCGTCCCATACCCATGGCGGCAGCAGACACGTCTCCAATGGCCCCGGCCCGGTGCCGTCTAACGGCTTCTCGCACCGGTCGTCCTATGAGTACCTGCCCACGGCGGCCGGTGGCGGCCTCGCCCACGCCCACGCCCACGCCCAGCAGCCCGCCTTCTCCGGCCACGCCGCCTGGAAGGACCACCACCAGCTCTCGCACAGCTCGCCCATCAAACCGCGGCGGCAGCAGCACTTCACCACGGCCGCCGGCCCCGACGTCTCGCTGTTTCCCGGCGCCCGCCGCATTGCCGACGCCCTCACGGCCTCGGCCTCTTCCTCCACCCTGCCCAACTACCACGCCTCCGCCCAGTCCGACGACGACGACGAGCTGCTGCCCACGCACTCCTTCCAAGTGAACGGCAGCATGTCGCTCGGGCCCCCAGCCACCACGCTCACGTCGTCTGCCACGGCGCCGGCCGTGCGTGCCGGCTCGCCACCCAGCACCCCGCCCATGCGCGCCCGGGGCAGCCTGCCCGGGCGGAGGAAGAAGAAGGCGACAGCCGGCGGCGGCGGTGGTGGTGGTGGTAGCAACGGAGCCACGAGCAACCCAACCGGCCTCGGCATTGACCAAGTGGACGCGAACGACGATCACGAGAGAAACGACCACCACAACGATGCTGGCGGCGGGGTGGACGGCAGCGCCGATGCAGGGACAGGAGGCGTCGGCGGCGGCGGTGGCAAGTCCGGCGTGGAGGGCGCGGATCTGCTGTTGTTCCTGGCAGCGTCGCCGTCACCTGCGCAGCCTTCGGGGCGGAACGGCAACCACGGCCTCCTTGGCAGCAGCAGCCGCATCATGGAGCCGCCGTCGACGCCGCCGTCCAAGTTCAACAGCATGGCGCTGCCGTCGTCGATGATGACCACGCCCGGCGGCGGCAGCCTCTTCCCCAACACGCCAGGGCAGGCCTTTGACTTTGCCGACTTTGTCAACATCACGCCGAGCCCGGCCCAGAAGCCGTGGAAGACGCCCAATCTGCTGGGCGGCTCCAAGACGCCGCTCAGCATCACGCGGCGGCGTCTTACGTTTGACGATCCTCTTTGACTTTCTTGAACATTTTGTCCCGTCTCGTGCCCTCTGTTTCTCTGCCCCATGTCACCTCCATGTCGCTCCATTTACTGCACAAACGCCCGTTTGGACAACGCTCCCTCTCCCTCCCTTTTTTGTTTCCTCTCCTCCGTCTGTTTTACTTTGTTACACGTGCATGATACCTCCAGCGTGAGCCCTGGCCGGTTCTGGGCACGCTACGGGAAAGCCCTCTTTTCTGCTCTGCATTTTCTTGTCTCGTCTTTTCTTGGCTTGCTCTGTTCACGACCCTCGGACACACGCCACCCTTTGTTTCGCCACGTTCCATCCTCCTTCTTTGCTACCCATTTTTCTTGCTCCCTCCCCCGCTGCTATACTAGCTCCTTTTTTATTTCCACTCGTCTTTAATGGTATTACGAAAAAAGCCCCCTCCGGTTGGAAGCAGAAACCGTGGCTCCGCAAGTCGTGCTCCTCTACGGAGCACTCTTCTTGTCACATCGAGCACGCACGGGCTGCACGGGCACCCGAGCACACGGACGAGTTGAGCGCTGAGAGAAGACTGGCCGGCTCGGCGGAGGGGCAGACGCTTGTTCTGTACGATACAGCAGAGCGCCAATTGTATGCAGACCCAGGCAGATAGCCAGAATACAGATGCATCCAAAACTTGCCTGGCCGGCACACCGGCCGCACTCGTGACGTGTACAACATAAGCTTACAGAGGCACCACCACAGCTGAACATCTTCGTGGCAGCCCATGAATCGATAATGCGCTTAGCGGGTTTTTGTGCGGACTTTTTTTTTGACGCGACTTTTCGCGTCGTGGATGACGCGTCGCGTGCCGCCAGGGGGGGGTGTTCGTGTTCAATTGAGTTTTAGCGCCGCCGTCTGGCCCGGGCGCTAATCCAAAAAGAGCGGTCTCGTACACTAGGCTTATAAGTCATGTGATCCGGAAGGGACGACCTCGCCTCCGACGCATCGCAGCCGGGCGTGGCTGCGCCGTACAACACGACGCCGTGTGGCCGCTGCCCGGATGCAGCCGTGCGGCGGCGCGAGGCTGACCGACGAGAGCGTATATTTAGGTTTATGCAGCGGATCGGCGAGACGAGGCACGGAGGACGACGGGCCTCGCTGAAGAAGAAGCGAGGCTCGGTATGGATCGATATGGAAACAGACAATGCGTGTTGGTGAGATGCCTCCCTCAGTACACCACCGCCCGAGATGTAGCCAAACGAAAGGATGCCGTCCCACAGACCAGCCAGCGCAAAAAAAAAAAAAAAAGATCAAACCAATAGAACATCATGCAGGCATAGATTCACACCAAGACCCCGTCCCATTCCCCATTCCCGCCGACCAACCAGCCGCCTTTTCGTACTGCTTTCCTTCTCGCTCTTCCCCTACAACGCCTTCCCTACACTGGCGTTGCTGGCGTTTCTCCGTGGGCCGTCGCTGCTGGCCGCCTCGGGCCGTGGCCGGTCGAGGCCAATGCTGATGCTACCGCTGGTGGCGTACGTGCTGCTGCTGCCCTTGCTCCACCGCGGCGCCGCTGGCCCGACGTCTGGCCCCGGGTCGCTCCACTCGCTCATGGTCACGCCGCTCGAGTACTTGCTGCTGCTAAAGCTGCGCCCGCGCACCTGCCGCTGTGGCTGCTCTGGCTGCTGCGGCTGCGGTGGCTGCGGTGGCTGCGTGGCCGCACGCGGCGGTGGGCGGATGTCGCCCGTGCCCACGCCGCCCGACAGGCGGCTGCCACCGCTGCCGCCACCGGTGCCGACAGACTGCCGCGGGGTTCGCGCCGCACTTTGTCTCTGGCTCCGCCGCTGGTTTGCAGCCGCCACCGCCGACGAGGTGGCCGCCGCCGACGGCATGGTCTCGGCCGTGGGCACGTTCTTGGGCGCGGACCGCCCCAGCAGCAGCAGCTCGGGCCGCTCGAGGTCAAACGGATCCGACCGGAAGCGGTTGCGCTTGGTGTCGACCGTGTAGACCGTGGCGACCGAGTCGCGGTAGAGGGAGTCGCCGCGCGATCGCCGGATGTCGGCCACGTACGTGGCGGGCGTCATGGCTGGTGTGTCCCGGCTGTCGTTGGCTTGGGCCCCGATGGCGTTCGCGTCGGAGAATGGGTTGTTGGGCTGGCTGACCGTCATCGGCGCCAGAGGGGCCGTCTGCTTGGCCGTCGCCTGCTGCCGCTGTTGCTGCTGTGAGAGAACGGCGTTGGTGTCGCTGAACGGATTGTCGAGGTCGATGTCGAGACGGCCCAGGTAGTCGTTGCTGCCGCGGCTGGCATTGAGACTGCTGATGCTGGCTGTGCGCGCCCTTTTGCTCTTCCTGTTCTTCTTGTTCTGCGCCGCCCGCTCCAATTCGCGCTCGTCCATGCCCAGCAGCGTCAGGAAATCCGGCTGTTGACTGGACCGGTTGGCCTGCATGCCGTCACCGCCGTCGGACCCAGATAACTTTTCGTTGCTGCTGCCACTGCGTCCGGCTCCGGAAGCGCCCCAGCCAAATCGCCCAAGCGGCCCCGGCCATTTAACGTTGCCGGCCTTGGACGCCAACAGGGTACCGGCACCAGCAGCTGCGCCGGCCACGCGGCCCAGCAAGCCTGTGACACGGTCCTTGGCAGATGATATGGCGCTGGGCTTTTCCGCAGCCGCCGCCGCCGTCGCCGCCCCATCGTCCCTGGGATAGTCATTTGCTGTGCTCATTCTGGTGTTGCCATCCGCCGCCGAGAGCGCCGAGGTTCCACGAGTCATGTTCACGCTGCTGTTCAAGCTGCCGCGACGGTCGAGGACATCGCCCAGGCGGGTCAGCATGCGCTGCCAGCGGTAGTCGACAGAGGCCAGGATGCGGGCGGGCCGAGACGTGGGACCAATACTGCTCCGGTCGATGGCATACTCTGTCTTGCCAGCCGCCTGTGCAGCAGCACCACCGCCAGCACCGCTGCCACTGCCGTTCCCTCCCGCGCCGCTGTTCCGCATGTAGGCCACAGGCTCCGTGGACAGGGGTGTCAGCAGGGTGCTGCGGCGGTGTTTGCGGATGCGGCGGCGCCAGAACCACACCAGGAAGGCGATCAGGCTCACAAAGGCCAGGCCGCCGATGACGCCGCCGGCCATGGCAATGGTGCGGGTGGGGTTTGTGTCGGAGGCGGCGGTGAGCGCAGCCGGGCTGTCGGCGGCAGCGGCGGTTGCCGTACCGAGGCCGTTGTCCGTCGTGTCGGCCAAAGAGGAAAAGGGCGGGACAACCGTGGCTGCATTACCGGCGGGAAGTGTCGGAGAATTTGCGGCTGCACTGATTGCAACGACTGTCGTGGGAGAGGAAGACGACGAAGACGATGACGACGATGAAGAGGACGAGGATGAAGTGGATGACGTGGATGATGTTGAGGTGGATGCTGCCGTTGCGGCGGCGGCAGCGGCTGGAGCTCCTGTTGCAGCAGCGGCAGCAGCAGCAGTTGAGGATGCGGGTGATGTGGCCGCCTGTGTTGCTGCTTCGGCCGTCGTGGCCGCCACGGGTGTCGTGAAGGCTGCAGCTGTGGACGTGGTGTCTGCCGCGGTTGCTAAGGCTGAGGATGAGGTTGTGGAGGTTGTGGAGGTGGAGGAGGTGGAGGAGGTTGACGTAGTGGCTAATACACGGGCGTCAATTCGCTGACACAGACGACGGATACAACTCCATAAGAGAAAGAGGGCGGGCAGGACTCACTGTCAGTTGAGCTGGATGTAGTCGATGTGGATGAAGCACTAGATCGGGAGGTGCTGCTTGAGGTTGTGCTGGTCGTCGTCGTTGCAGCAGCGGCTGCGGCTGCGGCCGCAGCGCCGCCGTTCCCCTTGGGAACGGCGGTGCATCTCTTGCCGTTGATGCTGGTGATGAACTGGCCGCTGGCCAGATTGGCGCTCGTCGACATGGCGCGTCGGCGGGCTCGAACGTGCGCGACGGGGTTGCTTGTTGGCCGTATCCAGACGAGCCGGGACAGTCGATGTCCGCTAGAAGAAGAAGAGAAAAAGGAAAGACAAAAAGACGTTTGCGAAGGCTACCAGCACCGGGCGATTCCAGTCGCGGGGCAGAAAAGAAGCAGAGAAGAAGAGGAAGGCCTCGTGGGCCAGGTTCAAACGGACCCAGTCATGAACAAAGCTGGTTCACAAACAGCAGGAGGCAGTTGAAGAAAGAAGACGGCGAAAGAGGAAAAGCAGGCGAAGGGAGATTTGCCGAAGCTGAGACCGGGTGACAGAAGACCGGAATGGATGGCAGGCGGACTGGCGAAGACGAGAGGCCCGGCCCGGATCGAGAGACGCCCGAGACAACCGGGAGAGACAGAGAAAAGCAAGAAACGGACGAGTTGATGCAAAGACGGGAGTCGAGGTAAAGACGGAGAGAAGACAAGACGGCGGGTGGGAGAAATACGGGCGAGGCGGGCGAGGCGGGCGAGGCGGCAACGAGCACGAGCAGGCCAAGAGACGGGTGGCGGTTCGACGAGATGGCGAGAACAAATTCAGAAGAAGGGGAAGAAACGGAGAAGAAGTTTCGAAGGGGAGACAAGAGCGAGAACGTGAGAGCATGAAAGAACGTGAAAAAGGGACGAGGGTGCGGAGAGCCGGGCGAGGAGGCCGTGGCAGGAGGACGTTTCGGAACCGTCGAAGCCGGCACGCTCTTCCGGCCAGACAGGCTGGCTTGAGCCATCTGGGAGCTGTGTGTTTTGGGCGTTTTCTGGCTGTTTCTCAGCCAGGGCCAGCCATGGATGCTCCGCAGCTGAGGCCGTGAGCAGAGGCCGGCGGATTGACCATTGTTTGATGGGAGGCCCGCCACAGGGACGAGCGGGCCCTGGCCGTGGAACAAGGTCTGGGTCGGCTCGTGGCCTGGCACGCTGACATGCGCAGGCGGAGGGCAACTGTGCAATGGACATGCTTCGATTTCGGCGATGGCGGCGCTCTGACACGCGGAGGCGACAGGGGTCCCTAACCTGCGACACATCTGAAGCAGGCGGGCCACCAGCGCAGCCCACTGCGCGTCTGCCCGTTGTGCAATCCGCTTGCCAACCCTTTGAGCTGTCCGTCTGCGTGCACGTCGTGGTGGTGGTCGTCGTGGCTGTGGGTGGTCTTTGTCTTGGCCGTGGTCGTGGCTGAGGTGGTGTTGCAGGTGTTCACGATCGAAGCCGGGGCTCCAGCACCACAACCAGCCCACAGCTGGCCAGCCACAGCCAGCTGCCACGCCCCCTCCGCTCTGCACCAGAACGAGAGCGCCTGTGAGACGCGCGCATCATTTTGAAACCGCCGCGCTGGCCGCCCGTGACACACGCCGCGATTCACCGTCGCGAGGCCGGCCACCGCCGCGCACCCTTCTTCCGAGGCCGCCGACGCGCGACCTGTGCGCACGCCAAGCCTGCCTCCAGCTCTGTGCACGCCTCGCCATGGGCGCCGGGCCGCTTGCTGCTCCCCGTGACAGCTTGGCTGACGACGAGGCCGCCTGTCGCGGCTCGCCATCCGAGGCCGCGGCTGGCCGTCGTGCAGTCGCTCGGGGCTTCCTGTCGCCGCCGTGCTGCCGTCTGCCATCTGCCGTCTTCCGACCTGCCGTCTTCCCGGCCGTCTTCTCTTCCGCCTCGCCTCTGTGTTCGCCTCCGTCTTTGCCTCGCTGTCTTTCGGCCTCATTCCGTCGCCGGCGGCTCCTCGCCCGCCAGCCAGAGCGGGACCTACAGCTAGTTCCCGTGCGTGGCGCCAGCAAGAGGGTCCAGCGGCTCGCCAATCCATCGCAAGCGTACTGGTACAAAAATACAGCGTCGTGGCCGTTCTCGTTGTCCGTCCATCCTCGCGTCGCATGCATGAACGCGGGCGACCAAACAAAGAAAGCTAAAGATAGACGACACATTGCCTATGCTGGCTTGCTGCCCACACCGCCCTCGTCCTCGTACTCCGTACGCTCAGAACGGGAAGGAGCCACCCGATGTAGCTCTGCGATACGCTGATCCGTGCCAACACCCAGCGTGCCTTCCGTTGGACAGACACGCTCGTGCTCCACAGAAAGTGGGGCGTGCCTCGCAACGGCCACAGCAGGAAGGCGCGGCGGGGTGGCCAGCCAGCTGGCGGGCGGTCCGTCTTGATCCCCCCCCCACGACCAGAGAACAGGCAGGACGAGACAAGAAGGAAGGAGGGAAGCCAGCAAAGCAAGCGCAGCAAAGCGGCACGTTTGTCGCTGTCGCTCGAGCAGGAAGGAACGTCTTGCTTCACGGCATTCTTCGTAATCGCTGACATCGCGGCTGGCCTCGAAGCAGCGGTCGAGTTTGACCGTCCATCGAACGTCCGTCCAACGGCACCAACGGCCCTCCCGGCTCCCGACGTCTGTCCATCGGCGTCCTCTGCCTCCCCCTCCCTCTGACTCTCCCTCTTTCTCTCTGCCTCTCTCTCTGGCAATTCGCCTCGCCCGGGCGATCAGACGCGCACGATCCGGCCGTTCTTCCCCGCCCGCTTCCTTTCCGTTTTCCTGCCGCCGGTCTTCGGTCTTTTTGTCCGCCTTTTCTTCCGTCCTTTCATCTGGACGTCGTTCCGTCTCTCGCCCTCGCCACAATGTTTGGCTCTTTGCCCATATTCGGTACGTCAAAGCTCGTCTGCACACCCTTACCCCGTCTTGTGCGCGTTGCCTTGTCTTTCCTGTCCCCTGTCCTCCTCCTCCTCCTCCTCCTCCCCCCCTTCTCCCCTTCTCCCCTCCCCATCTTCCTCCTGCGTCACCCGTCACGATCGCCCTCGTCGTCGTCTGCGTGTTTCGCCTGTCTCGCTCTCCGACGTCACGGCCGCCATGCATTGAACCCGCAGTCTCTCTCTCTGTCTCCTCCGTTCTCTTTCCTTCTCTCTCTTCCTTCTTCCCTCTGGCCCCCGGTCTTCTCCACATGTCTCATCGACCGATTTGCCCCTGTTGGATCAACGCAGCTTGCCCCGAGACCCGAGGCCCCTCCTCTTCCCCATTGTTTCCGTCGCTTGTGTCTCGGCTTCGCCATGATCCGCTCGCCGGACGCCCCGCTTCTCTCTCTTGCCTTGCCTCTTGCCTGGGCAGCTGTTCTCTCTGCGGCGGGTTGGCTCTCGTTCTAATCATGCCTGTCGTTCTCCAGTCTCTCCGCTGCCCCCGTCGGTGCCGCCGGAGGATGTGCCGCCACCAACGCCTATCCGCTTCCCCCGCTATTTTCCCGAGCTGACCGGCGAGGCGCCGGTGGCCGCGGCGGGGGAGCCCGCCAGCCACAAGACGGCGCGGAAGCCGTTGACTGCCGTCCTGCAGAGCATTGTGCGCCCCACAGAGATTGGCCTGCCGCACTTTCAGGCCCTCGGCGTGCGCATCCGCGAGAACGCCTCGCTGCCGGACCTCATCCCCGACCACGACCGCGTTGTCCCCGATTTTGCCGCCTGGGACGCTGTTCCCTACGACGAGGCCCGCACCCGTAACGAGGCCACCCGCCGGCCCCTCAGCAACGGCAACCGCTCCCCCGGCATCCAGACCTACCTCGACCGCACGCGTGAGTTGTCCATCGACAACAGCGCCGCCTTTCGGTCCGTGCGCCGCCTACAGCCCCGTACCCCCGGCCTGGCGCCTGTCCGCCTCGGCAACGCCTATGAGTTCTACCGCCACCTCGAGAGCTTTTCCGCCTTCTGGGACGACACCTCCCTGCCGCCGCCCCCGACTGCCAAGGAGGCTGCCGACAGCGCAAAGGCTGGCAGCGGCAAGGACGGCAGCGCGTCCAAATCGTCATCCTCGGCCGAGGATGCCTCCAAGGACGGCGAGGCAGCTGCCGACAGCGGTGACAACGCCGGAGACAAGGACACTGGCGACACCGACTCCGTCTCGTCGGCGTCCTCGGCCGCCGTCACCACAGACTCAGAGAGCAAGCCGCCGTCGCCAGCTAAGGACGGCAACGGCGGCGGCAGCGGCAGCGGCGGCGGCGGCGGCAGTGGCGCCCGTGCAGTGGTGCCGGAGATCCGCTTCTACCGCCTCAACGCGGGCACGCAGATGCCGCCCGAATATCGCCTCAACATCCTGACGGCCTTCCTCAAGCTGGTTGCCTACGACTTTGGCTGCAACGTGTCCGCTCCGCGCACGGAGCCGCGCCTGTACCTGAACACTGGGACGGTGCCGGCGGGCCAAGCGGACGAGGAGGCAGACAGGGAGGCAGCCGCCACCGCCGCCCGAAAGGCGGGGCCCAGCTCCTACTTTTCGTCGGGCTGCATCTTCTTGTTCCGCTCGCCGACCACGCGCGACGCGGCGCGCGCGGGCATTGTGGAAGGCCCGCTGGCGGCGGTGAGCGCGCGGCACACGACGACGTTTGGCGGCGACGGCGATGCCGAGGTTTCGCCGTCCGACAAGGACTGCTGCATCGACCTGGCGCGGGAGCTGGTGGCGGCGCTGCTGACGGCGCAGCACCGGGCGCGCGAGGGCCGGGCGGAGCGGCGCATCGGCGCGGGCGCGTGGTGGACGACGCGGCCGCGCTGGGGCGGCGGGCCGGGCGGGCCCATTGGCCGCGAGGTGGACGCGGCGCCCAACACGGACGAGAGCGTCGGGGGACCCAGTCTGGAGGGCGCCGGTAGCGGTGGTGGTGGCACGGGCGCGGGCAACAGCGGAGCAGCGGGCCCCAGCCGCCGCGTGCGCCCGCCGGCTGGCGGCGGCAACCCGAGCGGGCTCAGCGGGCTGCAGAGCCTGGGGGCGCTGACGGGGATGCCGGTGCGGCCGGGGGGGGCCTCGGGGGGCGGCGGCGCGAGCGCGGGCAGCGCGGGCAGCGCGGGCAGCGCGGGCAGCGCCAAGAAGCCGCGCAAGGGCCTGGCGATCTACGACAACTACCGCATGGTGCGGCCGCCGAGCGCGAGCTGGGACAAGAAGACGCGGTACCTGGCGGTGGGGCGGAGCCGGGGCGCGGCGTACGACGACGTGTTTGTGGTCAGCGCGCTGTTCCACCACGTGTCGATTGTGCGGGTGCGGGTGCCGCTGCGGCTGCTGCGGCGTCTGGATGGGGAGGAGGAGGAGGAGGGGAAGGAGGAGGGGGAAGACAGCAACGACAAAGAGGAGCCTCTCGAGGTCGTGCGCAGCCCGTGGTTCGATCTATTCCGCGTGGAGGACCGGCTGGCGGCGGTGCGCGTGGTGTGGGGGATGCTGGCGTACATGATGCGCAAGGAGGACGCCGGCGCGGACGGAGACGTCAAGATGGCGGACGCTTAACAACGCAGTGCAGTGAAGAGAGATGTATAGAGTATACCAAAAAAAGAGAAAGGACTGCAAAAAAAAAGGAGAGGTCTCGACATCTATGTCGTCCCAATAATGGCTGTCCCGGCGTTCATCCCGTTTCTTTCTCTCTTTTTTGACCTCCGTTTCCAACAAAAAAAAACACCAGAAATTTAATTAACCAATAAGGTAAGAAGGGGTGGAAGAAGAAGAGAAAAGAAGAAAGAAGGAGAGAGAGTGTAGGAAAAAAAAGACGTCAACATGGCCAACATGGCAGTCCCTTGTCCTCCAGCAGCATATGTATAAAAGAGAGATGTAAGAAAGTCGTAGATCCAGCCAAAGAAAAGAAAGTACGTTATTTACATGACAAACAAAAGGTTTGTGTCTGTCAGGTTAGCCAAGGCCCCAAGAGAGAGAAGGAGAGAAGGAGGAGAGAGAAGGGGGAGAGAGAAGAGAGACGGGAGAGGAGGAGGAAATAAATTTAAAAAAAATTTACATTGCTTGCAAAGAGAGGTCTTACCGAGGGGGTGTGAGCTCGAGAGCTGGGGCTTCTGGGTGTAGCGGGTAGAGAGCTCGTCGCGGATGCTGTTCAACAGCTGGACGTAGCTCTGCTGGGGGTTCTTCTTGAGCGAGGAGATGAAAGCCCACGACATGGCGCCGGTGGCCTGGGAGGCGATGGTGGCATCGGCGCTGTGGAGGGGGGGGGACGGTTAGTATAAGGACTAAGGACAGGAGCAAACAAAAAAGACAACGGACCTGGTCTGGTCGTCCTTGCTGCCGGAGAGCATGATGACGTCGGCCGGCGACGTCTTGGTGGCAATGGTGCGGGCGTGGGCGTCGTCGCCGCCGGTGGCCTTTTTGAAGAAGCCCATGATGTTGTGGGCGACGCCGCCGAGGTCGCCGTGGCTGTAGGAGGAGATGACGTTGAGCAGGCCCTGGCCGGCCTCCTTGGCGAGGTTGGGCTCCTTGAGGATGCCCTGGGTGGAGTAGATGTAGGGCAGGTCGAGGGCGGTGCCGGAGTGGCAGGAGTCGAAGATGGCGGTGAGGCGGACGCCGGCCTGGAGGGGGCGGACCATGATGCGGTGCATCTCGTCGTCGGTGATGTGGCTGTGGGTGCGGAAGTCGACGGGGTAGATGACCTCGTCGTAGCCGTCGTCCTCGTCGCCGTCGAGGTCGCGGGTCTGACCGCCGTGGCCTGGGCGGGGTTAGGAGATAAAGAGGAAAAGAGAGACAGAAGAGAGCAGAAGCACGTACCGGAATAGTGAAAGAAGAGCGAGTCGTTGGGACGGGCGTCCTTGACGAGCCAGTGCATGGCGCGCAGGATGTTTTCCTTGGTGGGCTGGCTCATGGGGTTCTGCTGGTCGTCGGTGAGGATGACCATGTCCTCGCGCTTGTAGCCAAAGTGCTCGACGAGGTAGGTGGACATGTTGCGGACGTCGTTGATGCAGCCGCGCAGCTGGCCGCGCTGGCCAAAGTAGTTGATGCCGATGAGCAGGGCTTTCCTCCGGCCGGTGCACTGGGAGTACTGGAAGGCGTAGCCGCTGGGGGCGCCGTTGCCGAACTGCTGCGGGGTCTGGGGGGGTTTTTGCAGATGGGCGTCGGCGTAGGGGGGGCCCTGGCGGCCGTACGGCTGCTGCTGCTGCTGCTGCTGGTGCTGCTGCTGCTGCGGCGGCTGCTGGGGTTGCGGGGGCTGGCCGTTGTAGGCGTAGCCGGGTGGAGGTGGTGGTGGTTGGGCGTGGGCGGACGCGTGGGCGGGCGCGTGGGCGGGTGGTGCGGACACGGGGGGGGCCTGGAGGTGAGTGTGAGACGAGGCGGGCGGGAGGACGACGACGGGAGATGCGACGCTGCTTACGACTGGGTTGTAACCGTAGTGCTGGGGGGGGGGCGGCTGGTACGCATAGGCCGGGCCGCCGGGGCCGGGCGGGACGTAGCCGTTGAAGTGCTGGGGGGGTCTATGCGGTCAGACGAAGACGAAGAGGAAAAGGAATCGGAGGTCGACTCACGGGTAGTAGCCCGGGGGCGGGTATGCGTTGGGCGTGGGCACGCCATACGGCCCGTAGGCCGGACCGTAGCCAGACATGGCGTCGGAGAGGAGGAGAGGAGGAGGAGAGGAGGAGGTGTCGTCACCGGGTGAAGACCAGAGACCTGATGGTGAGCAGATGGACGAGCAAGACGGCAAACCGAGACAATAGAGCGACAAGAGACAACAAAGAGACGAGAAACAAAGAGCCAAGACGACAGACAAGACACGCGACGGACGGACACGAGATGGGCACGTGGTAGGGCCGAAATGCAGGCCCGTTGGGCGGCCAATGGAATGGGGATGGGGCGGGCGGGAGCAAAGCACGGAAACGGGTCGGCGGCGGGACAGCGGCACGAGACGAGACGCTCGGCGGCCGACAGGCACGGCCGACAGGCACGGCCGACAAGGAAAGAAGACAAAGGACAGCAGACGACAAGACGTACCAGCACGCGGTCGGGCGACAGAGCCAACCAGCGAAACTGCGCGCGACAGCAGCAGCGGCGGCGGCAGCGGCGGTCGGCAATCGAGGCGCGACCCGAGGCGCAGAGTCCACGCACAGACGGACGGACGGCCCGGCCTTCACAGGCCTGCTGCGAGCTGGGCGAACGAAGCGATGGGGGAGGAGGAGGGGGGGGGGGAAACGGAAGAAGGACAGGCGTGTGAGCCGTTGGTGTGTGGCGTGGGGACGAAGGCTGGGACGAAGGCTGAGACGAGGGCTGAGACGAGGGCAGCGAGCGGGTGGGAGACGACGATGCGAAAAAAAAGAGAGAGCGGGAAGAGACGGCGACGACAGACGGGAAGACGAAAAACGAAGAGACGAAGCGAAGAGGAAGAAGAAGCGACCAAGGCGGCCCAGCGCAGCGGCCAAGAAACCCGGCCCTGGTGGGGAGGGGCAGGGGCGGCTGTGATTGGCCGGGGACGGTGGCGGCCGGACGAGAAACGAGGGAAAGAGAGGCCCTGTAAATATGGCTTTAGGCGGGCCCTTTGCGTGGCAGGCGGGCGGCGGGTGGGCCAGCCAGGGAGCCAGCCAGCTGGCAGAAACGGCCAGAAACGACGGCGACGGACGGCAGGGGCACGGGTAGAGACCAGCGACGACGGCCCGCTAAGCACGGCGCCAGGCCAGCGCAAGCAGCAAGCGACGAGGAACGACGAGGAACGACAAGGGAACGACAAGGGCAAGAAGACGGGACAACAAACGACAATAGGACAGGGGCTGGGGACTGGGGGCTGGCGGCTGGACTGTCGTCGGACGCTACAAAGGGCGGCGCGGGACACCGTTTAAATCGCGGCCGGCCTCGGCTCGCCGTCGCACCGGCTCGTCTGTTTTCTGGGTCGTCTGCTCGTCTGCTCGTCTGCTCCCGCCCGGACGCCTACACGCCTCCACCGCCGGGCTTTTCGCGCCGCTTCTTCCAGCTGGCCCTGCGAGGCGTTTCCGGCGCGATCGACGCGCGCCGAGGCTGAGAGGGCCATCGCCGGCGGCAGGGAGGGCGGCCGGCCGCGCAATCTGCCGCGGCCGTGCTTGCGGCCAATGGGCACGCGCATGGGGACATGTGCACCAGGGGACGCCGGACGCCAGGGACGCCAGGGGACGTCGGACGCCAGGGGACGCCAGGGGAAGAAGCGCAGGTCCGCACATGTATGCGCCCTTGCGCGGCGAAATGTCCGACAGCAGCAGCAGCAGCAGCAGCAGCAGCAAACACAATGGGTTTGATGGGGTGATGCCGGGGTAGGCGACAGCCGAGGGACCCCTGGCCGTGGCCAGGTGTTTCCAGCGCGCGGCCAATCAGCGGCGCGTCGGCGAGGCTAGCGGGAGGCCGCGGACAGGCGTCGTATTGCTCGCAGTTGCAGTTTTTTTGTCCTTGCCCAGTGCAACTCGTGCGAGGGTGCCGTTTGGCTTAGCGCGTCTAAGCCACAATTCCGGGGAACCGCTTCAGCTGGGCTTGCCCGGCCGCCGCGGGTTAAGCTAGGGGGCCAGCCACCCTGCCCAAAATGTCCCCCCGGCCCTGCTCGCGGCGTCTCCGGCCGGCAAGCGCCGGCGCCAGCGCCGCGCCAGCGCCAGCGCCAGCGCCAGCCCGTCCGCGTCCCCAAACAACAAAACACGTCATGGCCGTGCAGAATCTGCAGCAGCGCAGGGCCGGCCGGACGGACGGGTGGACGGGTGGACGGGTGGCTGGCTGGCTGGCCAGCCTTGCGCCCGTGCAGCGCCGCGTGAGTGACCGTGCATTCAGCTGCCCTGGCGAGGCGGATCGCCCATCACGGGCACGTGACTGGCGGCCTCTGAGATCGACGAGCATCACGCATGATCGACAGCAGGGACAGCCTGGCAAGGAACACTCAATTCGGAAAGGACGCCGCCCAGAAACGCCAAGCAAAAGGACAACCAAGACAATCAGGACCCAAGTCACCTTCCCAGTCACCGTCACCTCCAAGTCACCGTCACCTCCAAGTCACCGTCCACTGTCCAAGTCTCCTCACAAGCCTCCAACCTCCAACCTCCAACCTCCAACCCTCACCTCTCGCCCCCCGCTGCCGCCGCGAGCTGCACCCGCCACGCCGCCCGCATCTGCTGCATCCGCTCCGCCTTGCGCGCCTCCTCCGCCGCCGCCGCCAGCCGCCGCCGCGTCGCCTCCTGCGCCGCCCACGCCGCCGCCGCCCGTCGCGTCCGCACCACAAACTGCACCGCCAGCACCGCCCGCCGCAGCCGCTGGCTCCCCTGGTTCACCCGGTTCCCCCCCGGCGGCACCGCCAACGCCCGGCTCCCCTCCTCCTCCGCCGCCGGCGGCTGCACCCCCAGCTGCCGCAGCAGCCCCTGCAGCACCTGCAGGTCCGCTCGGTTGCACGCCACCCGCATCTGCAGGTCGTCCGCCACCAGCTGCTTGCCCAGCACCGCGCCCCGCCGCAGCCGTGCCTCCCGCTCCCACCGCGCCTGCATCCACCCAATCTGCAGCTCCAGCCCCCGCAGCTCCTTGCGGTGCCGCACGCTCTGCGCCTCCGCCGCCCGCACCAGCGCGTGCGTGTCGACCGCACCCGCGCCGTCCGCCCCGTCTGCGCCGTCCGCCCCGTCTGCGCCGTCCGCGCCGCTCGCGCCGCCCGCACCCGCCAGCACAATCTCCCGCGTCGTGTTCGGCGTGTGTGCCGCCGCCTGCGCCGTCGCTCCGTAGTGCACCGCCCGCCCCACCGCCCGGAGCCGCTCCACCTCCCGCTGCAGCCGCGCCGCCTCTGCCCGCAGCGTCGCCCGCTCCTCCCGTGCCCGCGCCAGCTTCGCCCGCAGCCCGCCCTCCGCCGACGCCGCCGCCGCCGCCGCCGCCCGCTGCTCCCGCAGCTCGTGCTCCAGCGCCTCCGCTTCCACCTGCGTCTTGCGCAGCATCGCGTGCAGATTGCTCCGCTCCTCCCGCCCCATCTCGCTCGACAGCGAGCTCGACCCCGACCGCTGGCTCTCCTGCTGGCTCGCCTGCACCTCCGCCAGCGCCGCCGCCAGCGCGTCCCGCTCCTGCCGGTACCGCTCCACCTTGCTCTGCACCCGCTGCAGCGCAGCCTCCTGCGCACCCGCCGCCTCCGCCGCCGCCTCCTGCGCCTCGTCCACCGCCTGCTCCAGCACCGCCCGCTCCTCCTCCACCTCGCACACCCGCTCCTCCAGCGCCTTTGCCGCCGCCGCCGACTCCGCCGCCTGCCGCTCCACCGCCCGGAGCGTCCGCCGCAGCGTCTGCGCCGTCTGGTGTGCCGCCAGCACGTCTTGTCGCAGCTGCGCAATCTCCGCTGCTGCCGCTGCTGCCGATGACGCCGACGACTTGGACGGCGACAGCCGCCCCCCGCCCGTTTCCATCCCCTCCATCCCTTCCGTCTTTTCCTCCTCCTCCAGCCGCTGCATCGCGGCCTCGTGCGCTGCCCGCTCCAGGTCCGCCACCTGCCGCCGCAAGCCCTTGACCGTGTCCCGGTGCGCCGCCTCCCGCTGCACGTACTCGCGCTCCTTGGCCCGCGCCGCCGCCAGATCGCGCCGCAAAAGAGACGTCGTCGTGTCGTCTCCCGTAGTCGCCGCCCCCGCAGCCGGCACCGCCGCAGCCGCAGCCTCTGCCTCGGCCTCGGCCTCGGCCAGCCGCCGCTCCAGGTCTCGGATCGTCCGCCGCGCCGCTTGCAGCTCGTGGTTGTCAGCTGCGGCCGACGTCCGCTCGCGCTGCAGCCGCTGCACCTCCTGCCCCAGCCGCTCTTCCTCCGCCGCCGCCTTCTCCAGCTCCTCCTCCAGCGTCCGCTCCAGCGCCTCGCACTGCTCCGACAGCGCCCGGTTCTCGTCCCGCAGCCGCCGCACCTCGTTGTCCAGCCGCACCTTGGCTGTCCGCAGCTCCAGCTGCTCTGCGCTGCTGTGTTGGCTGTCGCCGCGGTGTGTCTGCGTCTGTGTCTGCAGCTGCGCTTCCAGGCTGTCCCGCTCCGCTGTCGCCTCCGCGAGCGAAGCCCGCAGCGAGTGCACCTCCACCTGCAGGTCAGCCAGCTGGTCCTGCAGCCCCTGCTTGTCCTTGGTAATGCGTGCCACGCTCGCTGCCGACGCGCTCAGCTGCGCCCGCAGCCGCTCCAGCTGCTCGCGCGCCTCTTCGCCGGGGGCGGTGTTCGTCGATCGCGCAAGAGCACTGGTGGCACTGGAGGCCTGGGCGGCGCGCTCGCGCGCTTGGTTCCGCTCCCGCTCCAGCTCGTCTGCGAGTCGCTCGCTCTTGGCCTGCGCGCTCTCCGCCCGGTCCTGTGCCGTCTGCAGTTCCGTGCGCACGCGCGCCAGCTCCGCCCGCAGCGTGTCAAGCGTCTCCTGCCGCGTCGCCAGCTGCGCCTGTGCGCCTGCCAGCTGCCGCCGCAGGATGCCCTCCTCGATCTCGTAGCGCTGCTTCTCGACCGCCAGCCGCTCCTGCAGTAGCGCATCCGCCTGGCCGCCAGCCGGCGTCCCCAGCTCCCGCTGCAGCCGGTCGATCATCTGCTGCAGCCGCGTTCGCTCTGCCTCCCAGTGCAGCCGGTCCGCGTCCCACTTGTCGCTGTCGATGTCGTACAGGTGCTCCTTCTCGTGAATTTCCATCTGCAGGTCCGCCGCTTGCTGGCGGAGGCGGTCGAGCTCGCGTTGCTGCTGCTGCTGCTGCTCCTGTTGCTGCTCCTGCTGCTCTTGCTGCTCCTGCAGCAGCTGCTGCAGTTGGTCGACCCGCCGGTCGCGCTGCGCGTTCGATTGTCCCTCACGCTGCTGCGCGTCCTGCCGCGCCTGCTCCAGATCGCCCTCCAGTTGTGCCACGGCCTTCTGCAGGCGCACCACCTCGCCCTGCAGCGCCGCCGACTCCGTCGTGAGCGCATCGTGTCGCGACTGCAGCAGCGTCCTCTGGTCCTGCGCTGTGTGCAGGTCGGCCTGCGCATCCTTGAGCTGCGCCGCCGTCGCCGCCGTCTCCCGCTCCGCCGCGTCGCGCGCCTGCCGCGCTTCCTTCAGCTTGTTCCGAAGGTCCTCAGCCTCGCGCTGCTGCTCGGCCTGCTGCTCCTCCAGCTGAGCGGCCGTCCGCTGCGCCCGCTCCACCTCACCCTGCAGCCGCGCCACCTTCTCCTCCACCTGCCGCGACAGGCCCTTGGTGTGCACGGACTTGTTGGCCATCTCCTCCTGCAGCTCCTCCAGGTCGTCCTCGGCCCGCTTCCGCTCGGCCACGGCGTCCTCCAGCTGCTCCTTCACGTCGTCCACCTGCTGCTCGAGCCGTCGCACGTCGGCCTCCAAGTCCTCGATGGTCTCCTGGGCTTCGGCTAGCTGCTTCGCGCGAGTCTCCGCCACGCCCTCGCCCGCCTTCTCTTCGAGCTCCGCGATGCGTTGCCGGTCCTCCTCGAGCCGCGCGTCCATCGACGCCTGGAGGTCCTCGAGCTCGTCCTCCTTTTGCGTCAGGAGCCGGTCGCGCTCGCGCAGGTCCGCCTCCAGGTCGCCGATCTCGTCGCGCATCCGCTGTAGCTCGTCGTCCAGGCGCGTGTCTTTGGCTGCGAGCTCCTCGTCTTTGGCTGCAAGCTCCTCGTCCTTGGCCGCCAGCTCCTCGTCCTTGGCTGCCAGCTCCTCGTCTTTGGCCGCCAGCTCGTCCCGCAGCCGCTCCAGCTCCGCGCGCACGCTCTCGTCGGCCTGCCGCTGTGCCATCTTATCCTGCATGGCGACCATCTCCTGCCGGTAGTTCTCGAGGTTTTTCTCCGCCGACGTCAGCAGCTTCTTGCACCGCAGCAGCTCGCGCTGCAGCGTCACCTTGTCCACCTTGAGCTCCGTGTTTTCCTTCAGGGCTGCCTCGCTGTACCCCGGCCCTGCCTTGCGCAGCGCCTCCTCGAGAAAGTGGATCTTGAGCTTGAGCCCAAAGTTCTCCTTCTCAATCCGGTCAATGACGTTTTCTTGCTCGCGCAGCGACAGCTGGTTGCCGTCTTGAAGCGGGCCGGCGCCGCCGCCACCGTTGTTGTTGCGGTTGCCATTGTTATTGTTGTTGTTGCTGTCGCCCCCCCCCCGCACCAGCGGCGTGGATAGGATGCTGCTGCTGTCGATGCGCGGCAGCGGCGTGCTCTCCACATAGGATGCGTTGCGCGACATGCCGAAGCTGCTGAGGTCCATGGCGCCTGGCACAGGTATCGTGCTCTCGTCCTCGTTGATCTTTCCAAGAGACGCGGGCCGTGTGCTCGCGCCTGCAGTCGTGCCCATCGTCCCGTTCTCTTTGCCCCGGTACCCGCCGCGCGCGCTGTTCCGCGTGGCGGACTTGAGCAGCGGCGTGAACTCGACGCCGCCAATGCCCTCGGGCAGGTTTTGCCGGTTGTTGAACGGGGCGCGCCCGCCACCGCCGCCGTCGCCGCCGCGGCGTGGTGTCCGCAGACTGGGCCGTCCGCCGTTCCGCAGCTGGTCGAAAATGTTGCCCTCTTTCGTGGGCGAGTGGAAGGTCATCTCCTGCGAGACGTCAAAGTCTGGCGGCCGGCTGAGGTAGGTCGCGTCGCCCGCATTCGTGCGCGGCGTGTCGAGGCCGCCCGCGCCAGGGTGCACCATCGTGGCCGCTGTATCTGGGAGCACGCCTGGCCAGGTACAACGCGTCGTCGGGTGGCCCTTGGGCGATGTTGTGATGAAAGCCTTCCGAAGAGATGCAGATTGGCAAGCTGTTTGTATCGTAAAGGGCGTGTGCTGGTCAATCGGGACCGAGAGGAAAAAGTATGCTAAAGGCCAAAGAGCGCCCTCCGGCTGTGGTCGTGGGTCGTCGAGGCGCCGTCGGGCTGTGATCGTGAAGTCGTTCTGGGGGAATATGCAGCAACAACGTCTTGAAGCAAGAATGCGGTTGGTCGCGGCCGTGGCCCACTTTGCGGCGCGTCGGTGTGTGTTTACATCTTTCCAAGAAAGGCTAGCTCAAAACGGCCATTCTTCCCCTCCCCATGCCCGACCTGCGTCACCTGACCACGCGCGCTTTCCGGGTTGGACAGAGCCTAGGCAGACGCGTTTGTTGACTCGCTCCTTCCCGCCTTGCCACGGAAGGGCCGCGCCGGACAAGAAAAACGGCCACGCCACGTTTCACGCGGGCGTGAAGCTATTCAGAGACCGAAAGCATCGCCAACCGCAGCTATGTGCGTCCCTTGCTGTTCCTTGGCCCCGGTGTTGGTGCGTTTTGCTGACCAGACAGGGCGACTGCTGCCACGCTCTCACGTGCCGGGCCGGCATCGGCCGCCGGCAGCAACAAGGAGAACATTGTGCCGCGAGTCGGAGGTCACAAAGCTCCCCTGGCCAAGAACGTCGATGCGCTGAGCAAGCCGTTCCGCTGCCCCGGCTCGGCGGTTCTGCGGCCGTCGGCCGACCGGCCGGCGCGGAAGCGCAAGCGCGTGGACTACAAGGGCGCGGGCGGGGACGGCGACGGCGACGGCGACGGCGACGGCGACAAGCCGTACACGAATGCCGACCGGCTGGCACTGGCGACGCGCGAGGCCAACAAATTCCCCGTGTTTCGGGTGCTCGACAAGGAGCAGGCCTTTAGGAAGGCGTTTGTGGTCCCGCTCATCAACAAGACCAGCGGCGCGTACAACCCGAGTCGCCCGCCGCCGGCGCTCGGCATGCGCCAGGGCCGCGCCTTTGTGGCCAAGCCGCTGCACGACCCGGCCGGCGAGTTTGCCATTGTGCTCTACGACCCGACCATCGACGACAAGCCCAAGGAGACGCCGCCTGGAGATGCGGCGGCGGTCCCGGCCGTGCCCGCGGCCAAGGCCGACCTCGTGCACAAGAGCCTGGCCGATATCCTGGGCCTCAAGAAGCAGGTGCCGGATGAGCACCCGCGCGTGCCCGTGGTGATCGACCCGAAGCTGGCACGCGTGCTGCGGCCCCACCAAGTGGAGGGCGTCAAGTTCATGTACCGGTGCGTGACGGGCATGATTGACGAAAAGGCCAACGGCTGCATCATGGCGGACGAGATGGGCCTGGGCAAGACGCTGCAGTGCATCACGCTGCTGTGGACGCTGCTCAAGCAGTCGCCCGAGGCGGGCAAGCCGACCATCCAAAAGGCCATTGTGGCGTGTCCGTCGAGCATGGTGCGCAGCTGGGCAGACGAGCTCATCAAGTGGCTCGGGGAGGGCGCGATCAACCCGTTTACAATTGACGGCAAGGCGTCCAAGGAGGAGCTGACGCGGCAGCTGCGCCAGTGGGCCATTGCCAGCGGGCGGTCGGTGACGCGGCCGGTCATCATCGTGTCGTACGAGACGCTGCGGCTCTATGCGGAGGAGCTCAAGGGCACCAAGATCGGGCTGATGCTCTGCGACGAGGGCCACCGGCTCAAGAACGGCGACAGCCGCACGTTCAACGCGCTCAACAGCCTGCAGGTGTCGCGGCGCATCATCCTGTCGGGCACGCCGATCCAGAACGATCTGTCCGAGTACTTCTCGCTCATCAGCTTCGCCAACCCGGACCTGCTGGGCAACCGGCTCGAGTTCCGCAAGCGCTACGAGATCCCCATCCTGCGCGGCCGCGACGCGGACGCGGACGAGGAGGACCGCAAGCGGGGCGACCAGTGCCTGGCGGACCTGCTGAGCGTGGTCAACAAGTTCATCATCCGGCGCACCAACGACATCCTGTCCAAGTACCTGCCGGTCAAGTACGAGCACGTGGTGTTCTGCAACCTGGCGCCCTTCCAGCTGGCGCTGTACAACCACTTTATCACGTCGCCGGAAATCCAGGCGCTGCTGCGCGGCAAGGGCAGCCAGCCGCTCAAGGCCATCAACATCCTCAAGAAGCTGTGCAACCACCCGGACCTGCTGGACTTTGAGTCGGACCTGCCCGGGTCGGAGCACTGCTTCCCCGAGGACTACGTGCCCAAGGAGGCGCGCGGGCGCGACCGCGAGGTGCGCTCGTGGTACAGCGGCAAGATGCAGGTGCTGGACCGCATGCTGGCGCGCATCCGGGCCGACACCAACGACAAGATTGTGCTCATCTCCAACTACACGTCGACGCTGGACCTGTTTGAGCGGATGTGCCGGCACCGCGGCTACGGCAACCTGCGGCTGGACGGCACCATGAACGTCAACAAGCGCAAGAAGCTGGTGGACAAGTTCAACGACCCGAACAGCGAGGAGTTTGTCTTCTTGCTGTCGTCCAAGGCGGGCGGCTGCGGCATCAACCTCATCGGCGCCAACCGCCTGGTGCTGTTCGACCCGGACTGGAACCCGGCGGCCGACCAGCAGGCGCTGGCGCGCGTGTGGCGCGACGGCCAGAAAAAGGACTGCTTCGTGTACCGCTTCATCTCGACCGGCACCATTGAGGAGAAGATCTTCCAGCGCCAGAGCCACAAGCAGTCGCTGTCGACGTGCGTCGTCGACTCGGCCGAGGACGTCGAGCGCCACTTCAGCCTCGACTCGCTCAAGGAGCTGTTCCAGTTCCGCGGCGCCGGCACCACCACCAGCGACACCCACGACACGCTCAAGTGCAAGCGCTGCAAGCCCGACGGCAAGCAGTTCATCAAGGCGCCCGCCATGCTCTACGGCGACACCAGCACCTGGAACCACTTTGTCAACGCCGGCCTCGGCACCATCCAGGACCTGCTGCTGCGCCAGGAGTGCGGCGACGAGGCCGTGTCCGCCGTCTTCCAGTACATTTCGCATTAGAGGGGTTCTTGTGGCGTTTGGTTCTTTCATGCATCGTTACGGGGTTTTTCGTTTAGGACAATGCAAGCTACCTTTGCATCT
Source organism: Ophiostoma fasciatum (assembly GCA_019925495.1). Taxonomy (NCBI): domain Eukaryota; kingdom Fungi; phylum Ascomycota; class Sordariomycetes; order Ophiostomatales; family Ophiostomataceae; genus Ophiostoma; species Ophiostoma fasciatum. Next base: position 306,050 of record JADHKM010000017.1, read on the forward strand.
CAAGACAATCCAACGCTGTTTTCGGTCTTTCTTTACAGCTCGTCCCGCTCGTGCGTCTCATGCGTGTCGTGCGTCTCGTGTGCTGCCGGCTTCTGTCCGCCCTCGTCACCGCCAAGGATCGGGCCGCCGTTCGGGCCGCCGCCGCCGCCGCTCTTCCGCCGCCGAGCGAGCGCGGCAATCTCGTCGTCATAGACGGTCCACTCGGGCACCTGGCGGCGGGCGCGGTCGAGCTTGGGCTCCTTGGTGAGCGGGTTGTTGCAGAGGTCGATGGTCTTGGCGGTGGCGAGGGCGGCGTCGCTGCACCAGGTCTCGCACCAGAGCCAGTCCTGGGGCAGGCTGAAGATGGGGAGGGAGAACTGCATGTGGTTGGGCAGGTCCTGGTCGAGGTTGGCGAGGCTCTGGGGGTCGGCGGACAGCGTGTGGTAGGTCTGGCGCAGGCGGTCGCCGGCGGCGATGGCGCGGAACCGCCGCAGGTCGACGACGTAGAGCGCCGAGATGTGGTAGGGCAGGCCGCGCAGGTAGCTGCTCCAGTAGCCCTGCTTCCAGAAGCGGAAGCCCTCCATCTCCGTGCGCGAGTCGCACATGGGCGTGAAGCCGTAGGGCGCGCCCTGCAGGTCGAGCTGCACGAGCTCGTACAGGTCGGCGCGCACGATCTGGTCCGCGTCCACAAAGATGACCTTGTCGAGCGACAGCGGGAACAGCACGTCCAGGAACAGGATCTTGTACCCCCAGATCTCCCGCTGCTTCTCCTTCTGCGGCCGCAGCCAGTGCGGCCACTTGTACGTGACCATCTCGTACTCGAAGCCGTACGCCGCCGCCAGCGTCGGGATGAAGTCCTTGAACGACGGCGACAGGAACTGCTCGATGAACCAGAACTTGACCGTGTGGTTCGTGTGCCGCATCACGCTCACCATCATGATGTTCAGCATCCGCTCGTACAGGTGCCCGCTCGCCACCGAGAAGATGTTGATGTCCGCCTGCGGCGTCGTCTGCGCCACCGCCGCGCGCTCGCCGCTGCCCTTGCCCAGCAGACCCTCGGCAAACTTGAGTCCCTTGGACAGGTAGGCCTGGGCGCCGCCGCCGCCGCCGCCTCCAGACGCCGCACCGGCCCCGGCCCCGTCCTCCTCTTGGAGGATGGCCTCCTTCTCCATGCCCGGCTTGCGCACCAGCCGCGGGTACAGCGTGGTGCCCTGGAAGTCCATGAGCGCCACGTCCGTGCCCTCGTCGCCCGGCACCGGCGCCATGCCCTTGGACCCGACGCTCTCAATGGCATAGATGTCCGCGCTGCGGCCCGCCTGCAGCGCGATGCGGTAGTACCCCGGGTTGGCCTTGAACTGGAAGTAGCCCAGGTTCGCCATGACGATCGTGTCCGCCACGTGCTCGTCCTGCTCCGTCCCCAGCAGCAGCTGCGCGCCGCGCGGCGGCTGCACCCCGGCAGGCCCCCCGCGCTCCTGCGAGTGGCCCTCGATCAGGATGTGCTTGAGCAGGTAGGTGGCGTCCACGTCCGCGCCGGCCTTGACCGAGCTCAGCTTGATGTTGTCGAGGTCGTGCACCGACACCGCCGGCGCCACCAGCCACGCCGGCGGCACGTCCATGCCCAGGTTCAGCAGCGCGTCCGCGGGCAGGCCGCGGAACTGCGCCCCCAGCGCGCGCACGCGGCCCGTGGCCGCGTCGAACCGCGGCGCCGCCTCCAGCACCGCGCGGTAGAAGCGCTTGACCGGCAGCTCGTCCAGGTGCCCGCGCGGGTTCAGAAACACGCGCACGTGCACGCCCTCCAGCTGCGCCAGCACCGCCAGGATCGGCGCCCACCGTTGGCCCTGCTCGCTCGCCGGGTTCAGCACCGCCGTGAAGTGGATGGTGGCCGCGTCCGCCTCCGTCGCGCCCACGTCAAACGCCGTGTGCGTCGTGTTCCACGCGTCAAAGATGGCCGTGCGCACCATCGACGCCGCCTCAAACACGCCCTCCGGCACGTCCGACAGCGTCGACAGCGCCGTGATCGACGTCAGCTTCGCCGCCGCCAGCGCCGACGTCACCTTGCTCCCCAGCCCCAGGTCCTCCACGGCCTGGAACACCGGCAGGATGCGCGCCGCCTGCTCGAACTCGAGGAACGCCAGAAAGTCGTCTTCTTGGAACGCGTCGGCGTGCGCAATCGGCCCCAGCACGCGCCCGTTGAGGATGAGCACGTGGGTGCCCGGCCGCACCGCCGCCGTCGCGCGGAAGCGCTCGAGGGCCGCCGTGTATGTGGCGGGAGCAGGCGGCTCGGCGGCCGCGGCCGTCGCCAACAGAGTCTGCAGCTCTTGCCACGACTCGATGGTCGTCAGCGACGCCCGGAGGCTGTTGAGGGCGGCGTTGAAGTCAAGACCGCTCGTCTCACTGTCGCCGTTGCTGCCCGGGTTGTGCACAATGTCGAGGCGCACGCCTGGGTTGTTGATGCGGAACTGGAGGGCCGAGAAGAGCAGCTGGACGCCGTCGTCGGTGCTGAGGTCCAGAACCGCCGTCAGCACGGCCCAGGTCTCCTTGGTCGACTCCAGACTAGCCTCGAGGACAGGGACCTGACCAAAGAGGTCGGCGTGCGCCGTATGGAGCTTGTTCACGTCGAGCACGGCCAGGTTTCTGCTGTCGCTGCTCTGGAAGATGTAGGGGTTGCGGCGCGACAGGGCGTCGCGCAAGAAGAAGTTGGGGACCCAGTCGTCGTCCTGGATGAAGCCGTAGTAGACGGCCTGCTGCACAAGGCGCAGGTTGGTGCCGAGCACAGCGCTCATGGTGCTCACCCACTTGTCGTCGCGCGGGACGGCCAGGCCGTCGACAAAGACGTGCGGCACCGGCGTGTCGGCGCCCAGGCGGCGGGCCCAGCGCTGCGCCAGCGCGATCTGCTCGTCATAGCCAGCGTCGGCCAGGACGTCGGCAAACGCGAGCGGCGGCTGAGCGGACGCTGCCTCCTCGTCGCTCCCGTCGTCGAGCGGCGCGCGGCCCTGGACGACGGCCTGGAAGAGGCGGGCGTCGGCGTCGGCCGTCTTGCCCGCCTGCAGCGACCGCTGGAGGTACGCGATCATGGCATCGAGGCCGTACGTCTGCAGCAGGTGGTAGGCGACCTTGGCCTGACGGGCAGAAGCGGCGCTGGCGGCCGTCAGCGGGACGATGCCGAAGCGCACAGGCAGGCGGCGGCGCACAAACTCGAGCAGCTGCTCGATGACCAGACGCACGTCCTCCTCGCGCGCCAGATCCACGGCGAAGACCTGGTTGAAGATGTCGCGACGCACGGGCGGGATCTGGCCCGTCATGCTGCCCTGCAGCAGGCGCTGCAGGCTGGGTGGGTAGTCGGCGTAGCGCGCGTCCTTCTCGAGGTCGTTGAGCCACAGGATGACGCGGCCGTCCTCGCGCTCGTCGCGCCAGTCGAAGCGCGGCGGCGGCGCCGACTCGGACTTGGCCGCCGCCACGGCCTCGTGGCTCAGCAGCGCCACGGCTTCCTTGGCCGTCAGGCCCAGCTCGCGCACGCCGCCGATCAGCGTGCGCTCGCGACGCACGGCGTCCACCAGCGCCAGCGGCTGGATCTGGCGCTCGACCAGCTGCACGCCGTTCATCCACAGCACGTTGGTTCCCGGGTGGACCACTTGCATGCGGTTGGCGCGGTGCTCGCGCACAAACGCCTCGGACGTGTTGTGCGCCGCCAGCGAGCTCGCATGCTTGGGAAAGTCCTGCGTGATCTTGAGCAGCGTGTCCAGCGGGTTCGAGCTCCGCGCAATGTAGTCGGCCGCCTTGAGGCCCAGTTCGGCCAGCTCCGACTTGGCCAGCGCCTTCAGATCCGCTGCCTCGTCCTCGTCGTCCAAGACCACTTCGGCCGCGTCCGCGCCGGCTGCATCTCCGGCCGGCTTGGCCGTTGCCGCCTCGGCACCGCTGTCCGCATCCCGGTCGTCGATAACAATGTAGTCCGTCCGCTTCAGTGCCAGCTCCACGCCGTATCCGTTGACGGGCAGCGGATCCGGCTCGCCCGCGGTAGAGGCCGCCACGCGCACATGTCGCAGGCGGTAGGTCAGGTCGCCGTGACGCGCCTTGGCAGCCAGCGCCTTGTGAAACGGCCCAAACGCAGGCGACGTGATGTCGGCATAGAGCACGGCGACGGGGCCGTGGCCGAGGCTGGTGTCGAACGGCAAGGCACGCTCCTGTGTCTCATGCGTGGCAACGGGACCGCGGGCCGCATCGAGAGCCGGCGAGCAGTATTGCGCGCCCTCCCAGAGAACCCATGGCATGCAGTCCGCTTCAGCTTCGTCGCCGTCCGCCGGGCCGCCGCCCGACACGGACCCGTGGACGGCGGTGCGATAGAACTGGAAGTGGGCCTCGATCCGCGGCGCCGCCGAACGCAGCGACAGGGCCATCTTAAACGTCGACAGCGCCTCGCCGCTGGCCAGATGGCCGTCCTCGGCAAGGAGTGCCAGAAACCGCTCGTACTGGTCCCGGTCGGTCGTCGCCGCGGCAAAATAGCCGTCGGCAATGCGGTCGAGGATGGGGAAGTAGCTGGTCGCATTCTCCTGTGCGGCGGTCTCTCTGGCCAGTCAGCTTTCTGGGGAACAACCTGGCAAGAAAGCAGAGACAACGCACAAGAGCTCGGTCAGGTATGGCGGCGACGGAAAGGCTGCAATCATGCCCACGTTCACCGAGGGGCCGGCGGCGGTGGGCGAGGCATGCAGCGCCAGGGCGGCCAGCACAGCCGCCACACGGCACCGCGGCCGCTCAAAAAAGCGCACCATGGCCACGCAGCCGGCTGCAGCGCGCAGCAGCAGACCGTAGACGTCGCGAGCAGGCTGCGAGGCAGTTGTTGAAGACGAGAGGCCGCCTCGAGAGGAGGAGAAAATGGGGGTTTCAAGCCCTTGCTGTGGGCACCAGGCTCTCACACGCAACCACTGAGAACAAAAGGAGCGGCTTCAAAGGAAAGAGAAAAATTCAGCAGCTGTGCTCGCCCGGGCTGCTGCAGCGTCCGATCTTCGCTTGTCGCTGTCTCGCGGCGAACGGGCGAGGTGGCACTTTAGGTCGAGGCACGTCCAGTAAGCTGTACGAAAATGGACTAGCGTCGTTTGGCTGGTCACATCACGTGGTTTTGACGACGTCAAGGAGGACCGACAGCCTCGACCAAGTTTGACAGTATTGTGTTTTTATTCTTTGCCTGTCTGCCAGTAGGGAGACGGTGAGCATTGCCATCTATGCGTATGTTTTCTCTGGCTTAGCGCTGCTACTTCTGCTCCAATATATTCCTCACATTCCAGTCTTTGGCCATCACACAGTTACTCGTTGTTTCTGGTGTTTGGCTAGATATGCCAACCATGCATTTTTCACCAGGGAACGCGAGACAGGGTCGATCTTTTGTTCCCGCAGCGTGGGATGCTCCATAGGGGTGCCGTGGTGCGGTGAGGAGTACAAATCGGGATGTTGGCGCTTTCCCAGGAGCCCGTAGAACAGCACGCGCAGCGGCCGGTCGGGGGCATATTCGGGCCGCGCGGTCACGGCTGCGATCCAGGCTTTGCGGCACTCGGGCGTCCAGAGTCGATGCAGTGTATATTCGTTGCCGCCGATGACGATGCAGTGCTCGCCACCGTGGTCGACAGGGGTCTCGAAGCGGAAGAACGAGCCCGCCAGCTTGTCAGGCTGTGGGTTGACTGCATGCTGCTCACCGGGGGCGAACCAGATCTCCAAGGCCCGCAGCCGCGGCATCTCGCACACCATGGCTGCGGCACACGCCAGCACCTGTGCAACTGGCTGGAGGCCCTCCCGGGCTCGGCACGCCTTTCCGAGCGAGATGGTTTCGAGATGCGGCCAAAATGCGTCGTCGGTGCTGCCGTGCTTCTCGTCGGCTGTGGGACGGCCCAGACTGCGCCGGTAGGCCGCCACCACCTTCGCGTTGGCCGGCGAGAAGAACTTCTCGGCGACAAAGTAGGCCACCGTTGTGAGGTGCTGCAGGGAGCGGCTCACCTGAAACACGTCGTTCGCCGCCGCCACTGCCGCCGCCTTTGCTTCTTTGGTATTTAGGGTCCGTGGGATCTGCAACTTCCATGTCGAGTCTGCCGCCTCCCTGGCCAACGTATTGGCCAGCATATGCACCGACCGCAAAGCCAGTGGCTGGAAAGTCCAGCGGCCTTTTTCCTTTCTTTTCTGCTTCTGCTTTTGCAGTTGCTGCTGTTTTTGATATTTCGCGAGCTCGGAAAACAGGCCCTTGACCATACAATGCCCACGGTTCTCCTCGATGCGCAGCGTGCGGATGCTGCGGCAGCCGAGCGCGAGAATGCGCACCAGTAGCTTCGGGTCAAAGGCGCGGAAGAAGCGCCGCCGCACCACCAGCGCCCGTATCACGTCCGGAGAATGCCGTGCCAGCTGGCGGCGTACCGCCAGCGACGCCCGCCGCAGGCTGGAGCGCAGCGGCTGCTCGCCGTAGAGGCGGCTCTCGTCGAGGCGGATCCCCTGATTCGGCGGCGGCGTACCTCGGGGACTCGGATCGATTTCGTGGAGGTCCGCGGCTGCGTCCGCCAAGATTCTCTGAACCAGGAACGCAAGGCTAGAGTCGGCAAGTGCGAGGTCTGCCGCCGTTTCGAACGGGTAGCTGTACCGCTGCGCATATCCGTTGCGGAAGTGGACCTCGTCGCTCCACGACCCGGCGCTCAGCTCGAGGGTGAGACCTGGCGCATGTGGGCTGGAATCGGCGGGCCTGCAGGTGCTCAGCGTGGCGAGCAGCGGCCACAGCGCCAGCGACAGCAGCCAGTCGTTTTTCGACGTCTCTGCAAAGCTCTCGGCATGCGTGCACTGCGTGCAGTCGTAGTCGTCCAGGCGCGTGTGCAGGCGCAGGTGGCGAATGTATCCCAGCCGCACGACGCGGTTGCCCCGAACAATCTCGGTAAACTCGTCCACATCCTCCCGCCCTTCGAGGACAAGGCTGCGGAAGAGGACACGCTCGAAGAACGCCTGCCAGGACCGATTGACGGCCGCCGCCGAAGCCAGCGTCGAAATTTCGTGCGCCTTGAATCTTTCCGACTCTTGAAGCTTGTGTTTTTCGAGCACCTGGGGCGTCATGGGCTTCAAGATCTTGTGACGCAGCCGTTCTCGCTGGACGCTGTCGGCATGCAGGTCCCAGATGGACACCCAGACCTCAGGCGGCAGCGAGCTCCAAGACATTGCGGTGCTCGGGTGGTGTTTAGGAACAGGGCGCAGAGAACGTGGAAGAGTAGAAGATGAACGTAGAGAAACTTTTGGGAAGGGGAAAGGTTATCAAATATCAACAGAAAAAGTAAACTGGTAGTTTAAGTGATTGCTGACCTTTATAACCTCTTACCACGCGTAAGCTGTTTGCAGGCTTCACTTGAACGTCCGCACTTGATTCACTGGTTTTTGATTCCACTTTACTTTGTTCTCTATTCGCTGCAAGCTGTAGGTTTATGCAGTTCTTCAAGAAGGGTTAACATTTAGACGACATGATTCAATATCAAACAGATATTGAATATTCCGAGAATGATTTCCGATCAAAGAAAAACACTCACACAACACTGCACAAGTTTACACAGTTGAAAAAAATGTCTCAAGTAAAGCTATCGTGCTTCAGTTGCGCGGTTTATCTGCTGTTCATTTGCTTGTTCATTTGCTTTGCCATTTCGTCAACAAGATGCCTGTGGTACGGAGTCTCCTTTTACAGACAATACGTAAATATATGCTTACAACTATGCTCAAGCATAAGCATATGCTATGCACAGTATGCGCACGGACCACACACACTCACTTGTCGGCTTGGCACCGTGCGGAGGAGCTACGTGTCCTATCCAGCCAGCCACAGCTGCCTCCCTGGGAACCCCACTGCCGCGACGTCTCGGCGCGGATAAACAATGGGGCGCCCCCTGCCTCGGCTGCCTCAGGCGCCAATCCATCCCACATTTTGGTGGAGGGGGCCACGCTTGCCATCCAGCACCGGCCGCAATTAGGGAGACAACAAAAGGTGGCCTTGGAAACGTCTCTGGTGCCTGGCTCCCGCACAACCACCACCACCATTCTGCTTTCCGTCTACCCCCCATCCCCGCCACACCGCCTGCTCCGGGCTCGCCATCTCGTCGGAGCGCCGGCCAACTCGAGCAAAGCCACTGGGCGCCCTCCGACTGTCACCAGGCTCCCCCTTCCTGCGAATCCGCGTCTGCGCGCGAAGCTGCGGTCAAGATGTCCACCTCGCAGATGCTCACCAAGGTACCGCCTACTGCAGAAGGACCGCGTGCTGGCCTCGGGCCATTGGGGGCTTGAGGACCCCCCTGGCCCCCTGGTGAGGGAGGCAGACGACGCTGACCGCTCTGCAGTTCGAGTCCAAGTCGTCGCGCGCCAAGGGCATCGCCTTCCACCCGAAGCGGTAAGCAAGCAGCTCGTGCGGGCCGTCGGGGCCGCCGCTGCCGCCGCTGCCGCCGCTGCCGAGACGACGGCTGCTGACCTTTCCCAGACCATGGATTCTCGTGTCCCTGCACTCGTCTACGATCCAGCTGTGGGACTACCGCATGGGCACGCTGATTGACCGCTTCGAGGAGCACGACGGGCCCGTCCGCGCCGTCGACTTCCACAAGACGCAGCCGCTCTTTGCCTCGGGCGGCGACGACTACAAGATCAAGGTCTGGTCGTACCAGACGCGGCGGTGCCTGTTCACGCTCAACGGCCACCTCGACTACGTGCGCACCGTCTTTTTCCACAATGAGCTCCCCTGGATCGTGTCCTGCTCCGACGACCAGACCATCCGGATATGGAACTGGCAGAACCGGTCGCTGAGTAGGTGTTTTGTGGTGTTGTTGTTCTGTCCCTTGGTCCCGGCTGACGCAGGGTAGTCTGCACCATGACCGGCCACAACCACTACGTCATGTGCGCCCAGTTCCACCCCAAGGACGACCTCGTCGTGTCCGCGTCGCTGGACCAGTCCGTCCGCGTCTGGGACATCTCCGGCCTGCGCAAGAAGCACTCGGCGCCCACGTCCATGTCCTTCGAGGACCAGATGGCCCGAACCAACCAGAACCAGGCCGACATGTTTGGCAACACCGACGCCGTCGTCAAGTTCGTGCTCGAGGGCCACGACCGCGGCGTCAACTGGGTCGCCTTCCACCCCACCATGCCGCTGATCGTGTCCGCTGGTGACGACCGCCTGGTCAAGCTGTGGCGCATGAGCGAGACCAAGGCCTGGGAGGTCGACACCTGCCGCGGCCACTTCCAGAACGCCTCTGGCTGCCTCTTCCACCCCCACCAGGACCTCATCCTGTCCGCCGGCGAGGACAAGACCATCCGCGTCTGGGACCTCAACAAGCGCACCGCCGTGCAGACCTTCAAGCGGGACAACGACCGCTTCTGGGTCATTGCTGCGCATCCGGAGATCAACCTGTTCGCCGCTGGCCACGACAACGGCGTCATGGTCTTCAAGCTCGAGCGCGAGCGCCCGGCCTCCGCCGTCTACCAGAACACGCTTTTCTACATCAACAAGGAGAAGCAGGTCCGGTCCTACGACTTCCAGAGGAACCTCGAGTCCCCGACGCTGCTGTCGCTGAAAAAGGTTGGCCCCGCCTGGGTCCCGCCCCGCACGCTGTCCTACAACCCGGCCGAGCGCGCCGTGCTCGTCACCTCGGCTGCCGACGGCGGCTCCTACGACCTCATCAACCTGCCCAAGGATGCGTCGGGCGCGGTTGAGCCCACGGAGCTCAAGCGCGGCTCCGGCAACGCGGCCATTTTTGTCGCGCGCAACCGCTTCGCCGTCCTGAACACGGCGGCCCAGACCATCGATGTCAAGGACCTGAGCAACAACGTCACGCGCTCCTTCAAGCCCCCGATGGGCACCTCCGACATCTACTTTGGCGGCCCGGGCCACCTGCTCATCATCACGCCGTCGGCCGTGCACCTGTACGACATCCAGCACAAGAAGACGACGGCGAGCCTGACCGTGACTGGGGTCAAGTACGTGGTCTGGTCCAACGACGGCCTGTACGCGGCGCTGCTCAGCAAGCACAACGTCACCATCGTGACCAAGACGCTCGAGCAGGTCAGCACGCTGCACGAGACGATCCGCATCAAGAGCGCCACATGGGACGACGCGGGTATCCTGCTGTACTCGACGCTGAACCACATCAAGTACACGCTGCTCAACGGTGATAACGGCATCGTGCGCACGCTGGATCAGACGGTGTATCTGGTGCGCGTCAAGGGCCGCAACGTGTACTGCCTGGACCGGGCGGCCAAGCCCAAGATCCTGCAGATTGACCCGACCGAGTACCGCTTCAAGATGGCGCTGGTCAAGCGCAACTACGAGGAGATGCTGCACATCATCCAGACGTCGTCGCTCGTGGGGCAGTCTATCATCTCGTACCTGCAGAAGAAGGGGTACCCGGAGATCGCGCTGCAGTTTGTGCAGGACCCGACGACGCGCTTTGAGCTGGCTATTGAGTGCGGCAACCTCGACGTGGCCGTGGAGATGGCGAAGCAGCTGGACAAGGCCAAGCTGTGGGCGCGCCTCAGCACCGAGGCGCTGGCCCACGGCAACCACCAGGTCGTGGAGATGTGCTACCAGAAGCTGAAGCAGTTCGACAAACTGTCCTTCCTCTACCTGGCCACGGGCGACAAGGCCAAGCTGAGCCGCATGGCCAAGATTGCGGAGCACCGCGGCGACTTTTCCGCACGCTTCCAGAACGGCCTGTATCTCGGCGAGATCGAGGACCGGATACAGATGTTTAAGGAGATTGATTTGTGTATGTGGACGCGCCCCTTCTTTTGATGCGCCTTCCATGGCTCTGACACGGACAGATCCCCTTGCGTACATGGCGGCCAAGGCGCACGGCCTGGAAGACGAGTGCCAGGCCATTCTGGAGGCCACCGGGGTGACGGAGGACCAGCTGACGCTGCCGGAGCAGCTGGGCGGTGGGCTGACGCCGCCGAAGCCGGTGGTGCCGACGTACCAGGCCAACTGGCCGACCAAGGGCACGTCGGTGTCGTTCTTTGAGAAGGCGCTGCTGGGGCAGGTGGAGGGTCTGTCTCTGGAGGACGAGGCGGCGGCGACGGCCAACGGCGGCGGCGACGGCTTCGGGCTCGACGAGGCGGGCGGCGACAGCGCGGCCAAGAAGAACGGCGGCGTGGGCCTCGGCGAGGGCGAGGAGGACGAGGACGTGGCCGGGTGGGACATGGGCGAGGACATTGTGGCGGAGGCAGACAGCGACTTTGTCAACGTGGAGAGCACGGAAGCCGGGGGCGCGGGCAGCAGCGAGGCGGACCAGTGGGCGCGCCACTCGCCGCTGGCGGTGGACCACGTGGCGGGCGGGTCGTTTGAGTCGGCGATGCAGCTGCTGAACCGGCAGGTCGGGGCGGTGCAGTTTGCGCCGCTGAAGGCGCGGTTCCTGGAGGTGTACCAGGCGTCGCGGACGTACCTGCCGGCGAATGCGGGGCTGCCGGCGCTGGTCAACTACGTGCGGCGGAACCCGGAGGAGACGGACGTGCGCAAGGTGCTGCCGATCGTGCCGCGGGACCTGGAGTTCTTGGTGGAGAACGACCTGCAGCGGGGGTACGACGCGATGAAGAGCAACAAGCTCGAGGACGGGATCACGACGTTCAAGGGGATCCTGCACGCGGTGCTGGTCAACGCGGTGGCGAGCGAGGCGGAGGTGGCGGAGGCCAAGAAGCTGATTGCGTCGGCGAGCGAGTACGCGGTGGCCATGTCGATTGAGCTGGCGCGGCGGAAGCTGGGCAGCAACGAGGTGGTGGCCAAGAACCCGCAGCTGCTGAAGCAGAGCCTGGAGCTGTCGGCGTACTTTACGATCCCCAAGATCGAGGTGCCGCACCGGCAGCTGGCGCTGCTCAACGCCATGAACCTGGCGGCGCGCAACAAGAACTACAACTCGGCCCTGAGCTTTGCCAACCGCATCCTGGCCAACGGGGGCGCCGGGCGGATTCTGGAAGCGGTACGCCCCCCTCCCCCAACACTCACCCCTCCCCCCCCCTCCCCTGCCGCCCCCCTGCTGTCACCGGCGGTACTGACCCATTGGCAGGCCAAGAAGACCAAGGCGCAGTGCGAGCGCAACCCGACCGACGCGATCGAGATCGAGTTCGACCAGTTTGCCGAGTTCGACGTGTGCGCGGCCAGCTTCACGCCCATCTACAGCGGCACGGCGTACGAGACGTGCGCCTATGACGGCGCCAAGTACCACGCCAAGTACAAGGGCAGCGTGTGCCGGATCTGCGAGGTGTGCGAGATTGGCAAGCACGGTAGCGGTCTGAAGCTGTTTGCGTAGGGGCATTTGGAGGCGGGCGGGCGGACGGACGGACGGCTCCGAAAAGACGGCGGGTTTGCTTGACGATTTTGCTTTGTTTGTGTACGCGTGCCTGTGCTTGCCTGCGCCGGCGTAATGCGTCTGCCGGCGCATGCGCGCAGCTGGCGTGTGTCTGGACGAAAGCGGCGGCCCGATCCATAGGTGAAATACATTGAACATAGGACTTGTCTTTGCTCGTGGAACGTTGTATCTGACTCGCGCGACCTTTTCTCCTCCCTTTCCCCCCCTACACAATCGTCTCCAGCTGGCGGGCGTAGCCCAGGACGTTCTCGATGACCATCTGGCTGACGTCCTTGTCGGCCGGGTCGTCCTGGGCGGCGTCGACGGTGGCGGAGCTGTCGGAGCCGGGCTGGCGCTTGGCGGCGGTGGTGGCGGAGCCGGCGGCGCTGGCGGCGGCGACGGAGGGGAAGTAGATGTGGCCGTCCTTGACGAGCCAGCCGCGGCGGCGGGCGAACTCGACGACGGCGCCCTCGGAGTCGAGGAAGAGCAGCGACTTGGTGGAGCTGAGGGGGAGCGAGGGGTAGGCGCGCTCGCTGCTGGAGGCGATCTCGGAGCGGATTTGGGAGGTGAGGATCTGAGGGGGGTCAGGGGGTGAAGACAGAGGGGGGAAGAGAGAGAGAGAGAGCAAAAGAGAGGGAGACCTACCTCGGAAAAGACGCCGTACTCCTCGCACGGGACCTGGCCCTGCTTCATGGCCTTCCAGACGCGATCGTAGCTGCCCTCCATGAGCCAGCGCTCGAGGCGGATGGGGTAGCCGAGGTAGCGGTCGTCCTCGGCGGCGGGGCCGGCGCGGGTGGTGATGCTCTCGAGCTCCGAGTGGAACTCGCCGTAGCGGCCCTCGGTCAGCAGCAGCAGCAGGTACAGGCCGGTGACCTTGTTGCGCTCGGCCGCGTTGGGCGGCAGCACGGCGGGCGGCAGCGCGTAAAAGGGCGCCAGCTGCTGCACGTACCGCGTGAACGCGTCCGCGTCCTGCGCCCGGATGCTGCACAGCGCCCCCTGCTCAAACGTCTCCCGCGCCAGCGCCAGCACCGCCGGCGAGGCGGGCGAGGCGGCAGAGGCGGCGGCGGGGGCGGCGGCGGCCGCGTCCAGCCCCGGCGTCAGCGCCCCCAGCTTCAGCAGCACCAGCTTCGCCCGCGACAGCAGCTTCGCCTGCTCCGGGTACGTCCGCGCCGCCTTGAGCTGCGCCAGCACCTGCGCGAGCTGGCGTTCGGACATGGTGACGACGACGAGAGAGGAGAGTCGATGAAGAAGGGGGGGGGGGAAGGGGGGTCGACAACGATCGTTGACCGTGAGCTTGCGCACCAGAGCTCTCGCGACAAGAAAACGACTGGGCGTGGCAGCGCGGTTCACTCGATTCAGCCGCGTGGACGAGACGATGGGGGAGCGGACGAGGTGCTGCGTTGGCGCGTGCAAGGTGGTTTTGGCCGCCGCAGGCTGCATGAGGCTGACGAACGAGCTAGCGCGGGCATTGAAGTCACGTGACAACTGTCCAAAACTGTAGTTGTATCTTACAACTACTCCGTATCTTACTGGGACGTCCTATCCCCTCGTGCTGCTGGAGCGCTCGCACAGCCTCGCATACCGCACAGATTGCACAGCTCGCTCACGCCACACAGGTTGCATAGCTCGCACAACGTACACCGCGCGCACAGCGCGCACAGCCCGCATGACCACGCCCGCCCGCCCGCTCATGCATCCGCTGGGCGTTGCCTCGACGGCGGCAATGTTGGATGCTCTCCGGAGCATGCCGTCTCCCCGTCTCCCCCGCCCCGCGCGACGGCCGACACAAGGCCCGGTGCGCAGAGGACGAGACAAAGATGGGAGGACGGGCGGGCGCTGTGCCCCTCCGTGGCGTTGATCTGCCTGGGCTGACCAGCTAGCGCGGGCAGTGCGCCTAGCCTAGCCAGCGCAGCCAGCAGGCCAGCCGTTTTGGGGAGGAGGGGAGAGAGAGAGAGAAAGGACGACACAGATAGCTGGCCAGGAACGCGGCGGATGTCGGGAAACGGCTGCTTTGGAAACGGCTGCCGACTGGGGTCCAACGCCAGCGGGCCGCAGCCCACGAGGTCGCAGCCGAGAAAGGGAGCGGGCGACGCTCGAAATAGCACATCGTGGCTGAGCCCTGGCTCGGCCGCCGGACCGCCGAAATGGGGCCTCGCGGCCAGAGGCTGGAGGGCAATAATCATACTCTGCGGCCGCCTAAATATGTGCTGGGATTGCAGCGAGGCTTGCACTGCTTGTACTTGTATCTCAAGATATATTTACTTTGTAGTTGTATACAACTACTCCGCCAATACACGTATTCATCTCCAGGCTCGGGCCAGCACATTGCGACTCGTCAGCGCTCCACCGCCAACGATTGATTAACGCCACGCCAGCAAACCCGGAAAACCCGTCAGAGGGGCGCGGAACGGAGGATTCGACAAACGGCGGCTGCTGGAATCGTGACTTTTTGCCCACTGGGCGACGCCTGCTAGCCGCAAGCGGGCTGGCACGGCTCTGGCTCGTTCCTTCTGTCTAGGCAGATTCATATTAGTCTCTGCGGTCGGAGCACAGCTCGCGCCTTCCGCGAACCCCTCTCCAGCCGTACTCCGTACTTACTCCGTACGCTGTAAATTCCACAAGCATATAAGCAGCCGCCCCTCCACCGCGGCCTTCTCACGAACCGTTTCTTTTCTGTCGTCTGCGTGCCTTCCGTTTTCCTGCGTCGCTCTCTCGTCGCTCCTTCTCCCTTCACCGCCAAAGCCCGTGCGGTCGGTCTCGGCACCGAAGCGCCCCTGAGCCTTTTCGTCCAACACATCCACATCTCACGCCCACAACGACCACCCGCCCACCTCCACCTCATCCACCACGACGTCCACCGCGCCCACCGCGTCCACACCCGCAGCGACAATTCCGGCGCACGACGCGCTATGCTGCCCGTCTAGGCCGCGAGCGCAGCCGCTCCTGACTCCGCCGCCCGCCGCCAGCCTACGCGTCTCTCGGCCCCGACGTTGCCGTCGCACATCTCGCGCCGGTTCTACCCACACATCGACACGAGCCGGCCAGAGCCGTGTCCTTTTCTGTCCTTCTCGCCCAGCATAGACTTTGACAGCACGGAGCACACAAGTACTTTCATTCGCCACCCGCGCAGCCATGTCGAATCCACAGTACGCGCACCACGGGGCGGACCCGAGCAGCAGCGGTAAGCAATCTCGATGGCAGACGGCAGACGGCTGCTGGGAGCCGGGAGCCAGGAGCCGGCCAGGCGAGCAGGCAGAGCAGGCAGAGCATGACTGGCGGCCAGCTCAGTCAACCGCGCAGAGACCCCCGAAACGCCGGCTTGTTTGTACAGCCCGCGTCCGAGATGCGAGGGAGGGACCTTACCCCGACCAAGCGTTTCAACGGAGCCACGAGACGAGAGCGGGCGCTCGCGGCCGCCGTCTGCCCGTTGCGTCGCATCCGCGCAGGCTGGCTGGCCAATGCGACGGCGGCCGCACACGCCGGCGGAGCGGCAAGCCTGGCTCGCCTCGTGGCGCTGACGACAGCGGCCGGCCTCCCGCTCTCGCGTCTGCGCTGCTCACGCCTGCTCTGCGCACGCTTTTTTGGCTCTTTTTACGTCTCCTTGTACTTGGACGCTGACCGCCAGGACACGATTACTCTCCCCAGCCGCCGCCCAAGCTGCCCTCGCTCGACATGCCCAAGTTCGAGGCCACCTTCGTGCCCGGCGGCTTCGATGACTACTACATGCCCGAGGTCATCGCCCCGTCGCCCCAGAGGTGCGTTTGTGTCTTTTCGCGCGGCCGTCGTCTTGGCAGCTGGCTTGTTCTTCTTTTTCTCTTCCTTATTGCCTGCTCCGTATATTGTTGCCAGCTGCCCCTCTTCCCCCACCAAACAAGCGTCTCCCAGCGGCGGCCGGGAGTAGCTTAGGCCCCCCTCTCCCCTCCCCTCCGAAAAGAAAGGAAAAAAAAAGAGAGCGACAGAAACGGACGCAAGGGACGACGCCAATCAGGCAACCGGTTTGGGGCGGTCGGCTAATCGTTTGGCTCCGGTTCTAGGGTGATGCCTGAAGTCCCCCAAAACATGCAAGAGGACCTACAGCGACTGGAACGCGAAGCCTACCCACCCACCAGCCCGAACAAGCCCGACTTCCTGGACGCTCCGTCGTCGCGCCAGGTCTACCACCAGCAACCACCGCCGCAGGAGGAGCCGCAGCAAACCCGCGCCCGCGAGCCGTCTCTGTCCTCCTACCTCGGCGCCTCTGCTGCCAGAGCTGCCGGTGCTGCCGGTCCCGCCATCCCGGCCGGCCCGGCCGCGTCGTCCGTCGCTGCCAACACGCCACCACCGCAGCAGCAGCAGCAGCAGCCGCAGTCACAGCCGCAGCAGGCGCAGCAGGCGCAGCAGGCGCAGCAGCCGCCTTCCGCGGCAACGCCCGACACCTTCAAGCCCTTTGTCCTCGCCAACCGCGACAGCATGGCCGCCTTCGAGGTGCCCACCTTCTCGCCCTTCCCGCGCATCAGCCAGGGCAACGTGCCGCCCAGCGACGACGAGAAGGAGCGCATCCTCTACAACGCCCGCCAGGATGTGCTCAAGTCCAACAACGTGGCCGTCCAGCTCGACTGGGCCCTGGACGTGCTCTCGTGGGTCGAGATCTCCCAGGAGGCCTACGCCCGCGAGCACAAGGACCAGGGCGGCCGCCCCAAGACGCCGCGCATCGAGCACGAGCTGCGCGTCGACGCCATCAACATCGTCGAGTACCTGGCCTCGCAGAACCACCCCCAGGCCCTCTTTGCCCGCGCCAAGTGGCTCGAGTTTGGCAAGTTCAACTTCCGCCAGGACAAGAACGAGGCCTTCCTCGGCTACATGAACGCCGCCAGCCGCGGCTGGGGCCGCGCCGAGTACCGCATGGGCATGATCTACGAGAACGCCAACGACGTCAAGAACGCGCTCCTGCACTACAACCGCGGCCTCGAGCTGCACGACTCCGCCTCCTCCTACCGTCTCGGCATGATGAACCTGCTCGGCCAGCACGGCCACCCCAAGGACTACCAGGCCGGCCTCGACCTCATCCGCGCCGCCGCCGACACCTCCGACGAGGAGTCCCCCCAGGGCGCCTACGTCTTCGGCATGCTCATCGCCCGCGAGCTGCCCGACATCAACATCCCCGAGGGCATGCTCCCCCCCGACCTGGCCCAGGCCCGCCAGTACATTGAGAAGTCGGCCTACTTTGGCTTTGCCAAGGCCCAGCTCAAGATGGGCCAGGCCTACGAGCTGTGCCAGCTGGGCTGCGACTTCAACCCGGCCCTGTCCCTGCACTACTACGGCCTGGCCGCCCACCAGGGCCAGCCCGAGGCCGCCCTGGGCGTGAGCCGCTGGTTCCTCTTTGGCTACGAGGGCGTCTTCCTCAAGAACGAGCAGCTCGCCTTCAAGTACGCCCAGCTGGCCGCCGATGCCAAGCTGGCCTCGGGCGAGTTCGCCCTCGGCTACTACTACGAGATCGGCATCTACGTCCAGAAGGACCTGCGCGACGCCCGCCAGTGGTACGAGCGCGCCGCCGACCACGGCAACCAGGACGCCGTCGGCCGCCTCGAGGCCCTCAACCAGGCCAAGACCCTCACCAAGCAGGACCACGAGACCACCGCCCTCACCCGCATCAAGTCCAAGCACGGATCCATGCGCAGCCAGCGGCCCGAGCGCTTTAGCAGCCGCCAAAAGGACGGCGGCCCCTCCTCCAGTGCCGGCGGCGGCGGTGGCGGTGGCCTCCCCGCGGTTTCTGAAACCGCAGCGGACACGGACGCGCCCACCATGCCGGCCCTGCCGACTCCGTCGACTCTGCCGACTCTGCCGAACCTGCCGCAGCCGGCGTCAACCACGTCGTCGCCCATGCCATCCCCCGACTACCCCCCCTCTTCCGCCGACCGCCGGTCGCCGTCCCACCGACCGCTCAGTGCCGCGCCCGATGCCTCGCGTCCCCCCGCCTTTGCCGTCAACATCGACCAGAGCGGCCTGGCCCTCCGGCCCAAGTCCACCGCTCCCTACCCGGTCGACGACAAGCCGGCACCCCTGAACCTGCTGCGGCCCAAGTCAACGGCGCCCTACCCGGACGACGGCCGCGATCCGCTGAGTGCTATCGGCGGCCGTACCGCGCCCCTGTCCCCTCACTACAACCCCCAGATCCGGCCGAGCAACGGACAGCCGACGACGGCCGAACGCCCGCTCAGTGCTTTCGGCATCCGGCCGGTGAGCATGACCCCCCAGCCTGGCGGCGGTCCGCGTCCACTCTCTGTGTCGCAGACCATGGGCAACCTGGCGCCGGAGCAGCGTCCCTTTTCGGTCAACCTGGCCACACGGCCCCCGCCCGACAGCGAACGCCGCGGGCGCATTGTGTCCGCCGGCTGGGAGCCGCAACGCCCGGCGAGTGGCGGAGCCGGGGGTGGCGACCCTCCCTACCGGGGACCCAGTCCAGGCCGTGCCGACTACGGCTATCCGTCCCAGCAGCAGCAACAGCTGCCCCCTGGATCCCGCCTCTCCGGGGGCATGCCGCCGCCGGCCGACAGCAACGGGGGCCGCAACCGGCTCTCCAAGGCCAACCCCAACGCCGGCCCCAACCCGAACCCGAACCTGGCCCCGGCGGCCCAGCCGGGTCGCGACTACGGCCCGCGCACGTCCAGCCGGCCGGTCTCGAGCGTGTACCCGGGGCCAAGCAACGGTGGGGGTGGTGGGGGCGGGCGGCCGGACCGGCTGGATTCGCTGCCCTCGCAAGCGCATGGCCGCTTCCCCAGCGGCGGTGGCGGTGGTGGTGGCAGTGGCGGCGGCGGCGGCGGCGGTGCGGGCGGGTACTCGGGCCGCCCGCCATACGCCGCAGACGGCGCCCCGCAGCGCCCCGTCTCTGCTGCCGGCCTGCCGCCGCGCGTCTCGAGCGCGGCGCCTCCGCAGCAAGCTGGGCCGGGCGGTCCCCGTCCGCCGGCGCAGCCGGCAGCCCAGCCTGCCAAGCCCGTCAAGCAAGGACCAGCCACCTTTGAGGAGATGGGCATTCCGCAGGGCAAGGGCGACGACGACTGTGTAAGTTTTCCCCGCGAGACGTGTCCTCGGATGCTTGCTGACCATCCTAGTGCATCATGTAAAGGGGGGGAGGTTTCATTGGGAGGCTTGGATCGGATTCGGGCGAGCTTCTTTTTCTATGTAGCCATTTGTCTGCGGCATTTTGGTTCTTCTTTCTTGTTCATCTCGGCGGCTTTACTGTATTTTTTGGTCTACGATCCGATCAAGAGTATCTAGAGCGGTCTTTTGTATGCCTTTTGGTTACGAACCAGTGTCGAAGACGTTCGCGGCGAGACGCAACCGTATTCCTGCGGAACGGCCTTGTCATGCATGAGAACATGGCTGGAATCGTCAAGTAGGCGAACAACTCAATTTTCTGCCATATGATGCGTGCAAGAGAAGGGTATCAAAACAAGCAGCGTCCGCGCTGTACTAACGCCTCGGATTCGGAAACAAAGGCTTATCTATAGCACGCAGCGACCTCCTGGTTGAACATCCTGATGCTTTTGTACAGACTAAAGGCTGCGCCGCGCTGCGCCGCGCAAATAATGTGTCCGAGGTTCGGCTCGTCGCGCTGGCGCTTGTACGAGCGCTGGATGGCCAGCCGCGACGCGCGGCAGGCGGCCCAGAGCCCGTAGTCCGGCATCAGGTAGGCGGCGGCCAGGACGTGGCCGGCGGGACGTCTTGGGCGGCGGCAGGCCGCAAAGTACTCGCCGCAGGCCGGCGGCTGCGCGGCGGCTTTCCAGACCATGAGCTGGATCTCCGCCGGCAGGCGGGCGAACTGCGGGAACGCGGCCGCCTGGCAGGCCGCGATGTCGCGCCGGCATTTCAAGAAGGGCGGATAGCGGCTCTTCATAATCTTCTTGTGGAGGGCCAGCAGCTCGTGGAGGCGCATCTGGAGTCTTGGATACGCTTCCTCCTTCGCCCGTCGGAGGTTTGCCACAATCTGCTTTTGGAGCGGCGTCAGCCGTTTCCGGCGGCGGCTCGGCTGTCCCTCCGCCTGCGCCGGCCGCGCTGCTTCCGTGATCCTCTTGCGGGGCGTGGTCATCCGGCAGACCTGTCTCGTTCGCGCCATGGCGGCGTGCGGTGCTGTCGTCCAAGTGGGTTGGGGGAGGGGGGGGGTGGCTGGCAGGGAGCTAAGGTCCAGCCAGCCAGACGGAAGGCTCCAGCCAATTTTTATACTGGGGCCAGCCAGCCGGCTGGCCAGCCTCCATCCACGTTCCATTCACGTCGGACGTCAGATCCGACTTCACTGCTGCAATCGCCTTCCCGCCCACCCTGCCACGAGTTCACTGCGCGCTTTTGGCCGCCACGCGTCCCATTGTCGCGTGCCGCTACTTTTCGGGCGACTGTCCCTTTTGCTCCTCCCGTCGGCCGCCATGTCTGCCGGCCCCATGAGCCTGGACTCGCCGGCGGTCGCGTCGTCCGTCGGCGGCGGCGGCGTCGTCGGCGGCGGCGTCGGCATGGGGCGCTCGCTGCGCGACGCGACGACGGAGCTGAGCACGATTGTCGCCAGCTTCCGGCCGACGAAGCTGTTTGCGCGCGAGACCAAGGACAAGACGACGCCGGCGCACATCCTGTCGCTCGACTTTGACGACCCCGGCGAGCTGTGCATGACGTCGGAGAGCGACGACACCATCCAGATCTACAACGTCAAGGAGGGCCGGCACGACAAGGCGCTGATCAGCAAGAAGTACGGCGCCAAGCTGGCCCGCTTCACCCACTGGTCGTCGAGCATCGTGTATGCCAGCACGAAGCAGAACGGTGCGTTGTGTCTGGCTGGCTGGCTGGCTGGCTGTCTGGCTGGCTGTCTCTCTGGCCGCCTTCCGCTGACCCGCAGACGCCATCCGCTACCTCGCCACGCACGACAACTCCTTCATCCGCTACTTTGAGGGCCACGAGGCGCCCGTCACCGCGCTGTCCATGCACCCCGGCAGCGACAACTTCATCTCCTGCAGCCAGGACGGCACCGTGCGCCTGTGGAACGTCGCCAGCAAGCAGTGGACCGGCATGCTGTACCTGACCAAGCCCTACCTGTCCGCCTGGGACCCCTCGGGCACGCTCTTCGCCGTCGGCTCGCCCGCCGCCGGCAGCGTCCTGCTCTACGACCACCGCCACTACAGCAAGCCCCCCGTCTCCGTCTTTGACGTCGTCGAGCAGTGCGCCGCCGCCCCCGACCCGCGCCACCTCATGCAGGGCTGGACCTGCCTCGAGTTCTCCAACGACGGCAAGCACATCCTCCTCGGCACCCGCGGCGCCGGCCACTTCTTGCTCGACGCCTTTGACGGCTCCCTCAAGGCCTTTCTGCGCAAGACCGAGGCGCCCACGCGCCGCGCCGCCGTCGGCGAGGGTGGCGGCAGCAGCAGCAGCAGCCATGCTGCCGCCGCCACGCCGCTGGACCCCGCCGCGCGCCTCGAGAGCAGCGGTGACTGCTGCTTCACGCCCGACGGCCGCTACGTCGTCGGCGGCGGCCGCCAGAACGTGCAGGTGTGGGACACGCTGGCCGCCCCCGCCGCCGGCGACGCCAAGGACCTCGCCCCGGCCTTTGTGCTCGAGGACAAGCGCGAGGCCGCCGTCGTCGCCTTCAACCCCCGCTACAACTTCTTTGCCACCGCCGACCAGGCCCTCGTCTTCTGGCTGCCCGACGCCAATGCGTGAAGGACGGAGGACGGCCGCCAACCGACCATCCACCCGGCTTGTATCACGAACCGCGAGCCAGGATGCGGCTCTTGTGCGGCAAGGATCGGGCCTTGGATCGGCCCCTGGCTCTCCCCGACGCGTCGGTCCGAACCCGGCGGCGCGTGGTGGCCATGCAGCCCGCGACGCCTGCCGTCGTTCGCCGCGAAAAACGCCCATCGCCCGTAGATTCGGTGCTGTTCGGAAGAACACGAGGGGGCGCATCACGGGAGAAGGAGGCCGCGCACACCGCGCCGAGGCGCTCCCGGCAGAAGAGCAATGCCGCCGCTCTCTCCATTTTGGGCGCGCTTTGTATAATAGTATGCATGTATCCAACATATGCACATGTCCGGTATGAATAGAATACCTCGATTTATAGGGCTGCACACGCCAATCTGCAAGTACCCCACGTGTGGTGGGGCAGCGCGCCAAAAATCAAGCCTGCCACGACAAAACAGCGACAAACGTCGTCGTGCTGTGAACGAGCCTCCCACTCCGACAGCCAGGTTCCCCGTCCGCCGCCCAACCTCCTCCGCGACCATGGCCACTTTCGCGACCAGCCAGAAGTGGCTGCACGAGAGCTCGCTTCTGCTGGAAGCGCGGCCGCACACCGTATGTTGGACGCAGCAGGCAGACAGACAGGCAGACAGGCAGACGGGCAGCACAACTGACAAGGGCAGACAAAGATCACCTGCCGCTACTCGGTCAAGCCGAAGCCGGCGCGGCGCGTGTCCAAGACGGCCGCCGCCGCCGCCGCCCCGACGAGCGACGACAAGAAGAAGGAGGCCGCCGCCGCCGCCGCTGCCGCCGCCACGAGCAACCAGCAGAACCCGCGGGCCAAGCTGGTGCTCAAGACGGTCGATCCGGCCAGCGGCGTGTGCCTCAAGTACAAGACGACCAAGGCGGCCGAGGTGTCGCGGCTGGTGCAGCTGCTGGGCCAGCTGGGCCGGCGGCAGGCGGGGCTGGTCGCCGCCAGCGAGGCGGACGACGTGACCATGGCGGACGCCGATACAGCAGCAGCAGCAGCAGCAGCGGCGGCACCTGAACCGGTCGCGCCGGCGGCGGCGGCGGCGACGGCGGCGGCGGCGGCGTCGACACCAGCACCGCCACCAGCAGCAGCCGGAGGCGGCAAGGGCAAGAAGAAGAAGGGCAAGCGGTGAGGGTGGGAAGCGGGCTGAGCGGGCGGGCGCGCGGGCGGGCGTTGTACGGAGTATGCTTACGCGGGACCGGAGCACGACCATTGCAAGTGTATCGGTGAAGCATCTATTGGAGCTGAGTCTGGCGCCCACTATGTTCCGCGGCTGTGATTACAGGGCGAGAGAAGCCGTGTCTTTCCATACCATCGAAACCAAAAAATCATAACAGAACAAAAGAAAAAAGCGTCGTCCATGCCGGATAAGTAAAAGGAAACCAAAAAACAGAAAACCGCCGAAAAGCATCCCGCAAACGCCGTGGTGTACAGTAGAGATGGAAAAAGAACAAGTAGCAGAAGAGCTGGGAGTCAAGAGTGGTGATGGCGGTGGCCAGGCCGGCCCGGACCTCTTCTTGCCGCAGAACAGAAAAAACCTCTCCCTGGGTATGATGTTGTATGTACGGAAAGTGGGAGAGAAGGAGGAGGACGAGGCGGCGCGTCGTTTAAAAGTCGTCGTCAAAGTTGAAGTCGCCGCCATCCTTGTTGTCAGAGTCGGAGTCGTCCTTCTTGGCGGCGCTGGCCATGACGCCGGCCTTTTGGTAGTCGCCGACGCGCTTCTCAAAGAAGTTGGTCTTGCCGCCGAGGGAGATGTTCTCCATAAAGTCAAAGGGGTTGGTGGAGCGGTAGACCTTGTCGTTGCCGAGGGCGACCAGCAGGCGGTCGGCCACAAACTCAATGTACTGCTTCATGAGCGTCGAGTTCATGCCGAGCAGGGCGCAGGGCAGGGCCTCGGTCAGAAACTCCTGCTCGATCTTGACGGCGTCGACGATAATGTCCTCAATGACCTTCTTGCTGGGGCGGTGCTTGAGGTGCGAGAACAGCAGGCACGCAAAGTCCGTGTGCAGGCCCTCGTCGCGCGAGATGAGCTCGTTGGAAAAGGTCAGGCCCGGCATGAGGCCGCGCTTCTTGAGCCAGAAGATGGACGAGAAGGCGCCGCTGAAGAAGATGCCCTCGACGGCGGCAAACGCCACCAGCCGCTGCGCAAACGTCGACTCCTCGTCCGAGATCCACTTCAGGGCCCAGTCGGCCTTCTTGCGGATGCAGGGGACTGGCGTGTCAGCACATACAGACCCGACAGGACCAGCAGGGGGGGGCCAGGCGACATACTCGTGTCAATGGCATTGAACAGGTGGGTGCGCTGCGCCGGGTCCTTGATGTAGGTGTCGATGAGCAGCGAGTAGGTCTCGGAGTGGATGTTCTCCATCATGATCTGGAAGCCGTAGAAGCAGCGGGCCTCGGGCACCTGGACCTCGCCGCTGAAGCGCTCGACCAGGTTCTCGTTGACGATGCCGTCGGACGCGGCGAAGAAGGCCAGGATGTGCGACACAAAGAACCGCTCGTCGTCGTTGAGGCGGTTGTTCCAGTCGTGCAGGTCCTTGGACAGGTCGATCTCCTCGGCCGTCCAGAACGAGGCCTCGGCCTTCTTGTACATCTGCCAGATCTGGGGGCGGTGTTAGAACGTCGTTCCTCCAGGCTAGGTAGGGGCCAACCTACCTCATGGTACTTGATGGGGAACATGACGAAGCGCTGGGGGTTCTCCTGCAGCAGGGGCTCGTCGGCCTCGACGGCCTTGATGCCCTTCTTGGTCGGCTCCTCGACGACGGCCTTCTTGGCCGGCGCGTCCGCCTTGGCCAGCGCGTCGACGGGCTTGCCCTGGCCGACGAGGATGTTCTCCTTGTTGGCGTCGGCAAAGTCCAGCTTCTTGACGGGCGAGTCCAGCTGGAAGGACTCGATGGCCGCGGCCGCCTGCAGACGCGTTAGCGAGACGAGGCCGAGACGAGAAACGCGGACGCGACGCGACCTACAGCCTTCGAGGGGGTCACGTTGGTGGCCATTGTGATGTAAAGAGCAGAGAGAGAGGAGGCGGGAGGGCAAAAAGAGCGTGCAGGACACAAGACGACACGAGGCAGAGACGAAATGGGCTGCGAAGACGCGTGTGGAAGAGAACAAAGAGAAAGCAGGAGAGGCGAAAAAAATAGAGCTGGCGGCGGATTGTTTAAGTAGCCCAGCAGAACGCCAAGTCACATGGCGATTTAGCGCCAAAATAACGGGCTGGCAAAGACGCGTCGCGCGCGTCGGTGGTGATGCGGCGGGGGTCTCACGGTCTCCACGTCGGTTTACGAACGGAGCAACCCTCGCCCTGCTCCGCCCGACGAGCACAGCTGAGGGGCGCGCGCGCGCCCACTCACACCGGGGGCCCTTGTTGTGCCGTTCTGGGACGGCGATTGGGCTCGACGCGTGGCGCTTGTTCGACGCGAGTCGCCGCCGAGCTTCTCTCGGCGGCAGGCCTCCGCAACGAGCGCAAAGAGCTGTCCGCAGCAGAGCTGTCCTCCGTACAAGGTACGGATCCTCCGTACAGGGCTCCTGGCCGACACCGGTGGCTGCCTGCGAGCTCGCCCGCCAGGAAGCAAGATGATCCTAGTGCGACGGAGCACGAGCACATTAAAGTGGCCTGGATTCCACAGCGGTCGTCCGAGAATGCGAGCTTGGCGCGGACGTGTCGCACACGCTCGACAAGTACGCCCCAGCCGCCCTGCCAAACGAGGCCCGTGTCCCTTGCGTGGCGCCCGAGCAGGATGCCGAAGCGCGTCGCCGGCCCTCGCTCTCGCCATGCGCAAGCATGACAAACGCTGACTCGATCGGATTGCTATGCAGACTTTCGTATATTGATTTCTAAATACAGGCTGCCCATCTACGTCAAGCAAAGGATATACGGCAATACAAGAGACCCACGCATTCCAGCTGAGAACAAACCAAAGATCGACACCGCATCGCACGACCCGAACACGCAAATGGCGAGAACCTCTCCCCATCTCGTCCTTGTCGGCTATTTCTTGCTGTAGCTGGGCGCCGCGCGTCGTGAGTCAACAATGCCCGTCTCTTGGCCGTGGTAGCCGTCGCCGCCGCCGGCGGCCTGGATCGGCCTCTGTGGCGCGTCGGGTCGGCTGCTGCTGCCGCCTGGGGGCGCCGGCCGTCCGGACTGCTTCTCCTGCGCGATGTTGCGCTCCGCCTCGGCCTTCTGGATGAGGTACTCCTCGAGGATCCAGGCGTTGCGCGTGTTGGCGCGGAAGACGGCGTCGGCCACGTCGCCGATAAAGGGCACCAGGCCCAGCGCGAAGTCGAGCATGATGTTGAAGTACATGCGGTACAGGATGGGCGCGGGGAGGCCGCCGTCGATGTGGCTGCACGACTTGACCACCATGTAGGCCATCATCAAATCGACCGCGTCGCCGATGCTGCCAGAGGTTAGCGGACACCAGCAGCAATAAAAACCGCAAAGGGAGCAGCGCGCGGGACCTACACAGGAACAAAGCCGATGACGCTGCTCCAGCCGAAGCGGATGCCGCAGCAGTTGAAGAGCGACATGTCCAGGCGGTACGCCTGCTTGCGCACGCGCTTCAGCACCTTGCCGTCGTTCTGCGACAGGCCCGCGGGGATGCCCTTCTTCTGCTTCTTGACCTTGCCCGTCGGCTGCCCGTTGCGGCCGACAATGGCCACCTCCTCAAAGTAGGGGTCCTTGGCGTTGATGTTCTTCTGGGCCGTGTTGCGCAGCGCGCGCTTGGCCACCATGTTGAACAGCTGGGCCGACATGGCTGCGGTGTGACGAGGTCAAGGCGATGGCAGGAGAGCTGAGAACGAGAAACAGCTGAGAACAGAAGCGCTGAAAGAGCCGGGGCAGCCGATATATAAAGAGGTCAGGCTCGACGACGAGGTGCTTTGTTCGGCGCGCACGACGGCCGGATGCGTGGGCGGATTGGCGGACAACGGCTGGCGCCAAGTTTCAGAAAGCGCCGCGCTGAAAGGGGCGTCGGCTGGTCAGGGCGCGCGGCAGCTGTTGGTTGGTAGAGAGACGATGGACGACGCAGTTCGGTTCAGCGGCGCGTTGAGAGAGAAGAATTGGCGAGAAACAAAGGGGGAAACGGGAAAGAAAATGCTTGAAACCGGTCTTGCCTTATATTCCGTGTGCTTTGCGCTTTCCTCACACAAAATAGTGACGCGCGACACTGGAGGCCCGGCCTTGGCAGCTGCGCCTTAGACTGGGAGGCCTGAGCCGTGACGTAACGACACAGCTGGCCGCAGCAGCAGCGCTAGTCGGTTTGCGGTCAGAACTATATCACGTGAAATATCACATGACTGAAAGGGTCCAAAATGCGGGTAGGGCGCCTGCCAATCGTGTTCGCGCGCGCCTTCTCAAGCTTGCCACGCCACGGCAGGCACGCCCCAGCCTTCCGCTCAGCGGCCTTACCTGCCGAAAGCAGTCTTTGGGCCTAGAGCAGCATAGACCCCACGTAATCTTTTGGGCTTCTTTTCTCGTCCACGTCGCCTTTCTCTTTTGCCGCTCGCCGTCTGCTCCCAACGCTGCCCAACCTCAGCACTCGCTCTCGATCGTCGCGACCCCTCTGACGGCCCCGGTTTCTTGAACGCTTGCCAGCACCGGCAGTCCCTGCGTGCGCTCTCCACCCGCGCGACGAGACAACCGCGCGGCAATAAAGCATTCCCAGCCAGCCTCATTTTCGGCAGCGCCAGCCAGCAAACGACGGCTGTCGTCCTCCCTCTCGTTCTGCGCGCCCCCCGTGTTTCTCGCGGCGTCTCTCTCTTTGCTTTCTTCCTCGGCAGATCTTCCTTCTGGCGCTCCAGACGCGTCTCCCGCGACCTCGTCTTGCCCAGCTGTGTGGATAATGCTGTTCTTAGCCTGTCACCATGACTGCCCGAAAAATGAAGTTCGAAGACTGTGCGTCGCCACCGGCTGGCTGCCCTGTTCTTGTGCCCGGCGAGACCGTCGAGACCGCCCGCTGCTGATGCTGACTGCTCCCAGGGCTGGACGACCTGTGCGTCCGCTTCATCATGAACCTGCCCCAGGCCGACCTGACGTCCATGGCGCGGATATGCTTCCTCGTCGAGGAGGCCCACTGGTTCTATGAAGACTTTATCCGTCCGCTCGACCACTCCCTGCCGTCGATGAACCTGCGCAACTTCTGCCTCGCCATCTTCCGACGCTGTCCGCTGCTGGCGCCCTTCCCCATCCAGGACCACGTGCGCGCCTTTGAGGAGTTCCTCAAGTACAAGACCAGCGTCCCCGTCCGCGGCGCCATTCTGCTCAACGAGACCATGGACATGGCCCTGCTTGTCAAGGGCTGGAAGAAGGGCGCCCACTGGAGCTTCCCCAAGGGCAAGATCAACATGGACGAGGACGACTTGGACTGCGCCATCCGCGAGGTCGACGAGGAGACGGGCTTCGACATCCGCGCCGCCGACCTCGTCCCGCCCCCCGAGGAGGTCAAGTTCATCGAGGCCACCTTCCGCGACCAGCAGATCCGCCTCTACGTCTTCCGCAACGTGCCCCTGGACACCCACTTTGAGCCCAAGACGCGCAAAGAGATCAGCAAGATCCAGTGGTACAAGATCGCCGACCTGCCGACCTACCGCAAGAAGAACGCTGCGAACGCGCCGGCCCATGCAAACGGGAACAGCAGCAGCCAGCACCCCCACGCCCATCACCCGCACGCGGCCGGCCACGAGACCGACGACCCGGCCGGCGCGCCCAGCGCCAACAAGTTCTACATGGTGGCGCCCTTCATCGGACCGCTTAAGAAGTGGGTAGCGCTCCAGCGGAAGAAGGACGCCATCCGCGCCGGCCACGGGAACCTTGCGCCGCAGATGGCACTCATCGATGAGGCCAACACCGAGGACGAGACCAGCGCCGTGCCCGACCACGAGCCCGCACCGCAGCAGTACCAGGCGCCGGGCCACCCTGAGGACCTCCTCGCCAGCGCGTCATGGGAGCTCCAGCGCATGCTCAAGATACCGCCGGCGGCTTCGGCACAGCCCACACAGGCGCCGGCGCCGGCGCCGGCACCGGCCCCCGGCCCTGCCCCGGCTGGCTTTGCAGACCCCCACCAGAACAAGGCCAATGCTCTCTTGGCTATCCTCCAGCAGGGCGGCACGGCGGCAGCGTCAGCCGGCAACGCCAGCGCAGCCTCATCCTTCACGCCGCCGGACTTGTACCGCCAGTTGCCGCCGCAGCCCAACGCGCCGCAGCATCCCCTCTACCCGCCGTCGAGCCAGGGGCCGCCGCCCCCTCCGCCGTTCCATCAGCAGATGCCCGCGCACGTTGCCGGCGGCCAGCCGGGCCAGCCGGGTCAGCCGGGCCAGCCGGGTCAGCCGGGCCAGCCGGGTCAGCCGGGCCAGCCGGGCCAGCCGGGTTTCGCGTACAGCAACCAGCAGTATGGTGCTCCTCGCGCCGACGTACCGCAGTACGGGCAGGCGCCTTATCAACAGCAACAGCACCAGCAGGCACAACAGTACCATGAGCAGCAGCAGCGCCTCCGTCTGCGGTCCGAGCAGCCGCCGCCGCACAACTACCCGTACCATCACGAGCAGAACGCCAATCCGTTTGCGCCGATGCCGCACAACCCACCGCCTCCTCCGTACACCCTGCAGGCATCTGCCAACTCGCAGGCGCAGTCAGCCGCTGCGGCGTTTCACACTCGGCATCAGCAGCAGCAGCAGCAGCAGCAGCAGCAGCAGCAGCATCTGCAGCATCTGCAGCAACGGCCGCAGCCGCAGCCACAGAAGCCACAGCCGCCGCCGGCACCCGTGCCTCTTCTTCACCCGCAGCCGCTGCCTCCGACCGTGCAAAAGGCGCTGTTCACGAGAGAGTCTCTCGCCTCGCCGGACGTCTCACTGGCCGCACCCTACGCTGCTGGCCACCAGGGGAAGAACATCATGGCCGCGCCTCCGCCGCTGCCGCCGCTACCGCCGCACCAGCGAGACCAGCAGCCTCCGCTTAGCAACCATGCCCTCGCTCTGCTGAGCGCCTTCAAGAAGACCGACAACAGCTCATGTGCAGAAAGCTCCGGCTCTCCGAGCTGGCCACAGCAGCAGCAGCAACAGCAGCAGCAGCAGCAACAACCGTCCCACCAGCCGCCTCAGCAACCGCCCCAGCCGCAACTGCCGCCGTCTTTCCGGGCCTTTTCAGAGGGCTATCAGCAGCAGCACGGAAGACACCCTCATCCAAATGGCCCCCGCCAGCAGTACGGTGCTGATGTTGATATCCAACACGCCGAAGCTGGAACGCAGCCGCCGCAGCCGCAGCCGCCCTATGCGGGTGCAGGTGTTCCCAACGCCATCGACGCCTTTCTCAGCAGCAGCAGCGCCAAGAACAACATCAATGGCGGAAGCAGCAGCAACAGCAGCAATCCATTCCTGCCAGCCAGCGGACCATCCGCCACCAATGGCGGCGGCGGCGGCGGTGGCGGTGGCGGTGGCGGCCCGCCGTTTCTCACGGCGCCGCGGCCAGCACACTCTGAACAGCACCGCAACACGCTCCTCGGGATGTTCAAGCAACCGGCCGCTTCATCCCAAGTTTCCGCCACTACATCCGCACCCGCTCCGCCACCGCATGTCTCCGCTTCGGCTGTTTACAACCCAGCAGCGACCTCGCCTTCGGGCCAGGGCCTGGACAGCATGGCGGCGGCAGCTCCGCATGGTGCAGCCAACGGTGGACCGGTGTCCGGCCCTGGCGCGGGTCAGGCCCCTACGGAGCTCAACGCGGAGCTCAATCTTCCGTTTGGCGCCCTGTCGCTGCTGACCCGTCCCAAGGGAGCCAGCAACCAGTCCCCGCAGCAGGCGCAGCACCCGTCTACCTATGCGACGCCCATTGCAGAGCTTCCGGCTGGCCCGACGCTGCTGCGCCGGCAGCCTAGCATTCCGCAGCCGGCGAGCAGCAACAGCCCTGGCGGCAGCAGTGACCGCCAGTCGTCGCATCCGCATCCGCACCCGCACCCGCACCCGCACCCGCACCAGCCGGTCACCTCCGCGGCTGCCGCCGCCACCGCCGCACCCGCGACCGGCATGCGGCGGCCGGAACCAAACCCGGAGCACAAGCAGAAGCTGCTGGCGCTGTTTAGCAAGCAGCCGCAGGGCTCGCCTCTGGCGGCGGGCGGTGCTGGTGGCGGTCCCCATGCGCCCCCCGGGGGCTTTCCGTCTCTGCCCGGCAGCGGCAGCAGCAGCGTCGACCCGGCGGCCAAGGGCAAGGCAAGCGACGCTGCCGGGACGGGGGGTGCTGCCGCGCGGCGTGGCAGCCAGACGCCCATCTCGCCGGCAGATCGGAGCTTTTTGCTGGGGTACCTGGCGTCGATGTCGGGGGCGCAGTAGAGAGGCCCATTTCGAGTGTCTTTTTTGTTTGTTTGCTTTTGATTTCGCTGCGCACCTGTTTCGAGCTGTCGATTCCCCACGCACTGGTCCCCGCGTTTCCAGCGGCACAGAGAGCGTTGCGGTCCCGCTTGCATTGGGAGGCGGTCTTTGCCATGCGTTGTTGTTGCGCCCACTTGCTGTATTTTCCTTTGCGGTGCATGTTGTGGTGCAGAGAGAGGGAGACCCGGAAAGGCATCGTCATCGGAGAAAGGGACGGGGGGGGGGGCAATGTTCATAGCACATGTCTGTTCAAGCGCGTTCTCTTTTTTTACACCAAGCCATGTGAATGCAATCATGATGGATTAATTGTGCTTCTGTTCTTCCATCTTGGGTATACCGGTACTTGTTAAAAAGAAACAAAAAGAAAAGAGAGAGCAGAAGAGGGTGAAACGGGGACGAGAGCGGGGAACGCCGGCATCGCATGGCCTCTCGCAGCCGAGGAGCACAAAACTGGGCGTACTAAATTTGCTGCAAAAGGCAGCCCGTCGAACAAGAACACAAACAGATGAGGGTCGTCGTCTCACGACAGATCCACGGCCAGCGCCGCAGGTCTCTTCCGAGCCTTGGCAAAGACGTCGCTTTCTCCGTCCTGCTAGTCCGTAGCGTCGTCTTCGTCGTCGTCGGTAGCATCGTCAGCGTCGCCGGACTTGCTGCTCTCTCCGCTGTTAATGCTGAGCAGCTCAAAGCGGTTCGGCGCTGCAAAGCTGCGGGGCTTCGCCTTTTCAGGCCGTGTCTGCGCCTTTTCCGGTCGTGCCTGGGCCTTTTCCGGCCGTGCCTGGGCCTTTCCCTGCCGTGCCTGGACCGGCTGGACCGGCTGGACCGGCCGGAGCACAGGCGATGGGCGCTCAAAGGGCTGCGCGCACTCATCGGGCGCCCAGTCGATTTGGCAGCGCCTGTACGCGCTGTGCAAAGTTAGCAAGACAACGGCCGAGACATGGGTGGCGGACCGGTTCAAACGCACGCTCGGCTCATCATGCACGTGCGCGCATACATGGCGGTGTGCACAGAGTTGGTGCTGATGTAGCAGTTCCCGCCGGCAAAGGTGACGGAGATGACGACGAGGTTGTGGATGTGGTCGAGGTCCATGCGCACCTGTTCCTCGGTGATGTGCGGGCCGTGATGGCGGAGGACGAGGTTGCGCGAGGCCCCCGCGGCAATCTTGTTCTTGATATGACCCGCCAGGTAAGAGTGGCGGTCGGCCCAGCGGGCTTGCATCTGAGGGTCCAGAGTCAGCTTGTTCCTGTGTCCGGGCGACGCCGCGGCTTCCAGGCTGCGTTTCCACATACTCTTTTGTTTTTGATGTAGAGACCGTGCTGATGGACATGGTCCAAGAAAGCACAGGCACCGGCCTCGTGGACAAAGGACACCATCGGCACGCGGTCGTGGGGACGGAGGTAGATGTCGAGCAAGGGCCCGCCGCGCACAGCGGAAACCACATCGGCATGCGTGGCGTCTTCGGGGATACGCGTAATCTGGACGGTCCGTCGGCAGGTTTCATCGGGAATCGTGAGGCCCTTCTGCGCCCACGGGGCTTGTCGGTGGCTGTCATATGCGCCTTGTGCCACGCCGTCGCCGTCACCGCTGCCGTCTCGGTCGACTTCGTCATCGGACCCATAGACTGTGTTTCCAGACCCATTTCCGTTTCCGTTTCTGTGTCCATTTGCCACGGTGTAGCTGTTGCCGCCGCTGGTGCGGCGGCCCCCGGCATAGTCCGTCTCGCCGTTCTTGCGGCCGCCGCTGCGCCAGCCGCCGCGATCCTGGAAGGCCGGGGCATGCCAAGCGGTAAAACCGGGGGAGGCGTTGTAGCCATCGTGGCCGTCGTGGCCGTCGTGGCCGTCGTGGCCGTCGTGGCCGTCGTGGCCGTTGTGGCCGTCATGGGGCTTGTCTGCCTTGTCTGGGAGGGAGGCTTGCTTGGACAGCAACGGGGAGGTGGTCTGGCTCTCGTCGTTGTCGGCGCAGAGGGCCTTTGCACGCATGGGTCGCCACAAGAAGGCGGGCTGGTGAGCGTGTGATACCACACCGGACAAACAAGCGAGGGCAGACTGGACTCACAGCGATGGTGGGCTCGTCGACGCCACCGAGGAGCAAGTTCTGCCTAAGGTTGGCTGGCGGCCGAGCGCGTTAGATTCTGTCCGACGCAAACGGGTCTGCCCAGGCGGTGCAGAGGTGCCTATGCATGTGCCTGTGCATGTGCATATGCCTGTGCCTGTGCCTGTGCCTGAGACCGTGGATGCGGTGACACGACAGCGACAGGCTCAGGCGGGCTGGAGACGCACCGTACTGCTGGGCTGCGTGGCACAAGGCGTCGTACTCGTCCTGCGAGACAAGGACGGGCAGATCTTGTAGAGGGCCGGCCGAGGCGGTTTGGGACGCGGGTTTTGTGTTCTGGAGGCGGCAAGACGCGGCTGATTAGAGGGACGGTGCCGGCGAACGCGAGCTCTCTGGGCTGGCGGGCGACCTACAAAGTTTGCCCTGAGCATCACACATGGGTCAGCAAGTCGTCCGAGATGGAATCCAGACGCAGTCGCCACGGCGCAGACGGCCTTTGGCGGCATGCCAAAGGCCCATATGGCCAGCCAGAATCCAAGGCGACATCAGCCGTCACCACAGCACGCAACAGTTCGCATCTTACCGGCGCAAAAGGGCCTCAAAGAAGGCACGGTCCACGGTGACCGTGTCGGGCGAGCTGGACCTGGGTGCCATGGCGGACAGGCATGGGTGGAGAGCAAGAACAGAAATGCAAGCAGATGGCGACGAGGATGTTTAAAAAAAAGGCTGAAGCGGCTGAGCGAAGAGGATGACGAGAGGGGCAAGGAAAAGCGGCCGGACGGCCAGGCCTCATTCAATAAAGCAGTATCCGTCTAAAAGAGACAGCCGCCGTGCCCAGACGAGCAGGAGCGACTGTCCATCCTCCTTCCGCCTGCCATAGGCTCAGAGGAAGGGCGCCTGACCTGGCCGCGTGGTTGGCTGGGCTCGCTTCAGAAAACAGCAGGATGCCTGGCCAGGCCAGGCCAGGCCAGGCCACCGCTGGGGGGCTGAGATGCGTCGCATTGCGCGGCCACAGCCAGCGATTAGCGCCGGGCGGGCCAGGCCAGCAGGCAGGCTGTTGGAGGCTGTTTCTGGGCGCGCTGTGCTTTGGTGTGCACGTGCCGTCTGCAAATGACTGGCAGAGAGCGTCTGGGGGAAGCTGCGAGAGCGTGACGGAGGAAGACCCCGTATGCGCTGACTGAGGAAGGAGCGACCAGGTTACGCAGTACGCTACAGAAGCATGCGCTGTATCTTGCTTGTATCTTAGCTCTCGCTTCTGGCTCGACGGCCGCCAAGCGGGCGTAGCTAGACAGGAACAAGGCTCGGCTGTCGATGCGCGGTGTCCGGTGCGTCACGATCGGTCTCCGGTGCTCGATGCCGGACCGGCGCCGGCTCTGTCCGTATATATACTCCGGTCGTAATACTCCGTTACGGAGAACAAGTATGCTTAAGCATACAAAGTACTCCGTAGTACTCCGTAAACATACAAAATACGGAGTACAGGTACAAACCGTCCCCCAGACTAGCCGGATTGGGACTGGCCAGAGGTGCGTCTCAGGGGCAGGCCAGGCGGCCAAAACAAGGAAGGCGCGACTCAAGACACAAAATTTACAGCAATTGCAGCGCTGTCAGGGGGGAATGAATAGAGGAGACAGGCGACGTTGAGGCGCAGATGATGAAAGACAAAAAATCGACGGACAAAGTACGGAGTATTACGAACAACCTTCCGTACGTACGAAGAAGTACAACTACGTACAAGTAAGTGCTTGGGCTCGTATACGCATAGCCTGGCCGCTAGTCCAGCCGCCAATACGAGCCCAGTCGCGGCAGGTGCGGTGCATCGATCCTGCCGCGCCCCAGCGGTGTTTCTATTTCTATTTTTTGCCAGGGCCACCAGCCAGGCCAGCACACTCCTTCCCCGGTTGGCTGTTCCCTCTGGGCCCATTCCCCACTCGAGCCGCAGCGTGGCGATTCTCGTGCTCGATCCAAAGTTTCGCTTCTCTTCTCTCCTGTTCCTCTTTTTCGCTGCTTCTGCTGCTGCTGCTGCTCCGCCTTCGTTCCATCCTCACGTTCGCTTTGTGTTTGTTCCTTCGCTTCCATCTCCTTTGCTTCGTTCCGTCCCCACGCTCGTTTTCTCTGTGGACGTTTTCTTTTCTGGGGCGGGGGCTTGTTTGTTTTCTCTCGCCAAATCCTGGCTTTTGCATTCCATTCCTCTCCTCTCTTCCGAACAGCGACGCAGCGAAAACGACGCATCCGACGCACGCAAGACGCGACACATTTGCATACGGCGCATGCACACGCAGTGGAACAGCAGACCCCAGCCGTTTGCTCTCTGCTGACCACGTTGTCGCCTGCTCGTGTCCGTTCCCCTGCAGGTGCTGCGTCTGCTCGTGACACGGCCGACGTCGCTTCTCATCTGCGACCCGCCGTTCCATCTCTGTTTTCCTTCTTTCTTTCCTCTTTGGAGGAGAGTGCTTTTGTTTGTTTTCACTTTTTTTCGCCTTTTTTGGGTCCGTCTGGGACTGTTTCTCTTTCGACTGGACCATGAAGGCATCGCGGTCTCTCGGGCCGCTGGCGGTGGGCCTGCTGTCTCTGTCGTCTGTCTCGTCGGCGTGGTCCTGGTCTCTGCCGGACCTGGATGCTCTGTTGGTGCGGCGGGATGACTCCAAAACCAGTATGTGTCTCCTTTCTGTTGTCGCGTTGTGTCTCCAGCCTGCCTGCTAACGGACGCCAGCAACCACGCTCAATGCCGCCAATACGTTCAACCTGAACACGGGCGCCGTGGCGACGTCGACGGGCACCGACTCGGCGCCGGCAGAGACGGCCACGGAAACGGCGACGACGGGCAAGAAGACAACGGCGACGGGGACGACGGGGACGGGGACGGCGGCGACAACGACGGGCACGGGCAAGACGACGGGCACGGGCACCAACACGGGCAAGACGACGGGCACGGGCAAGACGACGAGCGGGACCAAGACGACCAAGGGGGCGACGCACACGACGTTTGACGTGCAGGACCCGGTGGGCAGCATCGTGATGATCACGCCGTCGACGACGGCGTACCTGGAGCTGTACAAGATCGGCGACTACATCACGTGGGGCTGGAACTACACGAACCTGCAGGCGACGCCGACGGCGGTGGACGTGCTGGCGTCGTGCAGCTTTGCGACGCGGACGTTTACGCTGACGCAGAACATGACGTTTGAGACGCCGGGCACGTTTACGTGGGACACGGCGGCGTACCAGAGCGACCATGTGGGGTCGCCGCTGCTGACGGAGGAGTACACGCTGCTCATCTACGACGCGGACAGCAGCGTCAGCGCGACGGCCGAGGCCGGGTACCTGGACACGTTTGACGGGTTCACGTTTGGGCTGTACGCGCCGCAGTCGTACACGCCGCTGGCGGACGGGTGGAAGTGCGCGACGTGCAGCGGAGCGCTGTCGGCGACGGAGCAGCGGGCCGTGGGCTTTGCGCTGGCCATGAGCCTGGTGACGGTGCTGAGCTTTACGTGGTTCGTGACGGGGCGTTTCACGCTGTAATGTGGGGGTTTGTCTCTTTTTCTGTTCTCTCTCTGTTCTCTCCTTGTTGGTGTTGGATCTACCGGGAAAAATGCTTTGGATGCTGCGTTTGGATCTGGTTTTGCTTTCGTTTCTATCTGTATAATGCATTGTAATGCATCCATGTTTCCTGCATGTGGCGGAGAGTGAGCCTAGACCATGCGCAGCGAGAAGCCGGCGCCGCGCTCTTCGCGGTCGCGGCCGCCAAAGATGCCGGCGAGGTCGACGGCGCCGAGGTCGGCGGCGGCGGCGCCGCGCTGGGGCGCGTTGGGGGTGTCGCGGCGGCGGCGGCGCTCCTGGCCGGCCTTGCTGGGGAACGTGGGGAAGAGGGCCTCGGGCTTGGGGCGCGGGTCCTGGTGGAAGAACTCGTGGTCGAGCACGGCGCGCGCGGTCGGGCGCTGCGCGGGGTCGAGGGCCAGCAGCGACGCCAGCAGGCGGCAGCCGGCGGCCGTCAGCAGGGGGAACTTGGCGCGGAGGGCGGGGGGGATGCCGGCCGGGCTGGGGGCGGACCCGGCAGCGGCGGATGCGGCGGCGGCGCTCGGCGGCGGCAGCTTGAGGAGGGAGGCGTTGGGCAGGCGGCGCCAGCCGGGCCAGGAGGCGTCGGAGGGCACGCCGCAGAGGGCAAAGATGCGGGCGAGGGCGTCGGCCTCGTTCTTGCCGGGCAGCAGGGGCTCGCGGGTGAGCAGCTCGGCGAAGATGCAGCCGACGCTCCAGAGGTCGACGGGGCGGCCGTAGCGGGGGGCGCCGAGCAGCAGCTCGGGGGCGCGGTACCAGAGGGTGACGACGAGGGGGGTCAGCGGGGCGGCGGCGGCGGCGGCGGCGGCGCCGTCGTCGTCCCAGTACCGGGCCATGCCAAAGTCGGCAATCTTGAGCTGGCCGCGGTTGTTGAGCAGCAGGTTGGACGTCTTGAGGTCGCGGTGCAGGATCCAGCGGCTGTGCAGGTAGGCGACGCCGGCGGCCAGCTGGCGCAGCAGCGTCTTGACCTCGGAGGCCAGGAACGGCTGCGGCATGTCCTCGAGGATGCTCTTGAGGTCGTGCTCGACGAACTCGAGGACGAGGAGGATGCTGCTGTCTGTCAGCTTTTCTTCTTCCTTCTTTCTTCCTTCTTCTTTCGTCTTTTTTCTCCCGGCACCCACTTGTCAATCGGCCGCCGCTCGCCCACGACGACCTCGCGCAGCTGCACGACGTTGCGGTGCGCGCAGTCGCGCAGCAGCTGGATCTCGCGCAGGCCCGTCACCGGCACGCCGCCGCGGTCCGCCGCGTCCAGCTTGAGCCGCTTGAGCGCCACCACCGCGCCCGTCGCCCGGTCGCGCGCCCGCGCCACCCACCCGTACGCGCCCTCCTCGATGTCGTTGAGCTTCTCGTAGTGCTCCACGCTGCGGCTCGGCGGAGGTAGTGCGCCGCCGCTCCACCGCAGCAGCGCGCCCTCGCCCTCGCCGGCGACCGTCGTTGTGGTCGTCGTCGCGGTCGTGGTCGTGTTCGTGGTCGTCGTCGCCGTAGCCGCCGCGGGCCGGCCGTCGGGCTCCGGCGTGAGCTTCCTCCGCTTCGACGGCCGTCTGTCGCCCTCCTCCGCGGCTGCCTCCCCCTTGTTGTCTCTCTCTGCCGCCGCCGCCGCCGCCGCCGCCGCCTGCCGCGCCCGCTCCGCCTTCTCGGCCTTGCGCCGCTTCTTCTCCTCCTTCTCGCGCCGCCGCTTCGCCTCAAACGCCGCGTCGTCGTCCGGGTCGGCCCACCGCGACGGGGCCGCGCTCGCCATCGTGTCGGGCCCGCGGAGAGGGGGCGGGAGGATCGCTGCGTCAAGAGGCCGCGGACGCGTGTCACAGGCCGGAAAAAGAGGCTTCAGCAGGAAGCAAGTCGGCACAATGGACGACGCGCCAGCCAATCAGCGCCCCGCGCCCCACTGTGCCTGGAGCCTCGCCGCCTGCCCCAAGCTAAGAAGCTCCGACGACGTCTTCGTTTTTCTCGTCCTGCACAAAACCTGCAACTCCCCGTCGTGACAATCATGCTGCTGCTGCGCCCGGCCGCCTGTGCGCAGCTGCTCCGACCGGCGGCGCCGTGCTGTCGGCGGCTGGCCGGGCCGCGCCCCTGGCTGCTGCCGCCGGGCCGGCGTCCGTTTTCCCACGCGCCGCCGCCCAGCAGCAGCACCACCGACAGCACCACGGACAGCGAGGGTCGGACGTGGTCGACGCCGCTGGCCAAGCAGCTGGCCGAGGCCATTGCGGCGACGGGCCCAATGCCGGTGGCGAGCTTCATGCGCATGTGCCTGACCGGCGACATCGGTGGCTACTACACCGGCGGCGCGCAAGCGGCGGCGGCAGCGACGGCGACGGCGACGGCAACCCCCGGGACGCCCGCGCCGCCCGCGCCCCCCCCGCGCGACCCCTTTGGCGCGTCGGGCGACTTTGTCACGTCGCCCGAGGTGTCGCAGGTGTTTGGCGAGCTCGTGGGCATCTGGTTCGTCGCCGAGTGGCTGGCCCAGGGCCGCCCGGCGCGCGGCGTCGAGCTCATCGAGGTCGGCCCCGGCCGCGGCACCCTCATGGCCGACATCCTGCGCACCGTCCGCCACTTTGGCGCCTTTGCCCGCAGCATCGACGCCGTGTACCTGGTCGAGGCCAGCGCGCCGCTGCGCGCGACCCAGGCGGCCCTGCTGTGCGATGGCGGCGGCGACGGCGGCGCCCCCCCCTCCCTCACCGAGACCGCCCTCGGCTGGCAGGGCGTCGCCAAGCACGGCGGCATGCCCATCGTCTGGACCGAGACCATCCAGGCCCTTCCAAAGCGTGGGTTGCGCTGTTGCTCGCTCGCCCGCTCCCCCTCTCTGCTGACCAGCTGCTAGGCGCCGACAGCATGCCGCTGATTGTCGCCCACGAGTTCTTTGACGCCCTGCCCATCCACATCTTTCAGTCGGTCGTGGCTCAGGAACCGTCGTCGTCGTCGTCGTCGCCGTCCTCCTCCTCCTCCCCCCCCTCCTCCCCCTCCTCTTCGCCCCCCCTCCAGTGGCGCGAAATGGTCGTCACCCCGACGCCGCCCGGCTCGACCCACGAGAGCCTGGGCACGCCGCGCTCGCTGCGCCCGCACGGCGCCGACTCCAGCACGCACCCCGTCCCCGACTTCCAGCTGACCCTCGCCCCCGGCCCCACGCGCCACGCGCGCTACCTGCCCTCCCTCTCGCCGCGCTACCGCCGCCTGCTGCAGGCCGTGCCCCAGGGCGGCGCCGTCCTCGAGGTGTGCCCGGACGCTGCGCTGTACGCGGCCGAGTTTGCCGTCCGCATCGGGGGGTCGTCGTCACCCTCGTCGTCGTCATCACCCTCGTCGATGACGGCACCAAAGCTGGCCAAGCCCCGGCCGTCGGGCGCCGCCCTCATCGTCGACTACGGCCCCGGCGACGGCTCCGTCCCCGTCAACTCGCTGCGCGGCATCCGCCGCCACCGCCTCGTCAGCCCCTTTGCCGAGCCCGGCCGCACCGACCTCAGCGCCGACGTCGACTTTGCCGCCCTCGCCGAGGCCGCCCTCCAGGCCAGCGACGGCGTCGAGGTCCACGGCCCCGTCGACCAGGCCGACTTCCTGCTCGCCATGGGCCTCCGCGAGCGCGCGCAGGCCCTGGCCAAGGTCGCCGCCGGCGCCGCCGACGACGTCGAGCGCGCCTGTCAGCGCCTGGTCGACCGCGGGCCCAACGGCATGGGCAAGGTGTACAAGGTGCTGGCCATTGTGCCCGAGAACGACGGGCGCCGGCGGCCCGTCGGCTTTGGCGGCGACGTGGGTCCCATGTAAAAGTATATCCCAAGACAGAAATTCAAAAAAAAACCAAAAATAACCCAATACGTATAAAAACGGCTCGTACAAAACAACTCGTACAACGCTCGCGCAACGGCTCGACCCTGCCTTCGTTTCGTTTTCGTCCTCGCGTCGTGGCCCCCTTACTTCTTCCCCTTGACGAGACCCGCCTCCTCGCCGGACACGTCGCCGTCCGAGTCCGAGTCCGAGTCGTCGGAGAACTTGACGCCGTCGTCGCCCACGGCAAAGATCGTGTCGCCGTCCAGCGACGCGCGGTCCTTGCTGGCCGCAGCGGCCGTCGTAGAAGCCGTGGTGGACGCCGGTGTCGCGGCCGACGCCGACGCCGACGAGGCCGCGCGCTGCAGCGGGTTGGGCTGCGGTATTGGCTGGGGCGGCCGTGCTGGGCGGCCGTTGCTGCTGTTGCCGCCGCTGCCGTCCCCGCCCACGTTGGCTTCTTCGGCGCCGGCGGCGCCGGCGCGGTCGGCTGCGGCGGCCTTGCGGTGCTGCCCGTCCTCGCCATCCTCGTCGTCCTCCTCCTCCTCGTCAAACCCGTCCGGCACGCCAATGTCCATGTTGGCAATCTCAAAGGTGCCGTCGTCGTCCTGGGCGATCTCGTCGCTCATGGCAAAGCGGCGGTTGTTGGCCGAGGGCCGCCAGACGTAGGCGACAAAGGCGACGTCGGCAAAGTAGACGAGGTTCATCCAGCCGTCGAGCACAAACCAGCGCGTCTTCCAGTGGTAGGGCACAAAGTCCGGGTCGCTGGCCGAGGCAAAGGAGAAGCTGTTGAAGAAGAAAAAGGAAAAGAGCGTGATGATGCTCACCAGGATGCACCACCACAGCTTGCGGTACATGAGCTCCTTGGCGTGCTGCTTGCGCTCGCGCAGGTCCTTGAGCGTCCAGTTGAGCGAGTTGAGCGTCCACACGTAAAAGGCCGTCAGCGTGCCCGCCAGCGGCAGGATGATGAGCAGCACAAACGGGCCCACCGCCTCGGGCGTCACCA
This sequence comes from Ophiostoma fasciatum, assembly GCA_019925495.1. NCBI lineage: Eukaryota > Fungi > Ascomycota > Sordariomycetes > Ophiostomatales > Ophiostomataceae > Ophiostoma > Ophiostoma fasciatum. The sequence goes on from JADHKM010000017.1 coordinate 347,787, forward strand.
GCAGGCTCGTGATGGCGTACACCAGCCCGAAGATGAAGTGCGCCACCGCCAGGATGCGCACGTACAGCATCACCCGCCCCAGCGTCGGCTTGACCACGCCGTAGCCCATGCACACGATCAGCAGCAGGAAAAAGGAAAAGGAGTTGCGGAACGCGTTCAGCACCGCCACCACCACCAGCAGCACCTTGGCGCCCACGTTGGAGCCGTGCCGGTTCAGAAAGTCGTAGAAGCCCCACGTCAGCAGCATCTCCACCACGAGGAACAGCAGGATCGCCGTGATGTAGTTCTGCACCGCCAAAATGTCCGCGCGGTGCTGGTAGTACAGGAAGCCCCAGAACACGGCCACCAGCGCGTACAGGATGGTCACGCCGCCGTAAAAGGGCAGCTTGGGGATCTGCGTCGCCGGCAGCTCGCCGTACGCGTTGCGGAACTCGATCACCGCCCCGTAGTCCGTGGCCTGGAACGGCGCCGTCACCACGCAGTAGTAGCCCGTCTTGCGGATCGCGTAGTTGACCGGCGCCGCGCTCTTGAGGTGCACCGCCTTGGTGTAGATGACGTTCTGCGACAGCTCCGTCGCGTTGGGCTTGAGCACAAACTCGCCCAGGTTCGTGCTGTTGCAGATGCCCATCTTGACAAACTGCGGCTCGCAGATGATCACGCGCTGGTGTGCCCCGTCAGCCTCGAACCACGCACGGTCTCCCTCTCCGCCCCCCGGCACCACCACGACGCCGCCGCCGCCGCCCAAGCACCTACCGGCCGTGAGGGGTCCGGCTGCACGCCGATAAACGGCTCGTCCTTCCACTCAAAGATGAGCAGGCTGATGACCGGGTCGACCGGCCCGTTGTACGCGTCGAACTTGACCAGGATGAACGGGTCCACGGCGCCGCCCCACGAGTTGCGGCTGTACATGCCTGCTGCGCGTTAGCCGTCGCCGTCGCCGGCGCAGAGCGGTCCCCGGAGCCTACCGGCACATCGTTGGCGGTTGTCGTCCGACTGGTCCTGCGCACCCCGTCAGCCCACCGCATCCGCAGACGAAACGCGCAGCCGCGCAGCCGCACAAACGGGAGACCAACAATGCGCTCCTCAAAGGCGTGCGCCACCGTCGCCGTCCACAGCGCCAGCGCCAGCAGCGCCAGCACGGTCTGCCGCCAGCGAGCCATCGTCGGTCGTCGGCTCGGCTCGGCGCCCAGCAGAAAAGGCGAGCACAAAGGATGAGAGGTCGATGCGGCGAGGTCGATGAAGCCACGTATGCCGAGGTCCACAAATGCACGATGCACGCACGATGCACGATGCGCGATGCACGATCCGAGAATGCTGTCCGACGGTGCGAGCGGCCACAGCAGAGACGAGACGGGACGCGATGAATCGGCTGCCAAGAGCAAAAAGAACAAGTGTGTCTCGGCGGCCGCGGCGGCGGCTGGTGTGTGGATGGGATATGCCGGGCTGCTGGCGTGGCTGCTGGCTGCTGGCCCCATCGGTGCTTGCGACAGCTTGTTGCGCCCCACTTTGCCCCGATAAGATAAGATCAGTCATCCGTCGGGCCAGCCACTTTTTCGTCGTCGTCGTCCTCCGCGCGCTCTCTCGCCTCCACACGTACTCCGTACCACCGCCGCCATGGGCAAGGGCACCGACAAGCTGTACATTACCCACTCCGAGTGGTCGTCGGCGGACGCCTTCGGGGCCAGCCGGGGCGCCGCCGCCCGCTCGGGGCTCGCGACGCTGCCCAACGACGGCGCGGCCTTCCGCCGGCTGCCCTTCAACTACTGCGCCGCCAGCCTGCAGCCCTTTGCGCACCCCGTCTGCACGCCGGACGGCACCGTCTTCGACGCCGAGGCCATCGCCGCCTGGCTCGACAAGCAGAAGCCCGGCGCCGGCACCAACCCCGTCACCGGCGAGCCCCTGCGCGCCGCCGACCTCATCCGCCTCAACTTTGCCCGCAACGACGCCGACGGCTCCGGCGACCTCATCGACCCCGTCACCTTCAAGGTCTTCACCGACAACACCCACATCGTCGCCCTGCGCCACGGCAGCTACGCCAACGTCTTCGCCTGGGACACCGTCCAGCGCATGAACATCCAGCCCAAGGTCTGGCGCGACCTCGTCGACGACCAGCCCTTTTCCCGCAAGGACATCATCACCCTGCAGGACCCCCACAACGTCGCCGGCCGCGACCTCAGCCGCTTCAAGTTTGTCCAGGACGGCCAGGAGCCGGTGAAGAAAGGTCGGCGGGCGAACGGCGGCGCTGGCGGCGACGGCGACGGCGACGGCGACCCCGAACCGGACAGCGCCGACGGCATCAACGTCGGCGCCCTCGGCCGCCTCGGCGACAAGATCCTGCGCGCGCGCGAGGCCGTCGACAAGGCGCGGCGCGCACGCGAGGCCGGCGGCGACGTGAACCGGTCGGGCGCGGGCGGTGCGGGCGGTGCGGGTGGTGGTGCCCTGACCAAAACAGGCGCCGCCGCCGCCGCCGTGCCCGCCGACCAGTCCGCCTCCACGCGCAAGCAGCCGCTGGCGTACAACGCGGCGACGTACACGACGGGGCGGGCGGCGGCCAGCTTCACGAGCACGGGCCTGACGCCGGAGACGAGCGGCGAGCGCGCCGTGCTGAGCGACGAGGAGTGGATGCTGAAGCCGCGGCGCATCGCCATCAAGGGCTACGCGCGGCTGGAGACCAGCCTCGGCAACCTCAACCTCGAGCTGCACACGGACACGGCGCCCAAGGCCGTCTGGAACTTTGTGCGCCTTGCCCAAAAGGGCTACTACCGCGGCGTCGTCTTCCACCGCAACATCCGCAACTTTATGATCCAGGGCGGCGACCCCTCCGGCACCGGCCGCGGCGGCACCAGCATCTGGGGCAAGAACTTTGCCGACGAGCTCGAGGGGCCCCTCACCCACAGCGCCCGCGGCGTCGTCAGCATGGCCAACAAGGGCAAGAACACCAACTCGAGCCAGTTCTTCATCACCTACCGCGCCGCCAAGCACCTCGACCGCAAGCACACCATCTTCGGCCAGGTCGTCGGCGGGCTCGACGTCCTCGACCGCATGGAGGCCGCCCCCGTCGACAAGGACCGCGGCGACCGGCCCCTCGACGACATTGTCATCCACGACGTCGTCGTCTACCTCGACCCCTTTGCCGAGTTCCTCGCCGAGAAGCGCCGCAAGGACCAGGAGGACGCCCGCAAGGCCGAGGTCCAGCGCCGCGGCGGCACCGACGACGACAAGATCACCTGGACCGGCAAGCGCCTGCGCGGCGCCGGCGACGACGACGACGGCCGCGGCCAGGCCAGCCGCGCCAGCGGCGACGGCGCGCCCGGCGTCGGCAAGTACCTCAAGGCGGCTCTCCAGCAGCAGAAGCAGCAGCAGCAGCAGCAAAAACAAGACGCCGACGCGGCCAGCGCACCGCCAGAGCCAGAAGCATGGGACGAACCGGTCCGCAAGAAAGCAAAAGCAGGTGGCTTCGGCAATTTTGACGCATGGTAGCCGTCCGCCAGCCAACGAGTTCATGAGCCAAAATCTGTACCATCTAGATGTAACATATATACCACAACGGAAAGGCAGAAGGAGGGGAAGGGAAAACAAAAGGATACCCCTGAGCAAGAAAAGAGAAAACAACCAAAAGGGAGAGCCTTCCAGCTCTCTGCACAAAGGATACCAAAATAGAGGAAACCAAAAACTCCGTGCTTTGGCCGCCCCCTTCCCGAGTCTCGCCGTCTTTCCTCGCCATTCCAGATCCCAAATATGCCGTTGTCGCGTCTATTCGTTGTCGTGCATCGTCTGCTGTTCGTATAACCGTCCGTGGATGAGCCGCCGCCTGTCAGCGACTTGCAAGCCGCTGACCCAGCGCCAGCCAGGGCGACTTGATGCGCTCGCGGTTGCGCACAATCGCCGCCACCGACCGCGCCTGCTTGAGCCCCGTCTCGTCGAAAATTGCCGTGAGCCGCGCCACCACATATGCCTTGAGCGCCGGGCTGCACGCCGAGCTGACGCCCACGGCAAACAGCGGCCACACAACCGCATTCGTCGCCGCCGCCAGGATCATGTACCGCTCTGCTTCCTCCTCTAGACTCCGCCCACGCGTCGGGTTGTCGAGGCTGGGCCCGCCGTCGTCCAAGTGCATGCTGTCCTCCTCGCCACCCTCGGCCCGGTCGTCCGAGTGTCCAGACGGCGTTTGAACCGACCCAGCCGACGAGATCGGGGACTGGGCGGGCGGCGTCGGCGTCTCGCGAATTTCCGTCGTCGACAGGGGCGCCACGACGGTCGGCACGGGCTTGAGCGAGTCAAAGTACGGGTGGACTGGGTTGAGCAGGCCAAAGTGCTGGGGCACACTGGCTGCAATGACGCTGTTGATGCGCTCGATCTTGACCCACGCCTGACGAAACGCCGCCAGGTACGGTGCCGGGACCAGCTCGCCGCTGTCGCCGACGTCCGGGAAATGGCGCTGGATGGCCGACAGCACCGTCTCCAGCACAAGGATGCGGCCGGCGCGCAGCCAGTTCCACACTGACGCCGCGGCGATGCTCGGGTACACGTGGCAGACGTCGCGGAACACAGCCTTGTGTGCCCGTGTCACCTTGAACACCTTGTAGTAGCAGTCGGCGGGGATGGACGAGATGGTGCGGTCAAACGCGGCCTCGATGTCGTTCAGGCGGGCGAGGAGCGCGTCGAGGTTGCTCGACAGGTCGGTGCTGCGCACGTCATGGCGTGCCTGCAGAAGCTTGTAGATGGGTGTCGACAGATCGATGCCGCCAAACCATCCCGGCTCCTGTCCGACGCGGGTGCCTGCCGCCAGCTCGCTCTGCAGTGCCACCAGCTCCGGCGGCATGGGTACGTGCCGCTGCATGCACGAGATGGTGACATTCTCGCACAGCATGCGGAACATGCGAATGCCTGCGCGTGTCCGGAACTGGCTCGTGCCCCGCAGCTTGGCCAGCTCGACGGCCCCGTTGATGTGGTCGTGCCAAGTCTTCATGGTCTTCAGGCCGGGCTCCGCCATCATCTCAAAGACGCCCAAGATCAGGATGGAGAGCATGGTCGTGTCCTTGACGGCTTCCTTTGGGTCTCGCAGGGCGGCATTCGTCAGGCAGAGCGCCGTGCCGTAGCTCTTGCGCGCGCTGTCGATGATTTCATCCGAGTGCGTCAGCTGCGATATGCCCACCAGTCCTACCGCTGCCATGCTGGCCAAGACGCCGTCTAGCTGTTGCTCGGCCGCGAGCGACCCCGGCTTCCAGATGTCATAGAGGAAGTCGAAGCGCTGGTGTGATGCGTTTTCATCCACCGTGACATAGCGAGAAAAGAAAAAGGCAGTGCCACGCTCTTGGCAGGTGGAATCGAGGTCGTACATCTGGGCAACCAACGGGCTGCTTGGCGAGCTATCATCGTTTGGTGAGGAGGGAACGGCCGCCTTTTCGCGCGTCCGGGTGGCCTGCTGCTGTGCATGTCGTGGTGGCGGTTGCTGAACGGATTCTGGTTGTTGGAAGACCAAGGACACGGTAGCGCTTCCCGAGTCGTCGGCGCTGCTGCTCAAGTGTGCCCTTCTGATTAGGGAGGCCGACGTGTCTGGCTGGAGACCCAGGCTGGTCCTGGTGGGCGTCGACGGCAGCGAGGGCGTCGTGGGGGGCAGCAGCACGAGAGCGGCCGACGAAGACGAGGACGACAGGCCGGCCGGCGAGCTGCCAGTTTCCGGGGACGGGACGGACTCCGGCGTCTGTGTCGTGGCAGCTCTTCGGCGACGCCTTTTTTGTGCCTTCTTGATGACATGGGAGCTCTCGTCACGGAACATGAGGTCCGTCATGTTCCGGTAGCCGGGACATTTTTGCTGGCGCTTCTCACACTGGCCGCAGCCAGGCTCTCTCAGGTCACACTGGTCGGGGCATTCACGGTCAGGACGCATAACCAAAAACAAAAAAGACGGCCGTAGATGGATTTGGCGTTGACAGTCGAACCCCCAGGCCATCTTTTCTGGACAAACAGCAAAGGGGAGACACCAAAGACAGGCTCGCCATGGTAGGGGGGGGGTAAAAAGGGGCAGTCCGAAGCCAGAGAAAATCAGAAAGCCGACTCACGCGTATTTTTCGGTCTCTGCAAATGTTGCAGCCCTTGGATGGCGGGCCACAGTAAACCATGGTAAGAAAAAGAAAGAGCAAAGAGAAGGGAGAAAACGAGAGAGTGGGTGATCCCTTGACTATAGAGTCGACTGTCGAGGCAGACTAGACGGTTGCGGAGTGTAATACAGAAAGAGAATCGTGGCGACCGTTTCGGGAACTGTAGGTCGATGGGGCGTGGCTGCACGGGTTGCGGGTTTCAGACGGGCCTGCCACTGGCCGGGACTGCCTAGGGTTGGCGGCCCTGTGCCTGGTGTCCTGTGCTTGGCGCTCGGTGCCTGTTGACTCACGTGTGGTGTGCCGCCCACGCGAACCCAAGGCTGGGTTGGCGTGCGTATTGGAAGTTGTACAGTTGTACCTCGTGCCTCCTGCCTCGTGCCTCGAGCTCGTGCCTGGCGTCTGGTCCTCCACACCTCAATGGCGCCCACTAGCCAAAAAACGGCATCCGTCTTGGCACGGATCGAGGGGGAGGAAGATCAGGCAGCAGGCTCCTCGGCTGCGGCGCGGCTGCAGGCAGCGGGCCGTCGACTTCTGCTGGACGCCGACACACCAGCTCTGCACCGGGATAAGCCACGTCTGGGCAGAGCTCTACCAGCCAAGATTGGTGGCTGGCTGGATTGTTGGCCTGACTGGTGCTGTCTTGTTGTGCTGCAGGCTCGTCTGCTCCTATTCGCCGGCGGTTGAACGAAGGAAGACGGTCCGTCGCCGGAGAGAGACGGAGCAAAGGCGTTTTTTCTGAAGCCACCCAGGCCAACACAGCGCTATGTCTGCCCTATGTCTTGCCTGGGGGGGAGGGGTTGGGGTTTCTCCGCTGGCCGAACGTGAAAAACGAGACGAAGATCTCACAACAAGCAGACGGCTGGTTCTACCCTGCCTGTCCTTATATCTGTTGAGAGGGAGGCGAAGCTGACTCTGGACGAAAAGGAACAGCGTGTCTGACGATGGGGCGCGGGTTCCTATGTAACGCTCGTGTCTGCTGCCGACAAGCAGACCAAAATAACGCGCCTTCTGCCCGTGCCTGTGCCGTGCGTCCTCTGTAGCTGTTCGTGGACTTACGAGGCCAAGAGGCCTCTCGGTGCTCTGCTGGTCTGCCCCCCCCCTGTGCAGTTGAATCGGCCGCTGTGGCCAATCGAGAGCAGGCACAGGCGTTGGGCTGGAGCAACGCTAGACGAGAGAGTCGATAGGGCTGAAAATTGGCTGGATGTTAGACGGTGCTGCGGACGACGCAACAGCCTGGCACAGGGCAGACTCGTATGCTTGGAGGACACGAGCCGGGGCGCGGGAGAGGAGAGACGGACGGCTATTCGCTGGGATCCGAGACTGGGAACCGAGACAACGTTTGATCTCGGCGCCGCGGCCTTGGCTCCAACTGAACAACAAGGGGGCAGAGACGTGACACCGTGGGAGAGCAAGAGGTAAAAGACGGGCCAGCCAGCGGGCACTGCCACAGAAGCTACTGACGCCGTTCTGCCGACGGTGTCTGGCAGCCAAGCCACGCCCAGGCACTGAGGCGAACGCACTGGGTCCGGCCGGCCGTTCTCACCGTGCTCTGTACAAGTAGCGCAAGGGGGTCATGTCGGCTGTCTGGCTGCTGTCGGCTGCTGCAAGTCTGGCGAGAGGCGATGGTGATTGGCTGGTGAGCTGATTTCCAAATCGGGGCACCAGTGCGAGGCCAATGATGTGCCGCCGCTGAGGCCCGCTGGAACGTTGCAGAACCGCCGGCGCACGCCTGTGGGTAAGCTTCATTGGAGAAATTTGCAATGTCGCTAAGAAAGGGATGTGTGATGGAAAGCGGGAAGAGTGGGAGACTACGAGGAATGCTTTGTCGTAAAAACAAGTTGTGCAGTGGCACCTACCCCTTTCGACATGACTGGCAACTGTGCCTCGCGACTTCCCTTTTCCAAGGAAGCGCCTGCGCCGCGGCTGCCTTGTACTACATACGCCGTAAGCATGAGCGACGCGGCACAACAAAAGGCCGCCCGCCAGCCGATGCTCAAAGAGGAAGCAATATGCGGGCGGCTGTTGTCGGCGCTGTTGCCTGAGGGTGTTGACGGGTGCCTGGCGCTCAGCCACATCGCAAATGCATTGACCAAGCCTTTGGCTACTGGTTCGGACCCTGCGTCAGCGGAGACTACGAGTACGGAGTACGGAGTATGTGCGTCGTCTGCCAGGCATGAGGACATTTGCAGCGTGTCACTGGCTGCAAGCACCCTGATCCCAGCCAATCACCGCGGACGTGCCTCGCATTCGCTTCGCGATGATCACGTGATGGAATTCGGCTTCCAAGGAACTTTTGCCCTCGCCAACACCAACAGCTGCCAACTCTATCCGTATTTATAGGATGGACGGTTGCCCAGGGGGTGGTGTCCCGAAAAAGCGAGCCACAGGGGTCGAAAAAGCTTGTTGCCGTTGCCAAGAGATGTGCGTGCACGGAGTATACTCGGTAGCTGTAAATGCGGCATGACGCCAAAGGCTTGCTTCTCGGACGATCTGCGCAAGTCGTCGTTGTGATCGACAGGCTGTCCGATGGCTTTGCCCGACGCATACGGCAACTCCGTACTGGTGCAGCTGGACACCGTGACGAGTTCTGCGGACTGCGCGCCGCGGTTTTTGCATCCGCAAGGGGCGTCCTTTACTCCGTATATGCTTATTTATTCGCCCATTGACACCCAAAGAAGCTTAGGCTGGAAAGGCTGGCAGGCTGGCCAGGGACCTCATGTGGCTGACGGTTTTGGCCCCTCGACACCAAACGCGAATTCCACCAACATACGTATCTTTCGCACGTTCAGACTGCATCCAGCTTGGCCCATGTGCAGGCCCCGATGCCTTTGTAGTTCTATAAAGCACAGGGCCTCCCTCTGTTCACGATGTGCGTTGGGGAGAGAGCCAGACCTGCGTCGCCTTTCGCTCTTTGCTCTTCTTCCCGCCCGTTCCAACACCGCTGCCATGGCCCTGACCGTCTACAATGCCATCTCCATCGTGGAGCTCATCTTCTACTTCCCGGCCCTTGCCGTGGCCGGGCTGCTGCTCAAGCGCGATGGCTTCCGACGCAGCGCCGGCTGGCTGTATCTGGTGATCCTGTCGCTGATGCGCGTCATTGGCGGCGCCATGCAGCTGGCCACCATCCACCAGCCCACCAACATCGGCCTCGTCACCGGCTCCCAGATCCTGCTGAACGTGGGCCTGTCGCCGCTCATCCTCGTGCTGCTCAGGCTGGTCACGCGTGCGCACCAGTCGCTGCCCGAGCGCGCGCGGCCGGCGCTGCCCACCGCGCGCATGCTGCGCCTGCTGAAGCTGGTTGTCCTCGTCGGCCTGATCCTGATCATCGTCGGCGGCACCATCGCCGGCAACCAGGTGGCGAACGACCTCGCTGCCGGCCGCCCGCTGGTGTACGAGGTCCAGGCCGAGAGCAAGGCCGGCGTGCTGCTCTTGGCCGTCACCTACGCGCTGCTGGCGCTGTCGGCGCTCGCCATCGCGGCCTGCCTGGGCTCCATGCCGACGGGCGAGAAGCGGGTGCTGCTGGCCGTCGGTGCCGCGCTGCCCTTTGTGCTCGTGCGCATCGTCTACTCCCTGCTGTCTGTCTTCGACTCCAAGGACCCGCACTTCCGCCAGTTTGGCGGCGACAACACCAACGGCTACATCGTGCTGGGCATGTGCACCATCATGGAGATCTTCAGTGTCGTCATCTTCGAGTCCGTCGGCCTGACTCTCGGGCCCCAGCCGGCAGCCGACTCGTCCTACCCCGACAACCACCCGCTGCGGCAGCGCCTCAATCCGAAGCCGAACGAGGCTGTTTGACAGAAAGAAGACCGAATAAGACAAACTCTCACGGCGAGGGGGCGAGGGTGCGAGGGTTGGGGATTGGCAGTTTTGGGTGGTGTAACAACATTTGCACAGCGAGGGGCCTTTTGAGATTTTAGAGACCTACCGGGCATCGATTCATCTTTCTTTTGTTTTGTTGTTTGTTTCTATAGACTGCATTCGAGTAAAGTAAATAATACCGAGTATATTGAACTCTGCGTGGGCTGTTCTGACTATAAGCATAAGTGCTGGTGGGATTGGACCCGCATTTTGCCTGCGATTTTCGCTTGTGACGTTTTCCTCCGCCTTCACCTCGTGGCCCTCCCGCGTTGGCACTCCGCTCCACGCAGCCGCCATGCCGGTATGTTCTGTCCACCTGCTCTTCTGCGGACAGCCCCGCTGACTTTCTGGTGCAGCTGATCATCCTCGCTGGCCTGCCGACCTCCGGCAAGACGACGCGGGCCCAGCAGCTGTACGACTACCTGGCCGAGCGCATCGCGGCCGAGACCCAGGCCACGGCCACGGCCACGGCGGACGGCGCGAGCCCCTCCCCCGCGTACCGGCTGCACCTCATCTCCGACGACGCCCTGTCGATCTCACGCGCGGTCTACGACCTGTCGACGCTGCCGGCGCACGCGCGCTCGGCCAACGCCGCCGAGAAGGACGCGCGCGCCGCGCTGTACAGCGCCGTCAAGCGCGTGCTGTCGCCGCGGGACCTGGTCGTGCTGGACGGGCTCAACTACATCAAGGGCTGGCGCTACCAGCTGGCGTGCGAGGCCAAGAACGCCCGCACGCCCAGCGCCGTGCTGCAGATCGGCTGCAGCGTCGAGCGGGCGCGGGCCGTCAACGAGGCGCGGCTGCGGGCCCGGGAAGCCGCCGAGCAAGGCCGCGAGGGAGAGGGAGAGGGAGTGGGCAACAAGAGGGACGGCCCGCCGCCCGGCGCGGCTGAGCCCTATGCGCCCGCCAACTGGGACAACCTCGTGTTCCGCTACGAAGAGCCCAACCCCATGACGCGCTGGGACAGCCCGCTGTTCGCGCTGACGTGGGACGACGACGCCGCGCAGACGCGGGCCGTGTTCGACAAGCTGTGGGACGCTGTCGCCGGCCCCGGCCGCGCCGAAGCGGTCCGCCCCAACCTCGTCACCCTGCAGCGCGGCCACGACAGCAGCGGCGACTTCTTGTACCTGCTCGACCGCGAGACCCAAGACGTCGTCCGCCGCCTCATGGACGCGCAGAAGGAGCCGGCAGCCGCCGGCGGCTCTGTCCAGATCGCCGGCGGCGGCGCTTCCGGCGCGGCCCCCCTGACCCTGGACCTCCCCTCCAAGCCGGTCGGCCTGGCGCAGCTGCAGCGGCTGCGGCGCGCCTTTGTGACCCTCCACCGCGGCGGCATCGGCCTGGAGGGCGCCGGCGGGCTGGCGGCTGCGCGCATACGAGAGAGCTTCGTCGGCTATCTGAACGACGCCTTTGAAAAGGAGACCTGAGGGCCGCTTGTGGTGGCAGGGCATGTCGGCGGCGGCGTTTTGTGCAGATAGAAGCATATGCTCTTAATGATACCCGTTTTCATTCCTGTATGCATTTAGCGGGGAGGGAGGGGGTATCTTAAAATCGCGGCGCCACGAGCTCAGCCACAGCAGCTCGCGCCACACCAATGACGAGAGGACAACTTCGCGTCTCCCGACGGCCACACAGCGGGCACCAACGCTTTGACGACGCTCGCCGCACGCTTGGTTGACGAAACAACACGCCCTCTGCGAAATGGCGCGTGCAGGCCCTCGCCCGCCGTTTTCGCCGTCGCCGCCGGCGCCGCTGGCTGTCGCCGGCAGCGGCGCCCTCTACGATCCCTATCTCGACCTCGGGCGCCTGCTCGCCCGTCTCGACCAGAACCTGCTGCGCGCCGACAGCGACCGGCGGCGGCGGCTCGTGGACGACGAGTTCCAGCGGCTGCAGGCGCGCTTTGACGTGGCAGCCGCGCGCAGCCTGCTGGCGCGCGTCGAGCAGGGCCAAGGCTACGGCCAGCAGGCCGATGCCTATGGGGCAGCGGCCAAGGTGCCGCCGGCACGGAGGCACGCCGTCCAGGCCGAGCTGAGCCGGCAGCGGGCGCGCATTGAGCAGCTGCAGGAGTGGCTAGACGACCTCGAGGAAGAGGCGCGCGCCGTGGCGGCCGCCGCGGCCGGCGAGACCGACGAGGCCGACAGCAACGACGACGACGACAACGACATCGGCGAGCGGGGGGACGATGACTTGGCACACATCCTTCGGCTCCAATACGAGCGGAGTACTACCGAGAACGGCCGAGGCACAGAAAGGGACGGGGAGCCCGCCGAGGCCGCCTCGAGCCGCGCGCCCGACGACGCGGCGGCGGCAGCGGCGACAGCGATGCAGGCGTCGCGGTCCAAGCCGAGCCGCGTGCGCATTGCCCCGCCAGGTGAGGAGGCGACAGCACAGCCCCCACAAGCCACGCCGGCAGCAACAGTGACAGCGACGGCGACGCGGCGCCGGAAGAGCAGCCGGCGGAAAGCGTCGGCGGCGTCGCCCGCGGACGGCCAGTCTCAGGCGCGCAGCACGTCGGCGCAGGTCCGGGGCGGCGGCGAGGACGGCGAGGACGGCGACGGTGGCAGCGGCGGGGCGTCGGGCGCCAACACGCTGGCCTCGTCGACGCACTCGCTGCTGGGGTCCCGCGGCAAGGAGGGCTACGACGGCGGCGGCGGCGCGGCGTCGGAGGAGGCGCTGCTGGACCACCACCGGCGCGAGCAGGAGGCGCTGTCCGAAGACATCTTGCGGCTGGCGCGGGCGCTCAAGGAAAAGTCGCTGACGACGTCGCGGCTGCTGGAGGACGACCGCGACGTGGTGGACCGCGTCGGCGAGGGCCTCAACGCGACCACGGACCACCTGACGGCCGCCAGCCGCAGCATGGCCGTGCTGACGCGCATCACCGAGGGCCGCGGCTGGTGGGGCCGCCTGCTGCTGCTCGGCATGGTCTACGGGCTGATGGTTGTGCTGCTGCTCCTGTTTTTCTTTCTGCCCAAGCTGCGGCTTTGAGGGCCACAGCCTCGGGAAGGCAGCACCTCGTCTCAAGCGCCACGAAGTATTCTGTATGATATCAAAAGCACCGCAATAATGCAACCCGGAGAGGGCGAGAGCGAGAGCGAGCCTACACGGCGTCGTCTCTCTTGCCCATCATGTCCTCGTCTTGGTCGTCTGCCTGTCCGCCTTCGCTCGCCCGCTCGTCCTCGCCCTCCTGCGGCCGGTTCTTCTCGTCTTCGATGGTGCCCAAAGGCATGCCTCTGGCCTGTCTGCGCGTCAGCACCGAGACATGCATATTCTGAGGTGCTGCTGCTGCTGGCAGAACCCACCGGCTTGTCGTAGCAGAAAAAGCCCGGCAGGTCGGCGGCCTGCGCGGCCGGCTTGCGCGCCGGCGCCTCCCCGACGAGCCGCGCGTCCCAGGCCACGCCCGTCTTCTTGAGAAAGAAGGCACAGAAGTGCGCATATTCGGTCTCGAAAAGCTGGCACGTCCCGCTGGGCCGGAAGACCCGCGGCTGCGTGTGTGTCCGGCTCTTGTAGTGCCGGGCGGCGAACCAGTAGAGATGGGGCCGGGCCATCGACTCGAAGAGCTGGGCGGCCCGGCGTGAGCAGGGTCTTGCAAGAAGCCTGAGACGGGAGGGAAAGGGAGGGGGAGGAGGGAAGCACCCACATAGAGGACGTAGCGCTCGCCAAAGATGCCGGCGGGCTCGTGGTCCCGCCGGATGGTCGCCTTGTAGGCGAAGCCCGTGCGGTCGCGATACACGCGGTAGAGGGCTGGCCCAGCGGACAACAGCATCAGCATCCAACGCGTCCAACGACAGCCCCGTCTCGACGACCACCCACTCGTGTCCACAAACGTCTCGCCCTGCCGCTGCCCCCGCGCGCGCTGCGCCGCCAGCCGCTGCTGCACGGCGCCCGGCTCCTGCTGCCGCGCCCGGCACACGTGGCGCAGCAGATACGGCCGCTCGCGCCGTCGCCGCCGGCCGTGCAGCGAGTCCTCGAGCCAGTCACGCAGCACCACGTGGACGGCCCGCGGGCCCCGGTGGCCCCGGGCCAGGGCGCGCCGCAGGTTGGCGCACTGCAGCTTCTTGGGCTGCGCGTACTCCTCCGGCGTGCAGAGGAGATGCGTCACGCCATCATCGCCATTGTCGCCGTCGTCACCGTCGTCGCTGCTGGCGCTCTTCGCGAGAGAAGGCACGAACCGGCCGCCGTGGTAGCCCAGCCACCGCGCCACGTCGGCCTCCGACCAGCCCGGACCCAGGTTGCCGGCCACCGCCACCGCCACGCCGCGAAGGATCCCTGTCGTCTTGATCGGCCGGGCCCGCGACGGAGCGTCAGCGGTCGTCGCCGCACGCATGGCGGCTGACGGAGACGTCACAAGAAACTGGATGCGAGCACGCAGGGGCCAAGAAGCAAGGGTGAGTCTGGAAAGCCAGAAAGGTCTGTTGCCACGAGCGTCACGTCGACGTGACCACCTCGCCAAGAAGGCTTAAGATCCAATGACAGAGCAAAAGCAAGTCAGATTCAAAAAAGTTGAAATGTATTTGGCGACGTCAAGGCATGGCTAATGGTGATCAACTTTTCACGTGTGGCTGGCCTTTCTCTTGGGGATGCACCGGCCGGTACTACCGGCCGAACTGCTTGGCCGTCTGCACAAACGCCCGAATCTTCTGCAGGCTCTGCGCCCCGTCCGTCTCGACGCCGCTGCTTGTGTCCACGCCCAAGATGCGCTCACTGTCGGGTCCCAGCGCGCCCAGCACGCTCGTAAGATTGTCGGGTGTCAAGCCACCGGCAAACATGACCGAGAGCGACGGGTCCTTTTTCAGATCGGCGCGCACCGCCGACAAGTCGAGCACGGCCCCCGACCCGGCCCCGGAGTCGAGCAAGCTTGCCACGTGGTATCCACGCTGATGCACGCCGGGCTCGCCGGGCCCGAACTTGTGCACCACGGGCACGGGGATCTGGCGCGCCCATTCGACGGGCTCGCGGCCGTGCAGCTGGACGACGTCGAGGTCGTACAGCCGCTGTTTGGCCAGGACGTATTCGAGCGGTTGGTTCTGGAACACGCCCACCAGAAGCGGCCGGTGCTTGCGCTGCCGCGAAAGTGTTTCTGCCGCCAGGCCAAAGAAGTCGATTGCGGTCGCTGCTGTTGAACTGCGTGGTGGTTCTGCTCCACTTGCCGCCTCCTCCCCGTCCGCGTACTCGTGCAGTACCTTGGAAATAGCCAAGGCCGTCTCGTCCGACACGAACCGCTTCGCGCCGGGCACCAAAATCATGCCGACCAGATCCGCACCGCTCCTCGCCGCCTCCAGCGCGGCCTCGGCGCTACGCGTCCCGCAGATCTTGACGAGTAAGGGTCGTGCTCGTGTTGCCGAGCCAGAGGCAGGGGCTGAGGATGGAGAAGAAGAGGGCGCACCTGAGCAGAGCTGGCGGATGAACTGGACCGGGTCGGCGGCGCGCATGATCGCCTCGCCGACGAGCACGGCGCTGACGCCGTCCTTCTCGCAGGCGACGACGTCGGCGCGCGTGTTGATGCCGCTCAGAGCGCAAAGGATGGTGTCGGCGGGCACCATGCTGCGCAGGCGGCTGGTGGTCTGCAGGTCGACCTCGAAGCTCTCGAGGTTGCGGTTGTTGACGCCGATGACGCGCGCGCCCACCTGCGTTACAGCGCGCACCATCTCGGCCGCGTTCTGCACTTCGACCAGCGGCTCCATGCCCAGCGACTGGCTGTAGCGGTACAGGCGCGCCAGCGTGGCGTCGTCGAGCATCTTGACAATCAGCAGAACCGTGTCGGCGCCCGCCAGCCGCGCCTCCAGGATCTGGTACTCGTCAAAGATGAACTCCTTGCGCAGAATTGCCGGCCGGTTCGGCATCGCCTGCAGCACCTGGCGCACCGCGCGCAGGTCCTCGATGCTGCCCTTGAACCAGTCGGGCTCCGTCAGCACCGAGATCACGCTGGCGCCCGCCTGCGCATAGGCCCGTGCCTGCACGGGCGCCCGAATGTCCATCGCAAACACGCCCTTGGACGGCGACGCCCGCTTGATCTCGGCCATGAGCGCCACCGGATACGGCGACTGCCGCAGCCGGTCCACCAGCGAGAGCGCCGGCGGTGCCGCGCCCGCGTCGTACGCTGCCTGCAGGTCCTCCATCCGCTGCGAGGGAATCTCGCGCTGCGCGGCCACAGCCTCGCGCCGGCGCGCATAGATCTGCTGGAGGATGTTCTTGTTGCTGGTGCTGGCGGGTTTGCTGGCGGGTTCGCTGGCGGGTGCGCTGGCAGCGGGGGCGGCGGTCGTCTTCGCGCTGTCTGCCTGCAGCCGCTCGTTCTCGGCCCAAGTGCCACCACGCACAAGCAAAAAGTTGCGCACCATGGCACGGCCCTCGGCGGAAAGGATGCTTTCCGGGTGGAACTGCACGCCCTCGACGGTGTACTCGCGGTGGCGCACGCCCATGATGACGCCGCGCGACCCGTCAGGCTTGGCGATCCACGACGTCACCTCGAGAGACGGCGGCAGACTGCCGTAGGTGCCGGCCAGCGAGTGGTAGCGCGTGACGGGCAGATTCTGAGGCAGGCCGGCATACACGCCGCGGCCGTCGTGGGCCAGCGGCGACGTCTTGCCGTGCAGGATCTCACCGGCCGAGTCCACGGTGCCGCCAAACACGTCAAAGATACACTGCTGGCCCATGCACACGCCGAGCACCGGAATCTTGCCGGCAAAGTGCCGGATGGCGTCCCGGCTGATGCCCGAGTCCGTCGCCGGGTGGCCGGGCCCGGGGCTGACGACCAGCTGCGTCGGCTGCATGGCCACCAGCTCGTCTAGCGTGAGCGCATCGTTGCGCACGACCGTCACCTCTGCGCCCTCAAGCACCAGGTACTGGTACACATTCCAAGTGAACGAGTCGTAGTTGTCAATGAGCACCACTTTGGACGCCGTGGGGATCGGCGCCGCCGCTTCCGGGTGGTGCGGCGAGTGGTCGATGATATCCAGTGCGGAGGGCATGGCAGCTAAGAGAGGCAAAGGGGCAATAAGACAAAGATATGGATAGATAAGTCGGGATGTGCCTGTGCCTGTCTCCGGCGGCCGCCTATGTGTGGTGGAGAGGCGGTTGCTTTCGGAGAGTTGAGATCGCGAGAGCGGTGACTCGATGTACCCAAGGCGGCCTAGCAGGCAAGAGCGTTGAATTTTTTTGCCACGGTCGTTCTTGCCGGATCGGTCCTAACAGGACAGGCACGGCACAACAGCGCACAGTCCGCATAGTGCGAAATTGGCAGGTTAGAGCACTCAAAAGCTGCCAAACCAGTGTAAAACGTATTAAATACTGTGTATGTCAGGAACACATCCCATCCCACGGTATCAAAACCCTGGCCTCGCGTTCGTATGCTTAAAACCTCGCCATCCTTCTTTCCATGACCGGCCGTCCAGGCCGGCCGCTAGAAATGCAAAGACTGCCCATTGTGGCGTCCGTCTAGGTTACGTGAATAAAAAGAGACCCCAAGCTCTGCGTGCAAAGCACTCTAATCGTGAGGTGCTCCTTCCTCAAGCCAGCTCCGATGATATGATTGGCTGAAGCGGAGCTGTCCGCCCCACACAACAACACGTCTGCGGCGGCCTTCTCGCGATGCTCAAAAAAACAGCAGCGAGCCAAACAACTTCCAGCTTCATCTGCCCTGCACCCGCCCCCCGGCCTCCTACGTGCGCGCTGCGTACTTTTCTGCAGCTCCCGCGAGTGTCCGGAACGCGGCCGATGGTTTTGTTTGCGTCTCGGGCTTTTTCACGATGGCGCCGCCGCCCGACCACGTCTACTTCCCGCCGCTGGGGGGGCTATTAGAGGGCGAAACGGCCTTGCTGTCAGTCTTGCGTCCTGCCATGGCCGGGCCGCCTTCTTTTTGGACCGGCCCGAAGCCCATATGGCTGCATACTGACCTGCCAGATCCTGGAAGCTCGTTGCGTCCGCCCTGCAGGATGCCACCGGCGACCGCCTGACCGCAAGCGCCGTGACAGAGTTCCTCCGCGATCCCTATGTTTCCGAGCTCTTCAAGGCGCCGTCGACTGCATTTTCGCCGCCTACCGCCCAGACCGCATCCGCTCTCGACACGCGGACCGCTGCCATCAACGTCACGCCAGCCTCGACCGACCGGTATGACCTCCAGGCCATCAAGGCCGACACTCTGTGGCTCAGCAAAGCGGTCAACATCAACGAGGTGGCCGCCCTCCGCCTCGTCGTTGTCGAGCTGCAGAGCCGCCAGCAGGCCTTCCTGGCGAGCCCCATATCCTCGCAGGATGCGGCAAACGTCCGCAAGGCCGCCGCCGGCAGCAGCCTGCCCTTCGCCGACAACAACACCGTCGACGCCGACGACCTGTGGGCCGACTTTGGCACCGAGCTGAGCCGTCGCCGCCGCCTGCTGGCCACCTACCTGTCCGAGCGGCGCTTTTTCTCCATGGCTACCGACTACGCCACGTCGCTCGTCCTTCACGGCGCGCAGACATTCACAGACGCCGACGCCGACGTCGCCGACGTGCTCGCGAGGTCAGAGGCTGCCGCCGCGCTGCGCCGGGATCTGGTCCAGTGCGCCTTGGGCCGTGCGTCATCCGAGGACGCTGACCCAGACCCGCGCGCGTTTACGCCGCTCCTTTCGAATTACATTGGCGAACTGCGGGCGTGCATGGCGCGTGCCGAGGCGGGCATCGAAGAGACAGCCAAGACAGCTGGCGCTGTCCTGTCTGAGGAGCTCGCACTGGAGTGGGTGCAGACGGCCATGACTGAGGCTATCCACTACATGTCTGTCATCTTCCTGGTTCTTCAGGGTAGCGGGCCGACGTTCCAGTCGCCGGCCGTCACGGTCGAGTGGTTCCGGTTCGTTGGGGACTACGGCTTCCTAGACGGCGTGACACCTGTACGTCTTCTTGTATTTGCCTTCGCCCATCTCATTCTTTTATACTGACGTCCAGGCGAACGATGCGATGGCCGAGCTGATACTGCCTCTCAAAACACTCGTGTGCGTTGTCTCGCTGGTCCTCCTCAACCTCAACCGTGCCATCGGCTACCTCGACCACGATCTTGATCTCGAGAACGACGAAGAGCCTTACATCAACGACTCGGACGCACTCGACGTCATCCACACCGCCATAGTCGGCGCAGCGGACGCTGCTCTGCCGACGGCAAGCCCCGTCTTCCTCTCGTGGTCCCTGATTCTCTACCGCATGGACGTGTCGTATCAAGAACGCGCAGAGCGGCGCGACCTCGCCCAGAACCAGCGCGCCCAAGACGGTTTCGAGATCGACAACCAACCCTTCCATATTCAACAGGCCCTACAGCCGCGCGGCCGCCGCAGCTCCGTCGGCAGCATCGTGTCCATCGAAGCTGCCCGCTACGACGCCTTCCTGAGCGAGCGCGTGCTGTCTCTGGCCAGCGACGGTGACCGCCTTGTGCCCCGGCTGGCCATGACCGCCGCCGACCAATGCCAGGTGTACGATGTCCTGTCCGCCATGGCCACGTGTGCCGGCAGCGGTACCGAGGCCGCATTCCGCGCCGTCCTTGGCGGGCGCATTCGGCTCGTCTTTCTCGAGCTATTGAAAGCCAGCTTCCCCATCGTCGGCTACCAGGCCGACCCGCTCAGCGCGCTTTTGGCCATCCTGTCGGGCGGACACGAAATGTGGCATCCTCCCGTCAGCAGTGCCGACAGCGATGCCAACGACGTTGCCGTGGCGGCCGTCCTGCAGGACAGCCAGCTTATGGAGTTCTACGTCCAGAACGCGCTCAACCGTTTCCCCTACGAGTTTACCCCCTTCGTGTCTCTGGCACGTCTGTTGGCATCCTGCCAGTCTGCGCCCGGCAATGCCGTCTTCTCCGACACCATCATGGAGTCCCTGCTGCAGACACCGAGCCTGACGCTCGTGCTGCCACCCGACTTTGATGGCTACGCCATGATCGACGACATTGAGCACGCCACAGCGACGATGCAAACGACCGAGGACATTCCACTTTTCCCGTCGGTCGCGTCACGGAGGCGGCTGCTCTCCCATCACCTCGCAGAGAAACAGGTGGCTGTGATCCCCGCCGGGACGTACGGCCGCTTCATGATTGACGGCAGCGGCATTGTCAACGTCGACTACGTGCACTCGACGGTTGCGCTTCTCGGAAAGCGGCTCGACGCCAACCTGTCTGACGACCTGTACGATCCCGTTCTCGGCTTCCTGCAGCAGGCGGACGCGGCCGAGGCCCTCCAGCTGCTGACGGCGCTGGTGCGGTCCGAGGCCCTCAGAGCGTCCAAGAGCGGGCAGCCAGGCGATGGAGCCGCCCGCGCTGCCGAGGCAGGACGCGCCGTGCTGGAGGAGGCCAGCCGCGACCTGGAGCAGGCCAAAGACATCGTGTCGGTGGTCTGCGACACGCTTGACACCCTAATTCAGGACGGGCCTGCCGAGACGGACGAGACGCGCATGGCCGTGCTGACGGCGTGCATCGATTTTCTGCTTGCCATCCTCCCGCTGTGCCCCGGCCGCGTGTGGTCGTACATGGCGCGGTGCCAGCTCCTGCACACGGAGGCCAGCGCCGGCCGCCTGTGCATCCTGACGGGTGCGTCGGACGTGGTCTCGGAGCGCTTCAACCTGCTGGTGGTGTCGGTGCGCTTCTTCTCCGGCCTTGTGAAGAACGCCGTCAGCAGCGCTGTCCAGCGCAAAGTGGCCGGCAAGCCGCTGCCGACGGGGCGCAGCAACCACCACCAATCGGCCGATGAGAACGTGTGGCTGGGCACGTCGGACAAGACGCTGGCGCGAGTGAGCCTGTCGATTGCGCAGACCGTGGTCGACCTGTACGAAAACACGAGCACGTGGAAGTTTGCGTCCGAGGTGCACCGGGCGAGCCTCGTGTCGGGCGCCGTGGGCGTCTTGCGTGACATGGTCGTCTATGCGACGAGTCTCGAGGCGTCAACCGAGCGCAGCAGCCTGGTGGCTTGTTTTGAGGATGCGTCCGCTTTCATTCTCAGAAGCTTCCTCTCCTCGTCGTCCTCGTCCCTGCGCTTCCAGCCCCTTCTCGCTACGCTGCTGACAGCGCAGACGCCACCGCCGTCCCCGACGCTGTACGCGCAGCGGCGCAAGCTGAGCGTGGACCGCGTAGTGGTCGTTCTGGACTTTGCGGCGGCGCTGCTCAAGGTGACCAACCAGCACGTGGACGTGGCGGGCAAGGCGTCGGCGCTGGAGACGCAGATTTTTCAAATTGCCTCGCTTCCGGCACGGCTGTGTGCCTGCAACGCGACGCTGCGGCCATCTCTCAACCTGCTGACAGACCTTGTCATCACGGCGGCGGCACGTGCCAGCGAGCCTCCGTCGCTACTTGGATACCTGGGCCCGCAGATCTCGCGGTCTTTCCTCAGCGTGCTCCTGGCGATGGACAAGCCATTCCAGCGGCCGGCGGAGGCGGCGCGCGTGTGGAAGTTCTTCTCGACGATCCTGCGGCACCGGCAGCAGTGGATGGCCAACTGCCTGCTGACGGGCAAAACGCCGCGCGAGGCGCTGCAGTCCGACAACGGGGTAACGAAGCTGTCACGGGACTCGGCGCTGGCAAAGGCCAAGGACGCGCTGGGGTCGATTGCGTCTCTGCCGCGGGGTGAGGCGCTGGCGGTCCTTGAGTTTTATGCGGCGGCGCAGAACTACTGGCCGTGGACGATTTTTGCGATGCGCGGCGACAACGAGTACCTGACGAGCATCCGGGCGTACGTGCGGGATCTGGCGCCGGCGGCAACGACGGCCAAGACGGACGCGCAGGCGGCGTGCAGCGAGGCGCGGATCGCGGCATACATTGCGGAAAGCTTTGCCATGCAGCTGTACCACATGCGGCAGATGGGCACGGAGGAGGTGTTTGCGCGGGATGTGGTGCAGGACCTGGACTACTACATCCGGGAGGGGGTGGCGGTGTCTGGGTATAACGCGTCTTTGCACGCCAACTTCCAGCGCAACTTTGCAAACCGGTACGCCGGGTTCGGGCTGGACCAGCTGAAGCGGTCGCTGGTGCAGCGGCGCGAGCTGGGCCCGCAGTTCTATTATGCGCTGGAGCTGGCGGACCAGATGCTGGGGTTTGACAGCGCGTGGTCCGGGGCGCGGGACAGCAACAAGGGGTTCCGGCGGGAGATGCAGACGGCGAACCTCAACCTGTCGCTGGTGGACGCGCAGATTGCGCTGTTCCACGCGTGGGAGGTGCTGCTGCTGGAGCTGAGCGTGTGCCTGCTGCCCAAGAACCGGCGGCTGCCGGTCGTCATGCTGCAGCTGGCGGAGCAGTGCCTGGCGGCGAACCAGACGGGCCAGGGGCCGGAGAGGGTGTTTGTGCGGCTGGCGCAGAGCCGGGCCAACCTGGCGCTGCTGCTGCTGCAGCGGCTGGCCGAGTACGCGCTGCTGCCGACGGACGTGTCGTCGCTGCTGCTGACGGTGTGGACGAGCATCAGCAGCGTGGAGAACCCGTGGTCGCCGGAGCAGGCGCCGTACTACCGCACGCTCCTGCGGATCCTGTACGTGGTTCTGCGCGGGCCGCGGCGGAGCGGCGGCGGCAGCAGTCGCGCGGGTGGCGGCGCTGCACCCCCGCTGACCAGCGTGGAGGAAGAGGCGGGCGCTGCGGGCGCTGCGGGCGCTGCGGGCGTTGCGGGCGACAGCCGCGACCGGGCCATGGTGGTGTCGGCGACGCAGACGGTGCTCAACGTGCTCGACCGGGTGGTGGCGCAGGGGTTCCGGGCTCTGGTGAGCATCGTTCACGACGCGGAGGCGACGTCGCAGCCGGGGGACCTGGCGCTGCTGACGGCGGTGCTGCAGGCGTGCCTGAGCACGGCGGGGATGGGGGAGTGCCAGGCGCAGGTGCTCAACATCCTGGCCACGCACGACGTGCTGCACGTGGCGACGTCGCTGTTCTCGTGGTCGGACAAGCTGCTGGTGGACGACGGCGACCCGGTGTACGGGGAGCTGAGCCTGCTGTTCCTGCTGGAGCTGTCGGCGCTGCCGCAGGTGGCGGAGCAGCTGGCGTGCGAGGGCCTGCTGAGCCACGTGGCGGCGGCCGGGCTGGCGGCGCACATGCGGCGGCCGGGGGTGTCGCCGTTTGCGGAGGCGGCGGCGGCGCAGCGGTGCTACAGCATCTGGGCCAAGGCGCTGCTGCCGCTGCTGGTCAACATCCTGATTGCGCTGGGCACGAGCATCGCGCCGGAGATTGCCTACGTGCTCAACCAGTTCCCGCACCTGCTGGCGTCGAGTGTGCAGCGGATCGAGGCGCCGGGGATGAGCCGAACGGCGACCGCTGCCGCCGGGGCGGGGACGGGGGCGGGCGGCGGGCAGGGGGGGCCGCACCTGACGCTGCTGGCGGTCAATGAGGTGCACGCGCTGGCGCTGCTGACGCGGGTGCTGGAGGCGCTGCGGGTCAACCACGGGCGGGAGATTCCGCCGGTGGAATGGGAGGCGGGCCCCGTGCTGGAGAGCGTGGACATGTGGCTGTCGCGGCCGAAGCTGCTGCGCGAGCGGCTGGTGCCGCTGGGCCCGCGCGAGTCCGAGTGGCGGTCGGCCGAGCCGCAGCACGGGCGCGGCGGCGGCGGCGGCGGCGGCGGCGGCGGCAGCGGCGGCACCGACGTGGTGGCCGAGAACCGGCTGGAGGAGAAGGTGGTGCAGCTGCTGGGGGCAGTGCGGACCATTCTCAGCGACGAAGAGGGCGAGTAGGCCCGTGGTCTGGTGCGATTTTGGCTGTGGATACATTTCTTTTTGTGTGATTTGGATGGTCATTGTTCATCGTGCAGGATCTTGGGCGTCATCAACAGTCTTGCTCTCTGGGATCCGGCGATGCCTTTGTTTCAATGCGTGTTTCTGGATGTGCGAGTGTCTGTCCCGTTTTGTGCGTCCCATGCCGTCGTTTGCGGCCCGTCCCAGATCGTGGCTCTATCAATACATCGGCGTCCGTTCGCCTTCTACCCAAGATCCCCAAGATGATGTGTGTGCGTCCTGCGCGAGGCAAGCTAGCTCTGCTGCTGCTGCTGGTTCATCTCGGCCGTGTGCTCCTGGAAGCGCTCCGAGAGGCGCTGCTGCGTGGCCATGGCCTTTTGCACGCAGCGCGTGATGCAGCCGCTCTCGCGGTTCGACACCGTCTTGGACGTGAAGTCGTCCACGCACGACGTGAAGCAGTGGTCGACGAGGTTGGAGAAGAGCTGGGATTAGCGGGGGAATCGACACGACGCGGCACGGGGACGGCCGGGAGGACCGAACACACCCCAATAAACTCCTTGACCTGGCGCTTCTGCAGGCGCTGCTCGAGCTCGCGGGTCTCGGCCGCCGTGAGGCTGCCGGTTAGCAAGAAAGAAGGACGAGGGAAAACCGGATGACGTCGACAGCGGAGGAGGAGGAGCAACAAGGTCCACCCCCCCCCCACCGCACCGGGCAAGAAACCTTACTTGTTCATGGTTTCTGTCGGGTCGGGTAGACGCGCGGAGACGGCAATGGTACGGGAGCACGGGCTGTCGTCGGTGGTCGTCGTCGTCGTCGTCGCGCAGAGAGAGAGTGAGGGACGTCGGCGCCGAACGAGCGGCCGGCGTTGGAAAAAAACCCTGTGCTGCGGAGGGTCCCCGGAAAAGCGGGTCTTGCTTAGTCATCTTTGATTCCTCCCGCCGCGCCGCGCCGCACGCCGCAGGGCATCGGACGGCGACGAGCATGACGGCCGCCAGCCAGACGGCGGCCGGCAGTTTAAGCGCATCTGTGCCGGTCTGGCTGGGCACGGCGAGCCGTCCTGTGGCGAGCGCGTGGCACTGTCTTTCCACGCAGGGGCTGTGGCGCTTGCGCGGCCGACGTTTGCTTGCTTTTTCTTTTTGCCTTTCTTTTAGATAGCTATGCTCGCCTTCTTTGTTTCGTCTCGGCCAGAGGCCTACGGAGAGCTCCTGTCTGTCTGCCTTTGTCCCGCCCCTGTGAGACACGACTACAAGTACTCCGTACGCTGGACGGAGGTGCGGCCAAGAGAGCGGCTGCTCGACGGAGGCGACAACCGCCTTTTTTGCCGTCGTGTCTCGGGCTGTCCGGCTGCGCCGACGGCACGGCCGCCAACGATGGCCGTCGAGGGGTGGCTGCTGAGTATAGTTGTATTTACCGGCAGACAGGGAGATATAAATAACCTGCCTGTTTGTTTAACCCTTTGCCCTGTGCCGTTTGCCGTTTGCCGTCTTCTTGGCTGACAAAGCGGGCAAGGCCGCCGCCGCCGCCGTTGCCGCTGCCGCCGCCGCCGTCGCCGCCCGCCGCCCGCCGCCAGCGACACGCGCGCCGGCCAGCCAGCCATCCCATGCGCCGTAAATATAGTTGCATCCGCCCGCTCCACTGCGTCGGGACCATCTAGGGACGACGGCAAAGCGAGGGCGCCGGTGCTCGACGGCGGCGAAGCCCCTGCCGAGATAAAGAAGAAGGGCGAAGGAACGACAAAGGGCGGCGGACGCGGACGCGCGACCCACCGCTGTGGAAGGGCCGGCCTGCTGTAGCTTGTAAGCATACGGAGTAGGCTGCCGTATTGCCTTCCGCCGAGGGCGCAGCTGACAGGCGGAGGTGTGACTCTTCAGAGGGTCTCTCCTTGCCCGTCTCCCCCGCCACCACCAACCCAACCCCTGCGTCGCCCTTCCCCTCGTTCCTTCCCCAAAAGAACCTATCCCTCCACCCCCCCCCCTTCTTTCGCCCGCCCAATAGCAGAGACGGCCTTGGTCGCAGCATTCCTCCGTAGCTCCTTCCTTCTTCCTGCCTCTCTCCTCCTCCCTGCCCACTCGTCTTGGGTCGTCGCTGCGTAATTTTTCCTCCTTTCCTATTTTGCTTTTTTTTTCTTCTTTCCCGTTTTCCCGTTTTTCCTTCTTCTGTGCTTTCTGGCGGATTTGACACTTTTGGAGGGGACTCTTCGTCGTCTCGCCTGCTCGCTTCACGCCGTCCGTCCCTCGTGTCCGCTTCCCGCCTCTCTACCGCCCCACGCGCGCTCGCTCTGGTCGGTCCCCGTTTCGGTTTCTTTTTTTAGTTGTTATTTGAGAGGGGGGGGGGCCCTTTCCCGCCTAGCACCACCACCCAGCGCAACAGCCGCCCGCCTCTTCGCATCGCATTTCGTATTCTTGAATTCTCGCCTCGCAACCACCGTTTTCCGCCTTCTTTTCCGCGCAGTCTCGCCTTTTCCACGACCTCGACGATTCGGCCTGCCGACCAAGCGCCTTTTTCTCGAGTCCACGAGTCCCGATCGCGCCATCTGCTCGCGCGCGCGCGTCGGCCTGGGCCAAGCCGTCTTTTTGCGCCCCGGCGCTTCGCTTTTTCGTTGCCGTCGTTTTCTCTCCGGCCAAAGCGAGCGAGTTCGTTTCGTCGCCTCGAATCGCAGGACCTCGCGCCAGCAAGCCAGCGCACCCTCGCCATCGCGAACGCGACGTCCTTGTCACGTCGACTCGGGTCCACCGTCCTGCTGCCCCCGCGCAACGCTCCTCCGCCTTCCGTCTATGCCGCCGCCCGCGACCCTGCCCAGCCGACACCTCCGCGTCGCTGCCACGCTGGCCTCCTTCGACTCGCCCTCCTCGCCTCTGCCGACTGCCGTTCCCTAGGTCGACCGACGCGCGCCCTGAGCAAAAAAAAAAAAGAAAAAGAAAAAACTCGCGTCTCGTCTGCCCGTCGCCGCTGGCCACGTTCGAGCACCGTTGCGCACCGCACCCGCCGCCGTCGTCGCGCAGATGACGACCACCGGCGTGCCTCCGCCCCCCCTCGTCGGCCAGTCCGCGGCGCCGTCGTCGCAGGGCGGCCCCCAAGCCGGCGCGTCGCAGCCGTTGGCCGCCGCATTACCCTCCCAGTCCTCCCCATCCTCCTCCCAGCCATCCCGGCCGGTCCAGCAGCCGCCGCCGCAGCAGCAGCAGCAGCAGCAGCAACAACAGCAGCAACAGCTGCCACTGCGTGCCATGCAGCAGTCGCAAAACCAGCCGCCACAGGCGCAACCACCACAGCGCGCCCACCACGCGCCCGGGCCGCTGGCCCCCCTGCAGCCGCTCACCCCCAACGCCATCCGCCAGCCGACCTCGCCCGTGTCGCCGCCGCCCGTCGCCGCCGCCGCCGCTGCCGCCGCCTCGCCGCCGAGCAAGCGCGACCTCAAGTCCTGGTGGAAGAACTTCAAGCTGCAGTCCAGAAGTCAAGAACCGATACGAGGTAAATCCTTTCTCCCCGTCCCCCCCTCCACCCTGTCCCCCGTTTCCTTTTCCCCTCCGTGCGCGCTCGAAGATCCACTGCGCCGCCAGTCCGCGCTGCCGGCCGTGCTGCCGGCCGCCGCCCTCCGGCGCCCGGCCCCGACGACCGCATGGCGGTTGTCGTCCGATCCAACATGTCTTCGGTGTCACTGGCCCGCCTGTGCGCCACGCCCCCGTGTCTGTCCCACCGCTCGAGCGCACGGCGACAAGGCTGGAATAGTTTCACAGCATCTGTCCTAAACCTCAGCATCCTGCCCAAATACAGCAGGAAAAGAGACACAGAAGCGCTGACACGTCCCTATAGAGCAACAGCCACGCGGCATCTTCGGCGTGCCCCTGCGCCAGAGCATCCCCTATGCAAATGTCGCCATCTCGCTTGTTGATGAGAACGGCCGGAACTACACTTATGGCTACGTTCCCATTGTCGTCGCCAAGTGCGGTGTCTTCCTCAAAGAGAGAGGTGCGCTCAATACCCTCTTCATGTCAGCCCCTTTGGTCACAGCGCCCCGCAGTCCCACTAACCCCCCCCCAACAGCAACCGAAGTCGAGGGCATCTTCCGCCTCAGCGGCTCCGAGAAGCGCATCAAGGAGCTCAAGCTCGCCTTCGACTCCCCCGACCGCTACGGCAAGGGCCTTCTCTGGACCGGCTACACCGTTCACGACGCTGCCAACGTCCTGCGCCGCTACCTCAACGACCTGCCCGAGCCCGTCGTCCCCCTCGCCCTCTACGAGCGCTTCCGCGAACCCCTCCGCCATGCCGTCAAGCAGGGGTCCAGCGACGCCGACGGCCCCCAGTTTGTCGAGGGCTTCGACGCCAACAACGCCATCCACCAGTACCAGGGCCTCATCACCGAGCTGCCCCCGCTCAACCGCCAGCTGCTGCTCTACATCCTCGACCTGCTCGCCGTCTTTGCCTCCAAGTCCGACGTCAACCGCATGAACTCGCAGAACCTTGCCGCCATCTTCCAGCCGGGCATCCTGTCCCACCCCTCCCACGCCATGGCCCCTGAGGAATACCGACTCAACCAGACCGTGCTCATCTTTCTCATCGAGAACCAAGATCACTTCCTCATCGGCATGCGCGGCACCGCCGCCGACGCCACCACCGTCGAGGAGGTCCAGCGCGGGACGCCTCCAGTGACCCCTGGCGTGGCCAAGGTGGGTGGCGACAGCGGCAGCGGCAGCGGCAGCGGCGCGGGTACCGTCAGTGCCGGTGCCGTCGGTGCCGGTGCCGTCGGTGTCACGCGCACTGCTTCGAATGCCAGCGCCGGCGCCGAGAGCGTCGCGCGCGACGGCAAGATTCGTCGCAACCGCTCGACTTCGTCGCGCAACTCGAAGCACTCGCGGAACTCTGTCGGCAACAACAACGTGGTCACGAGCAACAGCAACCACGTCGGCCATGCCGCCAGCCCCCGCAGCAGCAGCCCGGCCGTGGCAACAACACCGACGACAGCCAATTCCAGCGCTGGCAT
This sequence comes from Ophiostoma fasciatum, assembly GCA_019925495.1. Lineage (NCBI taxonomy): Eukaryota > Fungi > Ascomycota > Sordariomycetes > Ophiostomatales > Ophiostomataceae > Ophiostoma > Ophiostoma fasciatum. The sequence continues at coordinate 376,370 of JADHKM010000017.1, forward strand.
CAACGTCAGTGGCGGACTCGCCCGCAGTAACACCTTGCCGGCGCGATCACCCGGCCTGGGACCGGGGCGCTTCCCGAAGCGGACGGCCGACCCAAGTGCAAGCCCCGTCTCGCCCTTGACCCCGATCAACGCCCACGCCTCATCACAAGCCACCCCAACCGTGGATCCCGTCGCCGAGGTCGTGACCCCCGCCGACGATGTTGCCGCCGCCGCAGACCCGTTCACCACCGTTGCGCCCGCATCCCAGGCAGGCAGCCCTGGGCCTGTGGTCTCGGCTGCCGCTCCAAAAGCGCCGCCGTCGCCCGCTGCCGCTGCCGCTGAACCGGGCGTCGGCACGCCCTCCAAAGAGCGGCGGTTTCAGCTCTTCCAGCGATCATTCGGAAGTGACAGCCCGGGCGAGCCGCGGGCCACGCACAACAAACTCCGCAAGAAGCGGTTGCCGAGCAGCACAAACCCGAGCGCCCAGAGCTCCACGGCCTCCCTGCCCCCTTCGCCCGCATTCGTGTCGCCGAGCCAAGAGCCGGCGACCAATCCGCTGGAGGAGCATGCCAAGCAGATGTTTGCACCCCCGCCGGCGGCGGCAGCGCCCGCTCCTGTGAACGAAGAGTCTGGCGCGGCGGCTGTGTCCGAGGAGGCAAACGACTCGACGCCCCGTGTGTCTCAAGTTCCATCGGCTGTCTCGACGGCCACGGCAACACCGACGCCAGCGGCCGTGGCTACATCATCCACGACAGCCGCAGCGACGGCCTCGGCAGCGACGACAACGGCGACACCGGCGACACCGGCGACACCGGCGACGAACGCCGCACAAGCAAACAACACGAAGCTCCGGCCACAGAGAAACTCGCCGTCCACGTCGCTCCATAGCTCCTTTAACGAAGGGTCGGATATGGACCAAATCGACGAGCCCGCCGCCGCACAGACGGTGCGCGAAACGCACAACGAGCCGGCAGAGAAGACAAAGAGGCGGCTCTGGCGCTTGTCCAAACGACGCGAGGATATGCAGCCCCCGGCGAATGCGCCCGTGCCCGTGGCAGCAGCAGCAGCAGCGCCAGCAGCAGCAGCAGCGCCGGCGCCGGCGCCGGCGCCTGCAGCTCCGGCAGCTCCGGCAACCGTCGGGCCCCAGCCCTCCACGAGCAACTTGAGCGCGGTGTCGACGCCACCGGGTCCCGGGTCCAGCCTCGGGTCGAATGCGCACGCAGGCATCAGCACCAGTTCCGTGGGCAGCGGCGGGCCCTCGCTGGCAGGGGTCGGCACCTTGTCGCTGACGGGCGCGAGCGGGTCCTCAGACTCGGCCATTGCGCAAGCGGACGCTGCGCAGGCATCCGAGGCAGCCGGCGGCAGCAGCAGCAGCAGCAAAGGCGAGAACAAAGACGAGCAGAGCCACGGCAAGCTCACGGGCTGGCTGAAGAGCAAGTACAGGGAAGCCAAGGAAACAGCAGAGCAACGCCGGAACAAGTCGCCGTCCCCGACGGGCCAGTCGGCCTCTGCATCTACGCTGTCCGGCATCGCGCGTGGCAAGAGCCTGGACCTGGACCGGGTAGCCGAAGAGGGCGAGCGGTCGTCCTAGCACCCCCTCTCTGTGTGGCTTGTGCTGTTTTGATTTGCTGTTTGGATTGCGTTCTTCCGGCCGTCTTCTGCGCATGTTACAGCCACCACTCCCTCTTTTTGGCAAACGGCGACAAATCGGGAGGCTATAAACGACAAACGACAGAAAAGCGACATGTCGGGGACGACGAGACGAATACACTTGGACAAAGTATCAATATGTGTAACGGAAGAAGGCTGTTTACACCTCGTGATGTTTTTGTTTTCCCACCCCCTATCCCTATCCATTATTCTTTTGCTTATATTGTTTTTTTTTGGCCTTTTTCTTTTTCCAACCCTTCTCTTCTGTTGGCTTGTTATTTTGGGCGGTGTGTCCGCAAACGAAGGATACCCCAAAATTGGACGTTCTCTCAAGGGAAACCGTTCCAACTGTATTTTGGCTGAGGAAATCGGAGTTTCTTTTTTTTCTTCACTTTCATTTTCTTCATGAAGGACCGTCTGGACTCTTTCGTTTTTTGGTTTCTTCTATATGTTCTATAACCCATTCCCCTTTTTGGCTCGGGCTGACGTCTGTTTCATTACCCCCTCTTCTTAACTCCTTTTTGTTTGAATATGACATATTGTCTCCTTGCTACTCCGCCTTTGGGCTGCCCTACTGATCTTTGAGTACTCTCTCTGCAGGCCGCCCATACCTTGCATCTGGGCCGCATCTCCGTTTTCGAGGTCGCGTCCTCTGGACCCAGCCGCCCCAACAGCGCTCCGACTCATCTATATCTCTTTGCATTTTTGACAGAGGGCCAACCGTTGCGGCCAGGCCAGATTTAAGCTTATTTTGGCTTCGGGCGCACCGGCCTCGCTTCCTACCTTTGGAGCGCACGGGGATGCTCGTGGAATTTTCTTTTTCTGCGGCCTGCCCGCGGCAGACGCCTGGCGAGCTGGCTTGGCGCTCCGAGGCGTGTTTGCGTCTTGGCGACAAAGGAGTCGTGCTTCGACTGAGACGGGTGAACGGAAACACGGCAACGGCTTCTGGGGCTAAGATCGCAGGCCCAGCGACCAAATCGGCCTAGACGCAAAGTCACCCAAGCAGACGTTTGGCACTGGAGGGCGATCCCCGCCCCGCCGAGGTCGAGGACGGACGGCGGTCTGCGCTCGCTGCCACGGCAAAGCGTCGGGTGGAAGGGCCTGGCCGTCACGATGCAACGCCGTCGCATGTGGCCCAATAGGATAGCCCGGAGGTCCGCCAGGGTCGCGTTGATGTGTTGGTATTTTGCCCGTTTCTCCACGAGGGCGACAAAATGACCCCTTGACCCCGAACGCGAGGGCACGATGCCCTCCTGCTCGGCTCTTCTTCGCCCTGCCGCCGCCTGCGCTTGGCCTGGTTTGGTCATGGTCCGCCGGCTGGTGGCGCTGGCGCCCCTTGTCCCCCGCCTTGGTGCTGCTGGCGTCTCCGCAATTGTGGGTGCGCATCAGCTGGGACCGATGGCTTTTTTTTCTTCGTCAATGTGCTCAGGTGCTTTCGGCAGCTTCTCGTTGGTGGCCTTTGTGTAGACTCACTGCGAAGGAATACTCCGTACTTTGCTTCCTCTTGATCGGGTATGGGGTCGGCATGAGGTTTCAAGAGCACGGCTTGCCGCGAAGGAGGGTAAGCGGGTGTCCCGTGCGTCCGTAGATGAGACAAGACGAGCCAATGGAGAGCGAGGGCGTGCATGTCTGTCTGTCTGCCTGCAGCTGCGCGTCGCGATGGGCAGACAGGCCGCCGACCGAAAACCGGATGCCGGGTGCGACAACGGAGGACGGCGAAATTGCCTGCGGAGCGACAGAGCGGGCCAGCCGGCCGCGCGACGCAGGGCGGCCGCTCCGAGACAGGAGGCGTCGTCTTGAACCTGTAGACGGAGTTCTGCGGGCGCGGCTGGTGGCTGGCAGATCATCGTTGTGATGGTTGGTGATGGGCTCGGGCAGCCGTCTACTCCGTATTCTTCGGCTTCCTTTTCCCTGATACAATTGCTTGGTATCTTATTCCCCCTCATTCTGTCTTGGCTCCTTCCTCTTGCTCTTTAGACGCCTTCGTCCCCCCTTCCATTCTTGCCTCCGCCGGCTCCTTCCCCACGACGCGCCAGTTCCTCCCAGATCGGCACTGCTCTTGCTTTCTTTGTCTGGCCATGGGCAGCGAAAGCAAGGGCACGCACGCCGTTGCCGCCCAGCCGCGTCCTTTTTGGTGTCCCGTGGCTCATTACGCACGGCGTATTACTCCGTATTCTAGGAAAAAAACCTTATGATTCCCTGCTTTTTTCTTCTGCGCTCAATGCAACCTGTGCTTTGGCTTTTTGTTCTTCATCCTTCGTCCTTTCCCTTTTCGTGCAGCTTGCCTTATAACATCCTCGCCGCCCTTTCTTCATTTGGTCCATTCCTCGGTGACTCCTTCCTTCCCCTCTCGCCGTGTTTATTCCCGTTCCTGCCCCCCTCCTTAGCAGACGATTCCATTCTTCTACGGCGTATATCCCCGTCCATTTTTCCTCTCGTGATCCCAATTCCTCCTCCCCCTCCTCCCTTGTCTTTCTCCATCCGTTCCCCCTCTTCCCTTTTTGCCCTCTTTCAGACATCCTTTGCCGGCCGGGGGCCCTTCTCCGCACCGCCGGGCCACCAGGGAACACGACACACGACGTGCTGCGCTGTGTAAGTGGACACCGGGCTTGTGCTTCTGTTGTACAAAGGACGAGGCGCCTTGGTTTTTCTCCATATATTGCCCGCCACCACCCGACTCTGGTGTCTCGATCCGCCGAGGGCCACGCCGATCTGTTGTGGTTGCGCTCGTGCTTGTGCTCTTGCTCATGCTCGTGCTCGTGCTCGTGCCTTTGTATTTTGTGACCACGTCTCCCTGACAGCTGCGACCTCGGGCGTGACTGGTCGATCGCCATCCAGGTCAAAGCGGCATCTCTCATCAGCATGCTTTTCAAAAAGTGTACGTGTTTTGCTTTCACACCCGCTGCTCTCTGCCCGTGCCAGCCGCTCACACAGTCAGCTCATCCGGAGGCCGGCTCCAGCGATGGCGCCAAGGAAGCGCACAACGCCTTTGACGGGCATGCCGACGACGTCGGCGTCATCGGCGCCGATGGCCGGCCGCCGTCGTTTGACGAGCTGCAGGTGGTCGTGCCGCCGCACACCACCGAGGCCCGCATGCTGCGCCGCATCGACATCCGCCTCGTGCCCTTTGTGGCTCTCCTCTACCTGGTCGCCTTCCTCGACCGCATCAACATTGCCAACGCCCGCACCTTCCACCTGGCCGCCGACCTGCACCTTACCGGAAACCAGTACAACACGGCGCTGACCATCTTCTTCGTGCCGTACATCGTCTTCGAGATGTTCTCCAACATCCTGCTGAAGCGCTTCTCGCCCCGCATCTGGCTCAGCTGCTGCGGCATGCTCTTTGCCGCCGTCACCGTCTTCCAGGGCCTCGTCCAGAATTTCAGCGGCCTCCTCGCCACCCGCTTCTTCCTCGGCCTCTTCGAGTGCGGCATGTTCCCCGGCTGCTTCTACCTCCTCGGCATGTGGTACCGCCGCGAGGAGGCCCAGCGCCGCTACTCCTTCTTCTTTTCATCCACGTCGCTGGCCGGTGCCTTTGGCGGTCTGCTGGCCTCGGCCATTGGCAAGAGTGCGTTGTCCTGCCGGCCCTCTTCTCGGCATTTGTTGTCCCGGCGGACTCTGGCTAACCGCCTCCAGTGGATGGAATGCGTGACTACAGCGGTTGGCGCTGGATCTTCATCCTCGAGGGTAGTGTCTCGTTTGTCATCTGCTTCATCTTTTTCTTTACCTTCCCTTCTTTGTAAGTCCTCGCCCTCGTTTTGTGTGCGTTATGGGCGGTCTCTCTAATGTCCACAGCCCCGAGCAGGCCAAATGGTTGCGCGAGGATGAGCGCGACTACATCAAGGCCCGGCTCCGTGCCGACCAGGGCCGCAACGCCGCCGAGCGCAAGCTCACGATCCGCGACATCCTTATCGTGATGCGCGACTACAAAATCATCCTCGGCGGCTTCATGTACCTGGGCCTCATCGTGCCTGCCTACAGCTACGCGTTCTTCAGCCCGACCATCCTTGCCACCTACCACTACGGGCCCATCCAGACCCAGCTGCACTCCGTGCCGCCCTGGGCTTCGGCCTTTGGCTTCTCCATGGTCGTGGCCTACCTGTCCGACAAGGCACGCCACCGCTTTCTCTTCACCATCGGGCCCATCTGCCTGCCCATTGTGGGCTTCGCCATGCTGCTGTCCATCCACGACAACCTGCACGCCGAGTACGCCGCGCTGTTCCTTATCTGTGCCGGCACCTACTCGGCCATGCCTGTCATCGTGTGCTGGTTCTCCATGAACCTGGGCGGCCACCACCGGCGCGCTATTGGCGTCGCCTGGCAGATCGGCTTCGGCAACATCGGCGGCATCATCGCCACCTACGCCTTCTTGTCCAAGGACTCGCCGCGTTTCACCAAGGGCTACGCCATCTGCATCGGCTTCGTGTGCCTGAGCGCCGTCTCTTGCCTGCTCTACTTCATCGCGCTCATCATCGAGAACCGCCGGCGTGACAAGGCCGTGCGCAACGTCGGTCTGACTGACTACGAGAAGACCGAGCTGGGTGTATGTCCCCATGTCCCACGTCACTCCCTCCCTCTTTCTACGTGTTGCCTTTGCCTAACGTTTTTCTAGGACCTGAACCCCGATTTCCGCTACATGTTGTAGGTGGGACCGAAAAAAGTAACAGACATAAGGATGTCAGCAAAAGTGGTTTTTGGTTTCCGGCGTCTTCTTCATTTTGGGTGCGAACAAAAACGACAAAAAAGTTGCCTCTTGGATTATGATACCTCGCCTTGGTTTTGATTTTTGCTGGAATAGGAGCAGGCATAATCGACATGCCGGGAGAGCAGACAGCAAACGATTGTTTATGCAGATTATGTGTATTGGCTTCTGGGCTGCCGTTCACACGTCAAACGTTCGCACGGCATTCGGGTGGCTGGCGTTGCTGAACACGCCCGTGTCCCAGACCACCATGGCGCCGCGCCGTCGCCAGTCCTCGTTGAAGAAACCGTTCCACCCGGTCCATGCCCGCCGCAGCGGCAGCTGCACGCCGAGCCCGGCGCCGCCGCCGCCCGCCGCCGGGTCGTCAGACGCAAAGAAGCGCGTCAGCAGCGTCTCAATGCCCTCGAACCCGACAATGTACCTGGGCAGCTCGGGCGCCTTGCCGTCGCGGTGGTCGCGGGGTTCGCGCGGCCACAGCTCTGTGGCGAGGAACCGCGTCGACGCGGCCGGGTCGTCGTCGGCGACGGCCAGCGCGTCGTAGAAGCGGTCCGCCTCGTCGCGGTAGGCGGCGCGCTCGGGGGACCGCGGCGGCGTGGCCAGCGGCGGCTCGCAGGTGAGCGCGCGCGCGCGCAGGCCCGGGTACACGAGGTGGGCGCGCCACGGCGTCGAGTGGCAGGGCATGAGGAAGAGGGCGAAGAGCTCGTTGTCGCCGGCGGCGTCAGCGGCGTGGTAGGAGGAGGTGTACTGGCTGACAGGGAGCGGCAGCCCCTCGAGCTGGTCGTGGTGGATGCGCTCGTACTCGGTGCGCAAAAAGGTGAGCACGCGCAGGGGCGCGGGCTGGTGGAAGAGCGACAGGTAGGTGGCGAGGACGGCATTGACGGCGAGGCCGGCGACGAGCAGCTTCTTGCGGCGGAGCCCGCCGGTGGTCGCGGGCGCCGCACCCGACGGCGGCGGGGTGGCCTCCGGGGCCGCAAAGAAGGACGCCACGTGCGGCGCCGCCAGCACAAAGAGGATGGGCAGCAGCGGGTGCAGGAAGCGCACCTCTTTGTGGGCGACGAGCGAGAGCGCGGACACGGCGGCGACGACGGCAAAGGCGAGGGCCTTGCGGGCGTTGGCCCGGCGCGTAGGGTCGGGGGCCGCACCGAGAAGCAGGCCGGGCGATTCCGGGGTGGCCTCAGCTGCCGCCGCCGCCGCCGCCGTCTTCGGCGTCGCCTTGGCGGTCTCGGTCTTGGTAAGCGCGGCGTACAGGGCGTAGAGCGCAAACGGCAGGGCGGTGGTGGTGAGCAGCGGCAGGCCCTGGGACAGGTAGTAGTGCCAGGGGCTGCGGCCGTAGAAGACGGCGACGTCCTGGGTCAGGTTGACGTCGAGAAAATTGTAGGCGGGCAGGGTCCAGGCGCCGTAGTAGAGGCGGTCGGAGAGGGCGGACAGGGCGAGGACGGCGGCGCCGCAGCCGGCGCTCTCGGCCAGCAGGCGGAGAAGCACGGGGGCAGGGAGAAAGCCCGGGGCGACGGACGAGGCGGACGAGACAGGCCCGTCCAGCGTCAGCCGCGTGACGACGACGGTCAGCAGGCCGAGCCAGATGAGGAGGTTGGTGGGCCGGAGCACGACGGCGGTGGCGGCGAGGAGGAGAGAGAGGCGGAGGCTGGTGGGTGTGAGCAGACAGACGGAGCGAGAGAGAGGTGCGCGGCACACAGAGGGAGGACGCAGGACGTACCGGCCGATGCTGCCCGAGAGGGCGCGCGGGCCGACGGCGCCGTCGAGCAGCTGCCACGGCCAGCAGGCGAGGGCGGCGACGGTCAGCGTGGCCTCGAGGCCGTTGGAAAAGGTGCGGGCGCCGCAGTACATCTGCCAGGGGCTGGTGACGGCGAGCCACAGGGCGGCCCAGGTGGCGGCGTCGCCGTGGCCGTAGAGCTGGCCGGCGAGGCGCCACACGCAGACGTCGCCGAGCGCCGTCAGCGACGCCTGGGCGAGGCCCGGCGCGGCCACGAGCACGAGCGCGCGCAGCGGGCCCACGACGTGCAGCAGCGCCAGCACGCCCTCGACGGCGGCGTACACGGCGGCAAACAGCACGGGGTGCAGCGACGTGCGCAGGTGGTGCCGCCATTCCTGCAGGGTCAGCGACGTTCCGGACAACCAACCGGTCACGGAGGGGGGGGGGGCAAACGCACCCACGTCAGCCACGCGCCGCTGGCGGGCCCGTAGACCAGCTGCCAGGCCGGCTCGAGGGCCTGGAAGTACTCGTCGGGCTGGAAAAAGGTGCGCACGAAAAAGGCACCGGCCCAGCGCAGGAGCAGCATCGCCGTCAGAATGTCCTGCGCCTGGGCCGCGATGACCTCGTCGTGCAGCGGAACCGCGACGGCGGCGGCGGCGGTGGTGCTGGCCGTGTCTTTGCTGTCGCTGCTGTCCACAGCGGCCGGCCGGCGGCGACCATGACGGCTGTCCGCGGCGGCGGAGGCAGACGAGGAGGCGGGCGACGGCGCTTTTGGCGATGCACGCGAAGTCGATGCCATTGTCGCGGTGGCCTTCCGAACCGGAGGCCGAGCGGGCGGGCAGGCAGTCAGACGTCACAACTGGGACGGAAGACGAGAGCGGGAGAGCAAAGTACGCGCGTTGTCTACTCCATGTCGGCGAGAGCGTCGATCCAGGGACCGCGAGATGCTCACAGCCGCACGTTCACGACGCGGTCCAGATATTGGCAGCTCCCGCTCCACGTCAAGACAGTGCATATTATATAAAAAGACTGTGAACTGACACTGTGAATGTCATCCCGTTTTTGGTCTCGTGACCGTCCCGCGTCCGCTTTCCTTCGGCATTGTGGGTGGAACTGGCCCAACAGGCGGGAGGCGTGGGCCGCTCAGGCGACGTCTTTTTGCAGTGTTTCCTGTCGCCTGGGCTGTTTCTTTTACGTGACCTGTCGCCTGCAGCCGGGTGCACCTGCACTTAGGGGTTTAGATGGGAGCTGCTAGTGTCGGCGGTCTGTTAGTGTGGCGGCCACCTTGCCAGCGCGCTTTTCGATATTTAAACCCTTTCAGACTCGACGTCGCCGCCCACGTCTTTTCCTTACCGACGACCCATTGACACGACCAGCTTGCTCACCTCGACTCACCATGGCTCCTCACGCAGACAGCAGCGCGGCGACGGGCACGGCCGCGGCACCGGCATCGGCATCGGCATCGGCGGGCGGCGACCGGTTCCACGCGGCGTCGACGAAGCAGGCGATTGCGGCGGAGGCCGAGTACGCGGCGCACAACTACCACCCGCTGCCGGTGGTGTTTGCGCGGGCGCAGGGCGTGCACGTGTGGGACCCGGAGGGCAAGGAGTACCTGGACTTTCTGTCGGCGTACAGCGCGGTCAACCAGGGCCACTGCCATCCGGAGCTGGTGCGGGTGCTGGCGGAGCAGGCGGGCCGGCTGACGCTGAGCTCGCGGGCGTTCCACAACGACGTGTTCCCGGTGTGGGCGGAGAAGGTGCGGGCGACGTTTGGCTACGACATGGTGCTGCCGATGAACACGGGGGCGGAGGCGGTGGAGACGGCGATCAAGGTGGCGCGCAAGTGGGCGTACAAGGTGAAGAAGGTGCCGGCGGGCCGGGCGCTGGTGTTTGGGGCGGCGGACAACTTCCACGGGCGCACAATGGCGGCCATCTCGCTGTCGACGGACCCGGAGTCGCGCGACCTCTACGGGCCGTACGTGCCCAACATCAGCGCGGTGGTGCCGGCGACGGGGCGGCCGATCCGCTACAACCACGTGGAGGACCTGGCGGCGGCGCTGGAGGCGCACGGGCCGGAGACGGCGGCGTTCATCGTGGAGCCGATCCAGGGCGAGGCGGGCGTGGTGGTGCCCGACGACGACTACCTGGCGCGCGTGCAGGCGCTGTGCCGGCAGCACAACGTGCTGCTGATCTGCGACGAGATCCAGACGGGCATCGCGCGCACGGGCCGCATGCTGTGCAGCGAGTGGGCGGGCATCCGGCCGGACATGGTGACGCTGGGCAAGGCCATCTCGGGCGGCATGTACCCCGTCAGCGCGGTGCTGGCGTCGCGCGACATTCTGCTGGTGGTGGAGCCGGGCACGCACGGGTCGACGTACGGCGGCAACCCGCTGGGCTGCGCCGTGTCCATCCGCGCGCTGGAGCTGGTCGAGGAGGGCGGCCTGGTGGCGCGCGCCGAGGCGCTGGGGCAGCGCTTCCGCGCCGGCGTGGCCGCCTTCCGCTCGCCGCTGGTGCAGGCCGTCCGCGGCAAGGGCCTGCTCAACGCCGTCGTCATCGACGAGGCCGCCGCCCACGGCCGCACCGCCTGGGACCTGTGCCTGCTGCTCAAGGACAAGGGCGTGCTGGCCAAGCCGACGCACGGCAACATCATCCGCTTCGCGCCGCCGCTCGTCATCACCGACGACGAGATGCAGACCGCGCTCACCGCCATCGGCGAGGCCCTCCAGGAGCTGCCGACGGCCGCCAAGGCGGACCACTAGATTTCGAGAGATAGGAAAAGAACATCTTTCGCAGCTTGAACGCCGACCTCGCGACGAGACTGGACCCGTCACATGCTGTAAACGTCTACGTTGTATTGCTTACGGAGTAGCTCCGTAGAAAGATCCAGACAGCCAGACAGCTGGCTGGGCCCTGCATCACTAGGCAGCCGTGGGCATGTGAGGCGGCCAGCCAGCCATCCGCGCTGCCTGGCCGCCTGCCTGGCTGCCTGCCAGGCGTCAGCCTGTCACTGGCTGGCCAGCTTCCCCCCCACACATGGTCCACGGACCAGCCGGCGACGTTTCATTCTGTGTGCAGAGGGCCAGAGGGCGTCACCGGGTTGCGGCCGATCGTTTCCCTTTTGAGCGGTGCGCGTCCGCCCCCCGTATAAGCATACGGACGGTGTCCTGTCTGTCCATCCTTGACCGCCGTCTGCTTATCGCGCTGCGTGGGCCTGGCCACGCCTGCCTGCAGCCTGCACTGTCCAGGGGCCGCCCTGTGCGCTGGGCCACAGGGAGCGAACACGTCGTCGCCGGCCGGCCTCACCGGATGACACTGCAGGAGAAACACCGGGCGTTGCGGGTAGCTGGGGGGCGGAGCCCTGCTTCGCTCCGTACACAAGTATTATTACTCCGTATAGTTGTACTCCGTACTGGTAATACGGGGTATCAAAGGAAGTGGTCGCACAGCTGCAGTAGCTTTGGTCCTGCTCCCCAATCGGGCAAGACACATGCAGCTCTTCTGCTGGCGGCTGGCCGCGCTGGCCGCTGGCTGGCGGCTGGCGGCTGGCTTGGTAGTGCGGTTCTCCGCGGCCAGTCCGATCTAAGACAAACTGTGAGGCGAGCGGTTGAAGATAAGGACACCACCACCACAACACCAAGGACACAAAGGGCACCAACAGGGAAAGAGCGCACGAAACGCATCGGTGGACTCCGGGGACCGGAGACTGGCTTTTTGACCGCCCCTTTTCCTGCAGCGCTCATCAGGCTTCCCCTTTCCCCCCCCCCGGCCAGCGCGATCGGTGTGACGCAAGCTCGCTGACAAGGCGGCCAGCAGGCCGCCCCAGCTGCCTTGTCGGCCAACGGCGCGCGCGCCTCAGAGTAAGCAGCACAAACAGCACAAACTCGAATTGCCCAACAATGCGCCGCGCTGTCCGCGTACGGGGGAGCACAGCAAGTACGGGGCGGCCGTTGCACAGCAAACACGTTACGATCGGCGCACGGATGCGGCGCACGGAATACAATTGTACTTGTACACGAGCACTCGCACTCGCACAGCGGGCTCGTAATACTCGCCGTCGTGGATCAGACAGTGCGATGGAATTACACACTGTACAGATAAGATGGCCAGACTGCGAGGCGATCAAGCCGTCGCGTACTCCGTATTTGTATCTTAAATATATTTACGACAATACTCATCACACCACGACGTGTGCAGGCCCTCTCGCTTGCCCGTCGGCTGACGCTGCTGACCTGGCTGGCCTGGCTGACGGCCGTCGCCGCATGGGCCTCTCTCCCGCCTTTGTTCTGCCGAGCAGGGCGTCGTCTTCTTGCCTGTTTAGGCGCGATCACGAGCGCTCTTCGCCCCCGGCACGGCGCTGCAGCGACGCGCTATGCGGCGCCTATGCTAGCGTGGGGTCCTCCTCCTCTTGGCTGCGCTGCTGCTCCTTCCCACCCTTCCGTAGCGCATTGTCATGCGCCATCATCCGCGCTCCGCCATCCGCGCCTTGGCTTGCGCACTGTATGCTTACGCTCCCATAAGCACCCCGTGTGCTTTGTAGCACATTCCAGCACAGTGCCCGCTGACAAAAGCCGCCTACCAAATCCCGTCACGGCCGCTCGCCATCGCCCGCCATCGCCCGCCAGGCTGCTATCATGGGGCGCGCGCGCGCCGCCCGGCCAGGCCGCGCCAGCAGCCACTTATCGCCGCCGGCCGCCCTCGCCCAGCGCCTCGGGTTGGCTGGCTGGCCGGCCTGGCCTGGCCACTGGCCGCCGCCCTCCTCCGCCTTCTAGGGGCTTTGTCCTGCGCACGCTCCACTATCGGCCTGCCCAGCGAGAACGGCGACCGACCACCACCGTTCGCGCCTGCCTCTCTCTCGCTGTGTCCCATCACGCGCCCTATCTAGAACGGGCTGTGGCCAACTCGCTCCTCTCTCGCTCGCTCTCTCGCGCTCTCTCTCTCTCCCTCTCTCTCTCTCTCCTCCTTTCCCCTTTTCTCTTTCCGAGTTTCCCTCCCGATCCCTCTTCTTCTCACCTTTCTGGTGCCTTCTCGTTTTGCTTTCTCATCCGCCTCCTCGCCTGCTCTGAGTCATTCGCTTGCACTTGGACGCACCCACGGGCCTACTTGTACAATCCGTCTCCGCACGCCGCTGCAGCTTCCCATCTGCCGACACTGTCCCCGCACGGTACGTCCCTTGCCCGTTGTCCTGCACGCGCACCGTGTGTCCTGGCGCCGCCCAGCCACGGCCCTCGCCTATTGCTGCAGCAAAGCAGCCTGCGTTCTTCGCCTGCATCACCGTCCACGCAACGCCATCCTTCCTCCTTCCTCTTCCCAACGAAGCATCATTCCGTTCGCGCCTGTGACGAGGGGCGTGTTCTGGTTCCGTTGACGGCGTCTGGCCCGCTTTCGTCACCACAGTGCCGCTGTGCTCGACCGCCCGACTAACAGGCGTCCAGGCTGCCTGTCCTTCTCCTTCTCGTCTCCGGATCTGCCCCTCGTTGATCGTTCTTTCTCGGGCTTGCGTTCCGCCGTCGACCGCCGACTGCCGACCTTTGCCTCGCTCGATCCGACCCTTGCGATCCGACCTTGCCTCGACCTTGCCCAACCTTGCCTCGATCTTGCTCGACCTTGCCCGACCTTGCCCGACCTCGCCTCGACTTTGCTCACACCTTGCCTCGACCCTCCTCGAGCTTCTCCGCACCGCGGCTCCGGGGCTCGGTTCGCCATCGTTTCTGCCTGTCCGCCGCCGGCGAGGTCATGCTCGCCTGCCTGCCGCCACACGCAGCACACCCTCCCGGCGCACAGGACACACAGGTGGCTCTGGCCGTCCGCTGAGCACCTGCCCCGTCTCCACTTGAGGCTCCACCGCGGCTCAACCGTCTTGTCCTCGCACCTGTACTGTGTACGAGCACGACACAGCTACATACCCTCTCGCTCGCTCGCGCGCGCGCGATCCCCCTGGCCTGGCAACACTCAGCTGCGGTCTGCCTGCCTGTCTGTTTGCCCGTACGGAGTCCTACTACGGAGTCAGACTCCATACTCCCCCCCCCCCCCCCCCATACCTGGCCAGACCCTCAAGGGAGCTGCCTCTTGCTTTCGCAGCAGCCTATCGGATGCTCGCCGCCTAATTCGTCGGTGCTGCTCGACTCCCTCGTTTCTCCTTCTTCCCTTTTCCCTTTCCCCTGTTCTCTTTCTTTTTTCGTTTTTCATCGTCTCGCTGTTCTTTTCTTCCTCCTCCCTTTTTTTTCTCTCTTCTCTTCCCTCTACCTCTTCTTTTCTCTCTCCTACCTCTCTTCTCGCGTGCCTTCCTTCCTTCTCCGACACCGCCATCCTTCTGCCGGCACCGACGCTCACCGCCTTCCTCTGCCCTTTTGCCCATCCACGCACCACACCGACCGCCTGCATCTTATCGACCGCCTTATCCATTCTGCCGCTTCCACCCCCCCCCCCGAAATCCGCCGTTCATGACTACCTTGCCCACTAGAGCTGCCTCCGCCCCTTGAGCCCGTCTGGGCGTTTCCTCTTTTCGTCGTCTGCAGCCTCCTCCGCCTCCTCCTTTCCCCCTCCTGTGCCGACACCAGCCATGGCTTCTTCGAGCGCTGCCCACCGGCGGCATCGCCTGACCGAAGATGCCATCGTCGGCCAGTTTGTCATCGGCGGCGAGATCGGCAAGGGCAGCTTTGCCCAGGTCTTCCTCGGCAAGCACAAGGTGAGCTCTCTCTCTCTCTCTCTCTCTCTGCCGAATGGGCGGGTCGAGACGATGGTGTCTGACGGATGGGTTTGCAGGTCTCCGGTGCCACCGTTGCCGTCAAGTCCGTCGAGCTCGCCCGCCTCAACAAGAAGCTCAAAGAGAACCTCTACGGCGAGATCAAGATCCTCAAGACGCTTCGCCACCCGCACATCGTCGCTCTCCACGACTGCGTCGAGTCTGCCACCCACATCAATCTCGTCATGGAGTACTGCGAGCTCGGTGACCTGTCCATGTTCATCAAGCGGCGCGAAAAGCTCGTCACCAGCCCCTTTACCCACGACATGGCCCGCAAGTACCCCAGCGCCCCCAACTCCGGGCTCAACGAGGTCGTCACCCGCCACTTCCTCAAGCAGCTGGCCAGCGCCCTCAAGTTTCTCCGCGAGGGCAACTTTGTCCACCGCGACGTCAAGCCCCAGAACCTGCTGCTGCTGCCCTCGCCCGACTACCGCGAGGCCCACAAGTCCAGCCGCCCCATCCTGACCGCCAGCCAGGACTCCCTCATCCCCGTCGCCGGCCTGCAGTCGCTGCCCATGCTGAAGCTGGCCGACTTTGGCTTTGCCCGCGTCTTGCCCTCCACCACCCTGGCCGAGACGCTGTGCGGCTCCCCGCTGTACATGGCTCCCGAGATCCTGCGCTACGAGCGGTACGACGCCAAGGCCGACCTGTGGTCCGTCGGCACCGTGCTCTACGAGATGGTGTGCGGCCGCCCGCCCTTCCGCGCCAGCAACCACGTCGAGCTGCTGCGCAAGATCGAGGCCGCCCAGGACCAGATCCGCTTCCCTCGCGAGACCATTGTCAGCGCCGAGGTCAAGGGCCTCATCCGCGCCCTGCTGAAGCGCAACCCGGTCGAGCGCCTCAGTTTTGAGAACTTTTTCAGCCACGAGGTGATTACCGGGCCCATCCCGGGCCTCGTCGAAGACGACATTCCTCGCGCCGAACGGCCCCCGCGCACCCTCGAGCGCGTCCCCGAGCGCGTTGCGGAGCGTGCTCCGGAGGTCCGTCCGTCGTCGCGGGAACACCGCGCGGTCACCGCGCCCAACGTGCTGTCGACGCATAGAGCGGCCGAGGCAGCACCGTCAGCGCCGACGGCGCCGCCGACAACGACGACAGCGACGACCGCCATGCCGACCGCGGCTGCGGCTGGTGGCACCGCACGGAGATCCTCGTTCCGTCGCTACACGCCTGCGCCGGACACCGCACCGGAAAGCAACCAAGAGGCCGCGCTTGCAGCTGCAGCCGCTGGCACCATCGGCTCTTCTCCCAGAAACACCCACGACGTGGGTGAGGGCGCAGCCGTCGCCGGCGGCAGCAGCAGCAGCCGGCGGCCCTCGGCTCAGCCGTCTTCCACGGCCCCCGGCCGGACACCCATGTACGACGAACGGCGGCAGCAGCATCGCCTGTCCAATGCCTCGCTGAAGCAGCAGTCGAACCAAGGTCCGTCTTCGTGTCTCCACCACCATCTATCTTCTTTGATTCTTCTTCCTTGCCTTTTTCCGCTAACGCATGGCAGATGCGAAAACCGACCGTGCCAGTGGTCCGTCCGATGACCAAGACAAGACGGCCCAGGACATTGCTTTTGAGCGGGACTACGTCCTTGTCGAAAAGAAGCATGTGGAGGTCAATGCGTTTGCCGACGAAATGGCCGCCTCTCCGCGTCTTGCTGCCGGGGGCGGCGGCGCGGGCGGCGGCGTCCTCGCCTCGCCACCGAAGCCTGGGCAGACCATGGTCCGCCGCGCGACACAGCAGGGGCATCCCACATCTGCGACGGGTGCGGTGCCGGCTGCGCCGTCTCGGGCGATGCAGGTGGCCCAGGGCGCGCTGTCGCGGCCGTACCACGGCGGAGACCGGGCCGGGTCACTCTCAGGGAGCCCGAACTCGACGACCTCGTTTATCGCCAAGGCCATCCACGACGCGAGCTTCCGTCTTCTGGGCGTCAAGAACCCCGTCGCGCTGATCGGCAAGGGCGCGTCACCGCCGCAGCTGTACAGTCCGTTCCCAGCCTACCCGACGCCGTCGGGCCCATCGGCAGCCGCGGCGCTGATCACGGACGGCCGACACGGCAGCCTGGGCAGCGGCGGCGGCGGCGGCGGCGGCGGCGGAGGCGACGGCGGCAGCGGGGCGGGCGGCGGGCCGGGAGCTTCGGACGGGGACGCGCGCGTTGCGCAACTGATCGAGGACTATGCGACGCGGAGCGACGTGGTGTATGGGTTCGCCGAGGTCAAGTACAAGCAGCTGGTGCCGCTGGCGCCTTCGGCGGAGCACGACCTGAGCGGGCTGCCGGCGGCGGAGAGGCTGAATCCGGGGAGCGACGAGGACGACGAGCTCACGGTGGACGCGGTGGTGGTGCTGTCGGAGGAGGCGCTGGTGCTGTACGTCAAGGCGCTGTCGCTGCTGGCCAAGTCGATGGACATTGCCAACATGTGGTGGCGCAGCAAGCTGCGCAGCGACGCGGTGGCGGTGCGGGAGTCGGCGCTGGGCCTCCGCGTCAACGCCGCGGTGCAGTGGATCCGGTCGCGCTTCAACGAGGTGCTGGAGAAGGCCAACTTTGCGCGCGAGCGGCTGCTCGAGGCCCAGCGGCGGCTGCCCGAGGACCACCCGAGCCACCCGAACAACCACAACCGGGACGACGGGGCGGCTGCTGGCGGGGGGGGTGCGGGCATTGGCATCGGCGTGGGCACCGGCACGAGCGCGGGCACGGGCACGGGCACGGGCGCCTCGATGGGCAGCGGCGGCGGTGGCAGCCTCGGGGCGGCGGCCGGGTTCGGGACCGGCACGGACGGGGTGTTCCTGAGCGCCGGGGTCAGCGCGGAGAAGCTCATGTACGACCGGGCGGTGGAGATGAGCCGGGCGGCGGCGATCGGGGAGATTTCCAACGACGACCTGGCGGGCTGCGAGCTGTCGTACATGACGGCGATCTGCATGCTGGAGGCGGTGCTCGACACGGAGGACGAGCCGTCGCGGCGGCGGTCGTCGGGCTCGACGCGGGACGAGAAGCAGGGGGCCCGCGACGAGGAGGGCAGTGACATCAACGTGGAGGACCAGAAGACGGTCGAGTTCAGTATGTCGTCCCTCCTTCCGGCCTCTGCCCCTTTCCCTTGGACCTACCTACCTACCTGCACAGGCGTACGTACTAACGAAGCAGTGATTGGCATGATCAAGACGCGCCTCGCGGCGGTGCGCAAGAAGGCGCACCTGATCAACAGCCACTCCAAGGCGGCGCAGCGGCAGGATCTGGTGCGGCGGCGCAGCGGCGATGTGACGCCGCGCAGCGTGCGCTCCCATGCGTCGTGATCTCCCGTGTGGATGAACTGCTCACGATTTTCTACAACGAAAAAAAGGATCAAAAACACTCGGAAAAGACACAAAACACCCACCCGAAAAAAACCAAAAAAAAACTTCACCCGACCTACGTTACGAACTGCATGCCCCCATGGCGTACGATGCGGGCCTTGACGAACTCTCCATGTTGCCAGTCTCGCCTTCATTTCTCGGAGTTGTTTGTGTCTGTCGATCTTGTTCTCGTTTTTGTATTTCGCATTCCTTGCTGTGCTTTTCTGCTCTCCGTTTTCTCATCTTGTCATCGTGGACACGGGGGCTGGTCGGGGCGTTTCTCTCTTATTGGCCATGACGACATGATCTGCAGCCGGTTTTTTCTTTTCTTTCTGTTTTCTTCTCGACAGACGAAAGCCTGGCCGTCTTGCTTTTGTATACGATAGCGTCTGTGGATGCCGTCTCCGGTGGGATGGACATGCACGCGCGCGGCGGAGCGATCTGCTGCACGGCGCAACGAGGCAAACCCCTCTCTTCTCTTCTCCCCTCCTCTTCTCTTGTTTTATAGGGTTTCTCTTGTTCTGTGTTCTTTTTTGTGGGCGCATTTCGACTGGCATCCGGGGCTCTTTTTGTTTCTGAACCGGCCTTGTTTGTGTATGGAAGAAGGAGTGCGTGTCTTCCGTCTCTCCGTCTCTCCGTCTCTGCTCGTGTCTGTCTGCTGTGTTCGGATCTGGCCGGCGGAGGTAGAGAGCGCGGGCACAATGCAAACACATGTTGCACGGTATATGCGCTGTCTCGATTGTCTACGTCTACCAGTCGTCGTCGGCCAGATGGGCCACCAGTGCGTCTGCGTCCAGCGGGTGGAGGGCGGCGGGCGCGTCCGCCTCTGCGTCCGCGTCTGCGTCCTCGCCGGCCCCGGGGCCCTCGTCCACAAAGGCCGCCGCCAGGGCGTCCAGCTCGGCGGCGCGCGCGGGGTGGGCGGCGCGCAGGCGCGCCACGTCGGCGGCGAACTGGGCGACCTCGGCGGCGAAGGGGTCCTTGTCGTCCCGGCTGCTGCTGTCTGAAGAAGAAGGCTTGGGAGCCCGCCGGCGCTCGGCGGCGAGGGCGCGGCGGACGCGGGGCGGCGCCGTGGTCCACTGGCGGGCAGCGGCGGCCCAGTCGTTGGCGTAGGCGACCTGCAGGCCGCGGCGCAGGATGAGCACGGTGTCGGCGGGGGGGCGGGGGGGGCGGGGGTGGCCGGACTGTGGCTCGGGTGGTGCGTCCGGGTCGGGGTCGGGGTCGGGGTCGGCCTCTATCTCGGCCTCCTCCCCGTCGAGCACAGCGGCGAGCGTGGCCACGCCGGCGTAGCTCTCGTCGTGGATGGCACGCGGGGTGAGGCGGACGGGGAGCGGACGGCGGCGGGGGGAAGAAAACGACTCCGAGGAAATGTTGGCCGCGAGCGGCGGCTCCAGGAACCGGGCCAGCAGGCCGAGGCGGGACTGGGCGGGGTGGGCGGCGAGGAGGGCGAGGGCGACGCGGTAGCCGCGGCGGCGGAAGAGGGCGGCGAGGGCGAGGACGTCGCGGGGGAAGCGGCTGGCGCACTCGACGAGGGCGGGGCGGCGGGCGGCGGCGGCGGCGGCGCAGGCGCGGGCGAGCCAGCGGCGGGCGTCGGGGCCGGCGGCGGCGGAGGCGAGGCCCGGGGGGGCGCGGCCGGCGGCGGCGGCGGCGACGAGGCCGGCGTAGGCGGGGTGGTAGGGCTTGTGGGCGTCGGCGACGAGGTGGCAGGGGGCCGCAGAACGGCCACCGGAGGCAACGTCGGCAGCAGCGTGGCGGGCCAGGGCGGCGGCGAGGACGGGCGCGGCGTGGGACTTGCCGGCGCCGGTCTGGCCGGCGAGGATGAGGCAGACGGGGCGGCGGCGGCGGCGGCGGGCAGCTACGTCGCCGTCGGCATCCGCCTCCTCCTTGTCCTCGCCGCCACCGTCGACATCAGCCTCCCCAGCCTCCCCGACCCCGTCATCCCCAAACTCGGCCGGCCGGATATGCTGCTCAAAGATGGCGGCATTCTCGGCGTCCGAGAGCACGTAGTCGCGCGCCGCGGCCATGGTGTACTGCGCCGTGGCGGCCATGGTGCAGACCTTGTCGCTGTCCGGCTGCCCTGTCCGGCTGGCCGGCTGGCCGGACGTCCAAACAGGCCTGGCGTCAGAGCCTCGCTTGGACGGCGCTGGGGCGGCCGTCCAGTCAGCAACGAGAGCACGCAGGCTCCGCCGGCTCGGTGCCCAACGCCGCGCCCGCACGGCCAGCCAATCAGACGGCCCAGCCAGGCCAGGCCAGCCGCCCAAGCCCGCGCCCGGCTGGAAGGCCAGCGCAGCGCAGCCAGCGCCAGCCGCTCGCCGGCGGCCCCGCCCGCTACGCCCTGGCGCCTGTCCACGCCCCAGCCAATCAGCGGCGGGCATCGGCCTCGTCTCGTGCGGCGGCGTCGCAGCAGGCCGCCGCCGGCAGCCAGTCACGGGCCCGCGACGCACGCCTGGCCGCCACACGCATGGGACCCCTCCCCCCTCGTCAGCGGCCGGCCGGCGAGGGCCAATCGTGCCTCTGTCGAGTCGAGTCGTTGGGCACCGTCGCGATGGAAGGGGGACGGACGGACGGACGGGCGGGCGCAGGAGACGTCGCGATCGCAGATGCAGCCGTCGCGTCGATTGTTTACGGCGTGCGGAGGACGATGATGTTTACGTACGGAGTATGTTTACGTATTTGCAAGACGGAGCGGTGGCGATGCTGGTGGCGTGCCTGGCTGCATCGGAGGGATCACGGCGGCGCGTACAAGTACGCCATTAGTACTCTGTACCACAGCGTACTATATACCCGCTGCACGCGGCTTCCGCCTCCGAGGTCGCCTGCCGGTCGCTGCCGTGTCTCAGTCTGTCTTTCTCTCTGCCTCCCTCGCCTCCTCCGCCTCGCCTACTCCGTAAAACTGCCTCGCCCTCGTCCACCGCCAGCCTCTCCGTCTGAGACATGCTGCCTGCTGCACGCCGCTCTGCACGCACACGACTGGTGGATACGGGGAGGAGGAGGGGAGGGGGAACCCTGGTCTGGGGGGCTAAGCCTACGAATCGCCGTCAGCCACTGGCGCGTGTCGCCGAGCGAGCCAATCTATAAGCGCCGACTGGCTGGCGGCCGCCGCTCAGCACGCGAGGACCACTGGAGGGCCACCGCAGGACCACAGCTGTCCACACCACCACGACCACCACCACGACATCGCTCACGCCCCCCCCCCCCTTCCCCCCAGCCGGCCAATGGGAGGCGCGCGTGGTGCGATCGTCGTCGTGTTTTTTTCTGTCCTCTGGCTTGGCGACGGGCCCCCGTCAGCCTCAGCGCTGCCGGCACAGAGCAGAGCGACGAGGCAGCAGCCTGCCGCTGTCGCGAGGCAGACGTATTCTGTCCAGACACGCCGTCTCTCTCGCCTTCTCGCCGCCACGCCGTCTCACGCCGTCGTCACATTCTGGTCGGCTCCACCGCCGCCGCCGCCGCCTCCGCCGCCCGGCAAGATGCGCGGTGTGGACGGCCAGCCGGAAACGAGAGGAGACGAGCAGCAGACGACGGCGCAGGATGTTTCGTAAGATGAGGGAGGGAGGGGAGGAGGAGGGGGGGGGGGTGTGGACGGCGGGTGACGACGGGTGTGGTTCGTATGGCGGCCGGTGCCAGATCTTATTTTAATCTCTCTTATTTCTTTTTTTCTTTTTTCTTTTTTTTTCTATTCTTGTTCTTGTCTCTTGTCTCTTCTCACTTCTCGCATCTGTTCCCTTTCCCCTTCGTATTCACCCTCGTTTCTGTCTTTGGCTGGCCGGGCCTCCATCCTATAGAACCGTTTCGTCTGCTTTCTTTCTTTTTTTCCTTCTTCTTCTTCCCAGGTCGCTGGTCGTCTCTCGCTTTGTATCCTGCGTCTTGCATTTCTTTTTTGTTTCTCCTCTTGTCTCTACCGGTCGTCTCTCGAGCATGCTCGCCGGGTCGACGCGCGCATGAACCGAGCGCCCGACGTCGCCATGCATGCCGCCGCCGCCCCCTCTTCGTCTTCCCCGTCCTGGCTCCACCGGCTGGCCGCCTGCTGCAGCCTGCCCTCGCCGCCGCCGTCGCCGGCCTGGGCGCCGCCGCCGTCGTCCTCGCGCGGCCGCGCCCCCGCCGCCTCAGCCGCCGCCGTTAACAAAGAGGTCCCGGCGCTCTGGTCCGATGCGCCCGGCCTGACGCCGCCGCCGTCGTTTGCCGGCCACAGCCACGTCCACAGCCACGTCCACAGCCACACGCACTCTGCCGCTGTAGCCAGCAGCAGCAGCAACAGCAACAGCCGCCGGCTCCGGCGCGCCGGCAGCCCCCGGAGCCACCACAGCCGCAGCCGCAGCCGCAGCCGCCGGCTCCTCCGCCGCTCCTCGTCCGCGACGTCCCGCTTCCCGGCCTCGCTGGGGTCCTCCTTCTCGTCCGCCTTGTCGGCCCTGTCCGCCTCGGCGCCGCCGCCCTCGGCCAGCAGCCACCGTCGCCGCCGCCGCCGCCACGGCCGCCTCCCGCCCATCTCCGCCCCGACCAACTTCCGCCACCTGCACTCGGACACCTTTGTGTTTCCCTCGCTGCCGCAGCACGAGCAGCAGCAGCGGCGGCAGGAGGCAGAAGAGCAGCGGCGGGAGGAGGCAGAAGAGCAGGAGGCGCAGCAGCAGCAGCAGCAGCAGCAGCAGCAGCAGCTCCAGCAGATGCAGCTCCAGCAGCAGATGCGCTTCCAGCACCACCAGCAGGCCTTCCAGCAGCAGTACCTGCAGCGCTACCAGCAGCAGTACCGCCAGCAGTACGAGCAGCAGTTCCAGCGCCGCCCGCCGTCCTTTCAGCCCCTCGACTTTACCCACCTGCCGTCGCCGCTGCTGCCCTCCTTTCAGCGGGCCACCCTGGTGGTGGACGACGGCGGGGAGGGCGAGGGCCTGGGCGAGGGCCTGGGCGACGGCGACGGCGACAGCCACGCCCTCGCGATGCCTCCCCGCGCGCACCTGCGCAGCGACAGCGGCCAGAGCCGCGACACCGCCGGCGACGACGTCCACCTGGCCGCGCTCGACCGCAGCCACTCGGCCATGTCGTTCCACCTGCCGCGGCGGCCCGTGGGCGGCGGCGGCGGCGGCGCCGGAAGCAGCAGCAGCTTCAAGGGCAGCCTCGGAAGCACCAGGAGCGCCCGCACCGCCACCGCCCACGGCCCGTCGGCCAGCCCGTCGGCCAGCCCGCCGGCACCGGTGCCGCCGCCCGCCGGCCCGCCCGCCATCCCCCAGCGGTCGCGCCTGCGCTCGCACTCGTCGCCGGCCGTCGAGTCCATGGTCGAGCGCATCGCCAGCGCCATGATCGAGGTCGAGCGCCTGCAGGCCGAGATCGACTCCGTCCTCGAGCGCCAGAGCATCTACATCAGCAGCCGGCCCTCGACCGCGTACGGCGCGGTAAGCTCCGGTCCTGGCCCTGGCCCTGGCCCTGGTGGCCTGGGTCCCGCCGTGTCCGCCGCCTTTGCCATGACGCCGTCGGTGCCCGCGCTGCCCCCCGTGGCCGCGCCCTCCTTTGCCGAGCGCCTGACCACCACGGAGCGTCCCAAGACGGCGCCGCCGCGCAACAGCAGCTACGGGGTGGCTGCAGTGTCGGCGTCGGCGTCGGCGGCCGTGTCGGTGCCGGTGCCAGTGTCCGCTGCGGCCGTCGAAAAAAAGGCCGAGGCGACCGCCATCACCCCGGCTGACGACGACGCCGTCCCACCACCTCCACCACCACCGCCGCCGTCGTCCATGGCCCCCGCGACCGGCTCGTCCGTCTCGGTGGCCTCGGCCGCGTCCGTGGCCTCGGCCGCCGCCAAAGCCACCAAGGCCAAGGCGGCAGCCGCGGCAGCAGCAGCGGCGGCGGCGGCGGCGGCGGCGGCAGCCTCCTCCTCTAGTCCGCCGCCCACCGGCATGGACGCGGGCATGCGTGCCACGGCCGGTCACGGCCGGGGCCCCGTCGACGTGCCGCTGGCGCCGCCGCTGCCGCTGGTGCTGCGCCCGCCGCTGCGCAAGAAGAAGTCGTTCTCGCGCGTTTCCCACTGGCTGTCGCCGGGCGGCGGCGGCAGCGGCAGCGGCAGCGGGAGCGGGAGCGGGAGCGGCGCCTCGGAGCTGATGGGCTGGCACCGGCACCACGACCACCACCGCAGCAGCATGAGCTTCGACTCGGTGACCAACCTGCCGCGTCCCGTCACCGAGCGCGACGGCTTCTACCAGTGCGTCGTCCCCACCTCCACGCCGCCGCGCCGCGCCGGGTCCGGCACCCGGCGGGCGCCGCGCACCAGCCTCGACTCGCTGGCGTCGACGGTCGACACGCTGTCGACCTGGACGACGGAGCGAGAGGCGAGGGAGGCCGACGTCGAGGAGGAGGAGGAGGAGGAGGAGGAGGAGGACGGCTACGGCGACGGCGACCTCCCCTCCTGGTCGCCGGTCCGCGCGCAGGACACGCCAACGACGACGCTGACGCCGACGTCGGCCACCACCACCACCACCACGCTGACCGCCGCGCTCACCGCCGCCACCACCGTCTCCTCCACGCTGGCCGACAAGCCCGCCGGCCTCCTCCTCGCCGCGCACCGTCCGCAGAGCGTCGGTGTGGCCTTTTAGGGGGCAATTGTACTATAGCCGTCTTCTTTTCCTCGTCTGGCTTTTTTTCTTTCCTTCCGTCTTGATACCTGGTCCCCTTCCCTGCGAAGTCCAAAATAGAACGTCCGGCGGAGCCGTGGATTGTATATACCCTTGGGCTTGATGCTGCTGCTCTTCGTGTCGTTCCGTATTCAGTTATCCAACACACGCTTACTCGAATATCTTGTGCGGGTCAATTGGACCCCTCCCCCTCGCCCCTCCAACGATTGCAGATAAGATACAGAGTCCGCCCTCGTATGTTCTTCACGTCCGATTCCTTCCTGCAGGGATGAATGGAAGCCTGGATCGTCTGGAACAAGAGACAGACACCAAGAACGCCAGAGTCTGCTTAAACATCTTGCTCTAACATCTTGCCCTTGATCCAACTATACAAGTAGATCCATCTCCCTCGCGGGTCATGTGATGCGCCTCAAGTCCCTGATAAGCGACCACTATCTTATCAGACGATTTTTTTCCCCGTGTTGGACGACGCGTGCAGTCAGAGTTGAATAGACCAGCATCGCCCGCGTCGAACCTTGTGTCGCGTCTGCACGCAACTCCCATACTCCTGCCTCCCGCCTCCCGCCTCCCAGCCGCCAAGATGACTGCCACGACCGAGGACGAGCTGCCTCACAACAAGTTCGACGTATGTGCACCCTGTGGTGGACGGCTGGCCTCCTCTGATCTTTGTGTCGTTGGCATCGTCGTGACTCAACCTTTTGCCGTGGGCTGGGCCGAGCCGCGACGCGCAGACAAGAGAGGCCGCCAGGGCCAGAAGAGAACCATGCTGACCCTTCCGTGTAGACCATTCTGGTGCTCGACTTTGGCAGCCAGACGAGCCACCTGATCCTGCGCCGTCTGCGCGGCCTCAACGTCTACGCCGAGATGCTGCCCTGCACGACGAAGCTGGCCGATCTGTCCTTCAAGCCCAAGGGCATCATCCTGTCTGGCGGGCCCTCGTCTGTCTACGACGAGGGCTCGCCCCACGTCGACCCGGCCGTCTTTGAGCTCGGCGTCCCCATCCTGGGCATCTGCTACGGCTGCCAGGAGCTCGCCTGGCAGATCAACCCGGCCAACGTCGCCCGCGGCGAGGCCCGCGAGTACGGCCATGCCGAGGTCGCCATCCGGGCCGTGGGCGGCTATGCCGAGCGCCTGTTTGCCGGCCTGGGCACCACGATGCACGTGTACATGTCGCACTTTGACAAGCTCGTCTCGCTGCCCGCCGGCTTCATGGTCGCCGCGAGCACCCCCAACTCCGAGTACGCCGCCATCGCCCACGAGACGAAGCCCATCCTCGGCGTCCAGTTCCACCCGGAGCTCGAGCACACTCCCCGCGGCAAGGAGCTGCTGCGCAACTTCAGCGTCGACATCTGCGGCGCCAAGCCCAGCTGGCAGATGGGCGACTTTGTCCAGCAGGAGATTGCCCGCATCCGCCACCTCGTCGGCGACCGCGCCCAGGTCATCGGCGCCGTGTCCGGCGGCGTCGACAGCACCGTCGCCGCGAAGCTCATGAAGGAGGCCATTGGTGCGTGGGCGGCGCCGGCGACGACTGGTTCCCGAGGGCCCCCGATCTGGCTAACCGTGCAGGCGACCGCTTCCACGCCGTGCTCGTCGACAACGGTAGGCCCTCCCGCTGTTCCTTTCTCCCTCTCGGCTGCTGACCGACTGCCAGGCCTCATGCGCCTGAACGAGTGCCAGCAGGTCAAGGAGACGCTCGGCCGCCACCTCGGCATCAACCTCACCGTCGTTGACGCCGAGGATCTGTTCCTGAGCCGCCTGGCCGGCGTCGTCGAGCCCGAGAAGAAGCGCAAGATCATCGGGTCGACCTGTACGTGGCTTCGCGGGACCGGGTCCTCCCTCCCGACGATCCATTACTGACGTGGACGCAGTCATCGACCTGTTCGAGAAGGAGGCGATTCGGGTACGCGCGCCGCCTGCTGCTGTTCTCCTCGTTTTCTTGTGTGGCCTCCCGCTGACGGCGAGCAGATTGAGAAGGAGGCCGAGAACACGCCCAATGCCGGCAAGGTCGAGTGGTTCCTTCAGGGAACGGTACGTCGACCCCCGCTCCCACCGTCTGTCTGTTCGCTGTTCCGGCTTGCTCTTTGCTGACGTGCTTACAGCTGTACCCCGACGTGTGCGTGTCCTCGGGGCCCCCGTCTTGCCCTCAGCGCCGGACCCAACTGACCTGTCGTGCAGGATCGAGTCCCTGAGCTTCAAGGGCCCGTCGGCGACGATCAAGAGTGCGTGGCGACAGCCAGACCCTGCAAGACCGGCTGGGATGCCCTGCTGACCACCCATAGCGCACCACAACGTCGGCGGTCTGCCCGAGGTATGGCTCTCGTCCCGTCCACGTCCTCCGTGCAGCGTCCAGCTACTAACACTCTACAGCGGATGATGAACGGTGTAAGTTTGCGGTGGAAGCAGCTCCCGCTCGAAGCGGCTTAAACTGACCTTGTTCTTATATACAGCAAGGTCTTCGGGTACGTTGCTCCGCGGCCCAAATACGTGCAGCACCGTGCTAACCGCCGGACAGCTTCTGGAGCCGCTCCGGCTGCTCTTTAAGGACGAGGTGCGCGAGATCGGCCGCCAGCTCAACATCCACAACGACCTGATCATGCGCCACCCGTTCCCCGGCCCCGGCATCGGCATCCGCATCCTGGGCGACGTCACCAAGGAGCGCGTCGAGATTGCGCGCCAGGCCGACAACATCTACATCAGCATGATCAAGGAAGCCGGCATCTACGACAAGGCATGTCTGCTGCTGGGCGGCGCCGTTTCAGCGGAGGGAGAGAGTTGCTGGCTGACCAGCGCAGATGTCGCAAGCCTACGCCGGTCTCGACACGAACAAGGGTAGGCCTCCTCCCTCGCGGCCTCGTGGAACAGAAACTGACGAGCCGCTCAGCTGTCGGCGTCATGGGCGACGCCCGCGTCTACGGGTACATTATCATGTACGTCTGGCTGCCCTTTCTTATCGTGTGCCGGCCCCCGCATCTGACAACGCAGCCTCCGCGCCGTGACGACGAGCGACTTTATGAGCGCCGAGGCGTTCGAGTTCCCGTGGAAGCTGATGCAGTCGATTGCCCGCACGATCGTCAACACCGTCGACGGCGTGTCGCGGGTCACCTACGACCTGTATGTCCCCCCCCCCCCCCCCCCCTGACAAGATCACCGCTTTTTTCTGCAGAGTCTGACCCGCCGACAGGACGTCCAAGCCGCCCGGCACCATCGAGCTGGAGTAGGAACCGGTGAGACACAGGCCGGCGTTCTACTGGCACGGGGAAATAGAGAGACGCGAGGGGGGGAGACTCCGGGAGATGGAGATTCAGCATGTTTGGTAAATCAGAACCCGCAACGCCGGCCGTCCACGGCAAGCTCGCGCTGGAGCAGGAATCGGTGAGACACGGGGCGGCATTCTTCTGGCATGGGCGAATAGAAAGAGAGGCAGGGGAAGATCACGGCCCATGGGAATTCAGCATGCTCTGTAAATCAAGACCCGCAACGCCGGCCGTCCATGGTAAAGCAAAGCATAGCACATCCTCACACCTCACCCCTCACACAAAGCACTCGTCCCAGCGGCCGCCGCTGCGCGCAAAGGCCAGGCTGTCGACGAAGCGGCTCAGGCGGCAGCGGCCGAGGGCGTCGGCGCCGCAGCCGCGCAGCGGGACGACGCGGTCGTTGACGAGGACGCGCACGAGCTCTTCGCCGCTGCCGTCTGCGCCGTCTGCACCGTCGCCACCGTCGCACACCATCTTCTCCACGTACAGGCGGGCGGCAAAGGGCACCGCCCAGCTGGCCGAGAAGCCGCGCAGGGCGGCCGGCTCGGTGCGGGTGGTGTTGGACGGCTGCAGGCGGCCGCCCTCCTCCTCGTCCTGGTAGAGCCCGAGCGCGGCAAAGACGTTGGCCATGTCGTTGTCGTGGCTGAAGTCGGCGTAGAGGGTGGCGTTGAGCGGGAAGGTGACGGGGCTGGCGTCGAGCGTGCGGTTGGTGCTGGTGTGGTCGTCGACGGGGGTGCCCGTCAGGCGCGCGAGCAGCTCGTTGACAAAGCCCACGCCCTGCGTGGCGCCCAGCGCGCTGCCGTCGCCGTAGCCGTACCACTTGCCCAGCGTCTGCAGGTAGTCGTACGCGCGCCACTCGTCCGCGCCAAAGAGGTGGCAAAACGGCGACAGCTGCCGGCCGCCGGCCACCTTGTCTACGCCCTCCTTTTCCGGGCCGGGCGCGTCGGCCAGCGTGTCAAACGAGCACAGGTCCATGAGGCCAATGGTCTCGGCGTCCGTCAGGTTGGCCCCCGGCAGACCGCGGTTGAGGCGCGCCGTGACGGGCGGCACAAAGGTGGCGGCAAACGCGGCCTGCGCCTCGGTGCCGGCGCGCCCGGAAAACGCCTTGCACAGCCCGTTGTAGCTGAGCGTGTTGTTGAAGCCGGCCGCCTCCGGCAGCAGCAGAATGTGCTGCTCGGCGCCGCTGTCGTCGTCGTGCTCGTGGGGGGGGCCCGTCCGCCGCCGCGCCGGGTCGCCCTTGCGCGCCGCCTGGAAGCCCTGGATCCAGTGCACGGCCGACATGACCACGCGGTGCTGGTCGGCCGCGCGCACAAAGGGCTCCAGATAGGGCGACGACGACGACGGCGGCGGCGACGACAGCAGCAGCGAGCGGTACCGCTGGTAAAAGTGGGCGCCCGAGTGCACCATCTGGCGCTCGCCGAAGCGGTTCAGCTGGTCGGCGCCCAGGCGGTAGACGTAGTCCGCGAGGAAGGCGAAGCGGCCGTCGGGCCCGTCTTCGAAGCGGTCCACCGACTCCTTCAGGCGGGCCACAATGGCTGCGTAAAACACCGACCGCCCAAACGTCGGGTCGCGGGCGCCGTGCCGCGAGAGCACCTGCGCAAAGGTGTAGCGGCAGCCGGCCGGCAGGCCGATCGAGGCGGCGGGGGTGGCGGCGACGGGCCCCGTGTTGGCAAACGGGTCGCGGCCGCCAGTGCCGGAGGAGCCGGAGGAGCCGGACGAGCCGACGTCCGAGGGCACCGAGAAAAAGGGCGAGTACGGGCCCCAGGACCGCGCAATGTCGGGGAAGCACTGGTAGCCGTGGTCGACCGAGTCGCACGACGGCCGGCGGCTGCGGGCGCCGGCGATGCGGCTGGCTGGGTCAGCAGGTCGCGGCAAGAAACAGAGCCCAGGAGCCAGACGCCCGGCGCGGCCACGTACGAGAACACGATGCCCAGATACAGGATCAGGCCAAAGGACAGCAGCAGCACCGTCCGCTTCAGCAGCCCGCGGTTGCCGCGTGCCCACACGCTGTCGAGCACGCTGTCGCCCGCGTCGCCGGGCGCCTGCCCGCGCCGCCGCCTCGGCTCCGCAAAGAGCAGCGGCTCCGAGACGCGGCCGCGGCGTGCACGCGCCGTGTGCCGTCGTCGTCCATCGTGCAGGCCGTCGTCCTCGCTGCCGCCGTCGTCGTCCAAGTCATCGTCCAGGTCGGGGCTGCTGCTGGCCCGCGCGGGCAGCGGCTGGTACCGGTGCCGGCCGCGGCCAAAGAAGGACCGCACGCCGTTCGCCACAGAAGCAGGGTCCATGCCGGCGGCGGTGTCGGCAGAGCGGTGTGGTGCGGTGTGGTGCGGTGTGGTGCGGTGTGGTGCGGTGTTAGGGGGACTGGAGAGAGACGAGAGAGAGCCTCGAGGCGCGATCCGGGCCGCTAGCGCAACGTGCTATTGTACCGTGTGTCTGGCCATTTGGACGGCCTAGCCCAGATCGGATCGGACAATCCATGCTCCGGCAGACGCGGCGCGGCTAGGCGCTGGCGTCCAGCCCAGACAGGGGCCGACGCCGCTAAAGTGGTTTCCAAAGTGAACAGCTTGTCTCTTGTGACATTGGACCCGTTGACGACAAGGGAGGCTTTGCGTTTCGCAACAGCCAGGTCGACGCTCGAAGCACGCACAGGCTGGACGTTCCAACGCTGGTTTCTGCCTCTTGACTGTCGACGGAACGGGTTCTCGACATCTCGAAAGCCGTTCGGAAGCTTCAAACGAAAAAGAACAAGCAACACGAGCACGCTTTGCACCACCGCGCTCTTCCGCAACGATGCAACAGCCGCCGCAGCCGGGGCAGAGGCCGCCCAACATGCCGACGCCGGAGCAGATTGCACAGATGCAGCGCCAGATCGCCATCGACGCCGAGAAGATGGGCTTGACGGTGCCCGAGTTCATCCAGCGGCTGCAGCAACAGGCCCGCGCGCAGCAGATGGCACGACAGAGCGGCCAGAACCCAGGCGCACCGCCACAGCAGCAGCAGCAGCAGCAGCCTGGCGGAGGGGCGGCGGCGGCGGCACCACCCGGCGGCGCCGCAGCACAGGCACAGGCAGCGCCGCCGCCGCCGGCGCAAGCGCAGCCGCAGCCGATCGCGCCCGGCCCGCCGAACCCGGTGGCGCTGGCGATGGCGGCGTTTCTGCGGAGCCAGGACCTCAAGCTGCGCACGGTGGTGCTGGACGGGCAGCGCAAGGACATGTTCCGGGTGAAGCGGGCGCTGCGGGCGATCCAGTCGCCGGCGTACGAGAAGGCGCGCAAGAAGACGCCGGCGCTGCCGGTGGTGACGGACCGGGCGTCGCTGGAGAACGCGTTCAAGCTGCTGCCGCTGTCGATGCTGGCGCTGCGCGTGGTCAAGGTGGAGGACCCGCACGAGGGCCACGGCCACGGCCACGGCCACGGCAGCGGCGGCGGCAAGAAGCCGAAGCGCGTCAAGGGCCAGTGGACGGTGCGCATCGAGCGGCAGCAGGACGCGGCCGACGACATGTACTACATCTGGCTGTACGAGGGGTCGCAGGTGATGCGCAAGGTGTACGCGGGCCTGGCGCTGCTGGCCATCTTTGCCGTGGTGCTGTACCCGCTGTGGCCGCTCAAGATGCGCCTGGGCGTCTACTACCTGAGCTGGGGCTTCCTCGGCCTGCTGGCGCTCTTCTTCCTCATGGCCATCTTCCGCGTCGTCCTCTTCTGCATCACCTACTTTGCCGTGCCCCCGGGCCTGTGGCTGTACCCGAACCTGTGGGAGGACGTCTCGTTCCTGGACAGCTTCCGCCCGGTATGGGCGTGGCACGACGTGAGTCTCTTTTTTCTTCCTTCTTCTTTCCTCTCCCCCAGCCACTGACAACACAGCCCAACCCCAAGAAGAAGAAAAAGGCCAAGGCCGCGGCCGCGGCCGCGATGTCGAGCGAGGGACAGGCCCACCTCGCGGGCAAGACTGGCCAGCCGGCGCCGGCGACGGCCACGACGACGGCCAGCAGCACGCAGATGCAGGCCGAGCCCGCGAAGCGCACAGCCTTCCGGGCGCAGGTCGAAGAGGTGGCCGACGGCGAAGAGTAGTCTGGAGCGGTGGCGCACGCTCTTTGGATGCATTGTTTTTTGGCACGGAAAAAGGAGAGAAGGGTGCGTGCAAGGATTCATGGGCGTTCGGGCCGTTTGTTTGCTGGTGGCATGCATGCATCCGAGAGACGCGCTTTTACTGTTGTATTCCTGTATCCATGCATTCCATACTTTCATTCTCTTGTCCTGGCAGACTGACTGACGGGTATCATGTTGCGCAAACCAAAACGTAGCAATACAAAAAGGGATAGGGTGCTGCCGTCGTCTCCCCCGTCATGTGCGCGTCAGGTCCTTGTAGAAGAGGACCTGGGCGCGCAGCTCGCCGGTCAGCGGCCGCAGCACCATGCCGGGGATGCGGCCGGCCTCGGTGAAGCCGAGGGCGGCAAAGGCGGCGGCGGTGCTGGAGCCGGCCTCGGCCTCGGCGGTCAGCAGCGTGCGGCCGTCGCGGCGGGCCTGCTGCTCGACGGCCTGCATCAGCAGGCGCTCGCCGCCGAGCTGGCGGTACTGCAGGTTGACGAGCAGCAGCTCGACGGCGGCCACGTGCGGGCTGGTCTCGGCGGGGTGGCCGCGCAGCATGAGCACGCCGACGAGGTCGGCGCCGGTGGCCTTGGCGGGCGGCGGCGGCGGCGGCGTCCGCAGCAGCAGGAACACGGCCGTCGTGGCCAGCCGCTCCCTCCACCAGTCCAGCAGCCGCGCGTGGTCCAGCGGCGGCGCGAAGCTGCCCGACAGGCTGTCGGATGTGATGCGCGCGCCGTGCAGCGCCGCCAGGTACAGCACGAGGTGGCCGTGTGCCGCCGCCGAGTAGAGCTGCACGACGGCGGGCACCGACGACGGCGGGGAGGAGGAGGAGGAGGAGGAGGCGGAGGCGGAGGAGGAGGCGGAGGAGGAGGGGAGGACCGCCTCGGAGGCGAGGGGGACCACCTTTGCCGCCGCGGACGACGACGACGACGACGCGTCGGCTGCGCGCACCGCCGCCGCCGCGTCGAGCAGCGCGTCTGCAGCAGCCATGGCGAGGCGGATGGCGGATGGCGGCTGGCGAATTCGGGACGATTTGCGTTGGGTCGGGGCGCGCACGATGTCGTCCAGCCGGTGCCTGGGCCAGTGCAGAAGAGGAAGCTGAAGCTGAAGCTGAGATCTTTGCAGGTGTCTCGTGGCTGGGTCACCTGATCACACCGGAATGTGCACGTGCGCTGGGGGCGGTGGAGTTGAGAACCGAGTTGGTTGACAACTGACAACCCCGCGAGACCAAGACGGCAGGTGCCGCTGGACAGACCACTGTCGTTGTCCACTGGCTGGCCAAACCGCTGACAAGATGGCGGCCGCAGCGCAGACGGGACAGGCGCAGGCTGTCAGACATGCATGCACAGGTAAGCAAGATACGACAGTACAACTACTCATCCGGACCCTGCGGCTCCTGCGGCTGTGCAACTTCGGCTGGAGCGCATCGCAGCCAATAGACGGCTCGGAGGCGGAGATCACCACGCCGTCTCAGGCTGACGACCAGGGACCGCTGCATCAAGCGGGGGCTGGAGGGGAAAAACGCGATTGGCCCACTTGCCTAGCCGGCTTGTTGACGACGCAGGGCCGGTCGTCGGGGTCGTCGGGCTGGTCTTGGCTGCGTGAGAACGTGTCAGCGCGGCTCTCCTGGATCTTTCTCTTTTCTTTTCTCTTCTGTTTTCTCTTTCCTCTTCCCTTTTCTCTCTTTTGTTTCCCCCGTCTCTCGTCGCTCATCTCTGGCTCTGTCGGCTGTGTATTTGCACTTGTTCGCCTTCTGACCCCGACGATAGCATATCGCAGCCCGCCAGCCCCGAAAAAGACGCGCGGCGCTCCTGTCTCTGGTTCTTAGTCTTCTTCTTCCCGCATACTGCCAGCCGACATGAACTTTCTGCGCAAAGTCGAGGGCGGCCTCGGCGGCCTGCTGGGCGGCGAGCGCGAGCGCCACTCGCACACGCACCACGGCGTGGACTGCGGCGGCGCGCACGGCGAGGAGCACAGCGGCAACCGCTACCAGTCGTTTGTGCCGCCGACGACGGGCCGCGCCAAGTGGTACGTCGACGGCTGCTCGTACTTCTGGGCCGTGTCCGAGGCGCTGGAGCGGGCGCGCGAGTCCGTCTACATCCTCGACTGGTGGCTGAGCCCCGAGCTCTACCTGCGGCGGCCGCCGGCGCGCAACGAGCAGTACCGCCTCGACCGCATGCTGCACGCGGCGGCCGAGCGCGGCGTGCAGGTCCGCATCATTGTGTACAAGGAGGTGCCGCAGGCGCTGACGTGTGGGTGCTGTCTGTGTTTGTGTCGCTGTGGGAGGCCGCTGACGATCTGCAGTGAACTCGGCGGTATGTTGGAGCACCGGACCTTCCACGGACCTCCCAATGGCCCTCCGACTGGCCCCCCCCTTTTTCCCCCCTTCCCCCCCTCTCGGCTGACCCCCAGCACACCAAGCACGCCCTCGAGGCGCTGCACCCCAACATCCGCGTGTTCCGCCACCCGGACCACCTGCCCAGCGGCCACGACTTCCAGGCGGACGTCGAGTCGGCCTTCAAGAACATGAGCCTGCGCACGTTTGACCTGTCCAAGCTCGGCAAGGACGCGCTCAAGACGCTGTACGGCACCAGCGACGACGTCGTGCTGTACTGGGCGCACCACGAGAAGCTGCTGCTGGTCGACGACCACATTGCCTTTATGGGCGGCCTGGATCTGTGTGCGTACCCTGGGGCCTGCTCTTCTGCTCTGCTCTGGACAAAGGGCTGACCAGCAGGTTTTGGGCGCTGGGACACCAACAGCCACCCCATTGCCGACGCCCATCCGGGCGACCTCGACGCCATCCTGTTCCCGGGCCAGGACTACAACAACGCTCGCGTCTACGACTTTGAGGACGTCGACAAGTGGGAGAACAACAAGCGTGTGTTTTTGATTTTGTTTGCTGCCGTCCTGCCTTGCCATCGCTCTCGCTGACCATCAGTCGACCGCACCAAGAGCTCCCGCATGGGCTGGTCCGACATCAGCATCAGCCTGTCGGGGCACATTGTGCGCAACCTCGTGGCGCACTTTGTCGACCGATGGTGCGTGGGACGCGCTCTGCTTTCGCTTTCCTGGTTGTTTCGCTGACCGGCCGCGCAGGAACTACATCTACAACGGCAAGTACATCACGCGCAAGGACCAGGGCTACCGGGCGCTGGAGATGCCGGCGAAGCTGCACCACGTGCCCGACAGCCTCGTGCCCGACAGCCTGCTGGACACGGGCACGCAGCTGTTCGAGGGCGGCCAGCGCCTGATGGGCGGCCTGCAGCAGCATCTGCACCTGCACGGGCTCAGCCGGCACGGCGGCGGCGGCGGCGGCGGCGGTCGCGGCGAGGACAACAACAACAACGGCGACAGCGACCCCAGCCTGCACATCCAGCTGACGCGCAGCTGCACGGCGTGGTCGGCGGGCCACCCGACGGAGCACTCCATTGCCAACGCGTACATGGCGGCGATCGCGGGCGCGGAGCACTTTGTGTACATGGAGAACCAGTTCTTCATCACGGCGACGAGCGACGAGCAGCACCCGGTCGAGAACAAGATCGGCGCGGCCATCGTGGAGCGCATCGCGCGCGCGCACGCCGGCGGCGAGGACTTTGGCATGGTCGTGTGCATCCCGGCGGTGCCGGGCTTCGCCGGCGACCTGCGCTCCGACGGCGCCCTGGGCACGCGGGCCATCATGGAGTTCCAGTACAGCAGCATCAGCCGCGGGCCGCACAGCATCTACGGCGCCCTGCGCGCCGCCGGCGTGCCCGAGCCGGAGCGCTACCTGCGCTTCTACAACCTGCGCAGCTACGACCGCATCAACACCGCGCCGCTCATGGGCGCCGCCGAGCGCGCCGGCGGCGTGCCCTACGAGACCGCCCGCCGCGAGTTTGACGACGCCGTCGAGACCGGCGACGACGCCTACGGGCCCGGCCCCGACCGCGCCACCCGCGGCGCCCTCGGCGACAACTACCGCCGCTACCAGGCCGCCGCCGCCGACGCCGCCCGCGCCAACCCGGCCCTGCTGGCGACGCCCGACTCCGTCTCCGCCTCGTACATGGACGGCGGCCCGGACTTGACTACGCAGCCGTGGGCCGGCGGCGACAGCGACTCCGCCGACGCCGACGAGCTCGCCGCCTTCGTCTCCGAGGAGCTCTACATCCACTCCAAGGTGCTCGTGGCCGACGACCGCCTCGTCATCTGCGGCAGCGCCAACCTCAACGACCGCTCGCAGCTCGGCTCCCACGACTCGGAGATCGCCGTCGTCATCGAGGACCCGGGCCACCCCGTGCACACCACCATGGCCGGCAAGCCCTTTGTGGCCAGCGCCTTTGCCGCCAGCCTGCGCCGCCAGCTCTTCCGCAAGCACATTGGCCTGCTGCCCGACCAGCGCTGGGACCAGCCGACGCAGAACGTACGTCCTCTTCCCCCCTTCTTTCGTCCCCCGTCCCCCCCCCCCTGTCCTGACAACACCAGTTCTCCCCCGTCACCGTCGCGCCCAACGCGTACGACTGGGACAGCCCCGGCGACCGGCTGGTGGCCGACCCCCTGAGCGCCAACTTCCAGCGCCTGTGGACCGGCACCGCCGCCACCAACACGGCCGCCTTTGACGACGTCTTCCACTGCGTGCCCTCGGACCACGTGCGCAACTGGGACGACTACGCCAGCTACTTTTCCCAGTACTTTGCCATGCCGGGCGAGAAGGCCAAGGACGGCGCCGGCAAGGAGGCCGGCAAGGAGGCCGGCAAGGAGACCCCCGGCGCCGGCGACCGCCCCGCCGACGGCAAGGTCGAGTACGGCCACGTCGTGCCCGGCTACCCCGGCGGCGCCGCCGCCGTCAAGGCGCGCCTGGCCGAGGTGCGCGGCAACCTCGTCGAGATGCCGCTGCAGTTCCTC
Source organism: Ophiostoma fasciatum (assembly GCA_019925495.1). Classification (NCBI taxonomy): domain Eukaryota; kingdom Fungi; phylum Ascomycota; class Sordariomycetes; order Ophiostomatales; family Ophiostomataceae; genus Ophiostoma; species Ophiostoma fasciatum. The sequence goes on from JADHKM010000017.1 coordinate 413,287, forward strand.
GTCGAGGTCAAGGACCTGGCCAAGGAGAACCTGGCCTTCAACTCGCTGACCGACGAGCTGTACACGTAGGGCGTGGACCGGCATGTCTGCTCTGCTGCTCTGCTGGCAACGTGGGACCACAGGGTGTCTTCTCGCCAATACTATACAGGGGAAAGCAAGCATGTAGCTTATACAGGACAGGACGCGTGACAACAATACAGAATACAAAAGACCGGACAGACCAAACTCCTTGAAAAAGAAAAAAAAGAAACAGGGGGAGGGGACGACATTAAAACTTCTAATCGTTCTTGCCGTTGGCGTTGATGCCCGCGCCGCCGCCGCCGAGCGTCGGCAGCTTGAACTCGCGCATGCTGACGCTGTCGTCGAGGCGGAAGTGGCCGTGGCCGCGGCCGCCGCGGCGCACGCGGCCGCGCAGCCACGAGGCGACGCCCAGCGACATGCCCAGCACGCAGCCGGCCGACAGGTAGGGGTGCTCGGTAAAGGTCACGCGGATGTCGAAAAAGACCTTTTCCAGCGCCGAGATGGTCAGCTTCGGCTTGAGCTTCGGCGGCGACGCCGTCACCTTGTTGAGCGTCTCCAGGATCGACGTGCGCGACGGCAGGATCGGGTTGCCCGTCGACGTCGTGTCCCAGTACCGCCGGTTGTCCTCGTCGTTGATGATGACGCGCTCGCCCGCCTTGATGTCGATGCCGTACGTCGTCCGCACCCACCGCTGCCAGAACGCCCCGTCCACCCACGCAAACGTCACCTCCTTCTTGTCCGCCCGGTCCATGTTGACCCGGATGCTCTTGGCCGCCCGCAGCGCCCGCTGGTCGTTGCGGTCCTCCGCCTCCTCGATCCGCAGCTGCTTCGCGTCCCGCAGCTCCTGCCGCTCCAGCTGGAACAGCTGGATCTGCTTGTCCATCCACTCGCTCGCCGCGCTCTTCATCTCCCGCGTCGCAATCGCAAACGCCTCCGGGTCGTCGCGCTTGAGGATCCCCAGCACCACCAGCTTGCCGTCCATCACCTCCCGCGCGTTCGACGCCGTCAGCTCCGGCACGATCGGCAGCCACACCGACTTCATCCACGTCAGCACCCGGTGCGTGTCCCGCATCTCGTGCGGCGTCAGCGGCGGGTAGTACGTCGGCCGCCCCTCGCGCGACACCAGCAGCCGCGGCCACGTCGTGATCTTGAACCGCTCGTACAGCGCCGGGTCGTTGGTCTTGACCAGCCGCGCGTGCCCGATCAGGCTCAGCGGCAGCCGCTCCAGCGCCATAAAGTCCTCGCTCGTCGTCGCAAAGTCGTAAAAGTAGACAAAGATGACCTCTTCTGTCGCCTCCAGCGCCGCAAACTCCTCCGCCGTCACGTCCTGCACCCCGCTCACCACGTCCAGCGCCTTCTGCGCGTACTGCACCAGGTCGCCCAGCCCCCGCAGCCCGTCGTACTCGACCCGCTCGCCGCCCCGGAAGAAGAGCAGCGTCGGGTAGCCCTTGAGCCGCGCGTCCTTGCACAGCCGCGCCTCCTTTTCGCAGTTGACCTCGCCAATGTTGAGCTTGCCCTGCATCTCCTTGGCCAGCTGCTCCCAGCTGGCCGCCATGGCCTTGCAGTGGTGGCACCACGGCGCGTAGAACTTGACGAACCACGGCTCCTGGCTCATCGTCACCAGCGTCTGGAACGTCTCCGCCGTCAGCGGCACCGACATGCCGTGGGGGTTCTGCACCGCTGTCGGCTTGGGCGGGCCCCGGTAGATGGGCAGCGACGGGCTGCCTTTGCTCTTCTTCTTCTCCGTCTTGCCCGCCACCGCGCCGGTCTGGTCCCCAATAACCTTTTCAGCCGCGTCCTTGACACCCGGCGCAGCGGCACCAGCAGCGGCACCGGCGGCGATGGCGTCGCCCTTCTTGGTGTCGGCCGCCCCAGCAGGCTCCCCGGCGGGCTTCTCAGCAGGCTTCTCGACCGGCTTCTCGGCGGGTTTCTCGGCAGGCTTCTCAGCAGGCTTCTCAGCAGGCTTCTCAGCAGGCTTCTCGGCGGGCTTCTCAGCAGGCTTCTCGGCGGGCTTCTCGACAGGCTTCTCAGCGGGCTTCTCGGCAGGCTTCTCCGCCGGCTTCTCCGCCGGCTTCTCCGCCGGCTTCTCGGCAGGTTTGCCGTTCTTCTTGAGTGCCGCCAGGGCCGCTTGCTCTTTCTTCTCCCGGTCCATGCGAGCAATCAGCTCCTTGTCCAGGACCTCGCCCGCCTCCTCGAGGGAGCGCGGCCGGACGGAGCTGCCGGCCTCGGGCAGGAGCAGCTTGGCGGGCCGCTCGCCGGGGAAGGCCTTGTCGAGGGCGCCCTCGATGTGGTGGGTGAGGATGGTGCCGTTCTTGACGCCGCGGATTTCGGAAATCTTCTCGCCGCGGCCGTAGAGGATGGTGGTCGGGTAGGACTGGATGCCGATCTTGTAGCAGAGGTCAAAGTAGGCGACGCAGTTCACCTGGCCGAACACGAGGCCGTAGCGCTCGGCGGTCGTCGTGGTGCTGCCCTCCGGCTTGTCGGTGTAGTAGTACTCGTACACGGTCTGGAAGTACGGCGCAAACTTTTTGCAGTGGTGGCAATAGGGGCTGTGCGGTCAGACAAGGGCTCCGAAGGGACAAGGACTAGGAAGGGGGTGCTGGCGGCGCTGGCTCTCACCTGTAGTGCTTGACAAAGAGGTACTTGGACCCGTTGAGGTAGTCCTCATAGTTCTTGGGCGTGATGTTGATGAGCGGCGGCACCTCGACGCCGTCGAACGTGGTGGGCTTTGCGACCTCCTCGTCTTTGGGTTTGGCGTCGGGCGAGGCCATGCCCACGGCTGCCGCGCCGAGCAGCGCGAAAAGGGACGACAGCCTCATGATGGGCGAGACCGAGAGCAGACCCTCTGGGGGTATGGAGCGTGTCGAACGAGGGCGAAGACGGAAAGGAAGACGAGAGGATCAATCGATTGGGTACCGACGGGCCAGCAGAAGGGCACCCGGAAAGCGCGCGCAGAGACAGAGGGCGTCGTCTCGCACGGTCGACAGGTTCGGATCGTAGCCGCTGCTAGCAAGACATGAGGGGATCAGGGGGCGACGAATGGCGACGGATGGACGACGGAGCGGATGGACGACGGGGCGCAGATGGTCGAAGAAGAAGCAGACGAAACGACGGCGGCCGAACAAACGCCGTGTCGTCGGGCAGGCAGCCACGAGACGGTCGCGTCGAGAAAAAGAGCCCAGAGGCGCGCGTCCAGCGAGGGAGACGAGAAATGGGAGAAGGCTGCGGCGAGGCCGTGGTCGTCGTCGTCGCCGCCGAGAGGTGGAAAAAGACCGTCCGAGGAGCCAGCGACGAGGGGCGAAACCAGGCGGCAAGAGAGAAGAAGAGAAAAAAAATGAAACGAGAGAACAGGATGGAAAAGAGAGGGGTACAAAAGGAGGGAGGGCCACGGGTGGGTGGCGTGGGCGACAAGGCGGACGCGACCAAGGACGGGGAGGAGGACAGAAATCGAAAAGGCGAAAAGGAAGCAAAAGCCGCCGTGGAAAAGTCGTGTCAAGATAACGCCAGCGCGCGCCACTCCCTACTGCAGGGGCAGTGCGTGTTCTTTGCAGAAGGATTGCAACCAATCAGGCATGGCACCCGCCGTTACGAGTGCTAGCGCGTGGCTAAGAATAGGCTGCGTCAGTTCGTTCGGTCACATGACTAGAAGCATGGCAATCGAGGACTATATGCAGTGTTGGTGACAGCAATACTCACTCGAAGAAGTTTGTAATTATATGCTCGAAGTCGTACTTCTAATATAATTCTGCTATATAAAAGGGATAACTGAATGTGTACTCCATGTTCTTCTTCTGCTCTGTGAAGAAGAGGCTTCGTGTTGATGGTGAGTTCGGATTCGAATGAGATCGAATTGTGTGAGCATTGATCATTTTGAATTTGGATGCGTATGTACTTTGTACGTTTTGTTTCCTTCCCCAGTTTCCTTGACACGCAGTCTATGGTTTGTCCTGTGGCTTCTTATACCAGCTGCGCTGGTGGGAGTTTTCCTTTGCCAGCCAGTTGGTACAGCCTGTGTTTCTCAAACCTCCGCAAGCGTGAACATTCTTACCCCTATGGCTTGTTCTGTGCCAAGTTCAGCTCGACCAGCCAGGGTACGTGAAATGGCATATCTTCGTCACCGAGGATGGCTGCGTTCACAAACAGGGTTTGTTTTCCCTGTTCGACGGGCAGTGGGCTGTCGGGACCGTGGCTTGTTGGGCGACAGCCGCGCTCCTGGAAGCTCGCCAGCTGTTTGGATTTTTCAGCGGCAGTCTCGTCGTCGTCAAACTTGCCCCGCGTGAAGCTTGCCAGTGTGTCGATGACCGTCGACCGGCCGTTGTCGATGGCCGTGAAGTGAGTCAAGGGCGCTGCAGAACGGTTGCTGTCCTCGCACTTGTCGCCTCGCCATGCCACGAGTTTGGCACCCCAGCCCGCGTGGACGTGACCAAAGCAGTGCAGGCGCGGGCGCGCGCGAGCCACGGCTGCAAACAGATGCGGGCAACCCAGCCGCTGATGCGCCGCCGTGCGGTCCAAAACACCCTCTGGCGGGCCGTGGGTAATGGCAATGTCCACATCGCCGCCGTCGTCGTTCTCTCTGATGGCAAAATCGTGGCCCTCACCCACGCGGTACTGGAATCCCCAGTCTGCTTCTGGGGACGGCGTAAACGGGCTGGCGTACACGACCAGTGCGGCGCCGTTGGCCAGCACGAAGCGGTGCGTGCCCTCGTCGAGAAGGTGAATTCCATGTGTACCACGCGCTTCGTTAAACAGCCGCCGCACCTCGCCGTACTCGCCGTACGCCTGCGTGACCAGGGCTGGCTCGGACTCGAGCCCTGCCTCGTGCACCTTTTGACGGAAGATGGGCAGGTCTAGCGTCCAGTCGTGGTTCCCTGCAATGACGAGCTTGAGCGGCGCATCGAGCGACTTGAGAAGGTCGAGCGCGGTGCGGAACTCGTCCAGCTTGGACCCCTCCGTGAGATCGCCGCAGTGGATGGCCACGTCCGCTGCCACGCGCGGACGGGCCTCCGCTGGCAGAGAGGCTGCGTGCGTGTCTGAGAGAACCAAGATTCTGGTTTTGACCGAGGCCATGGCGAGATAAGGGCGACAAAAAGCCGATGATTGGCGTTCTCGATTGTGATACAAGGTGCGACGTAGACCGGTGTGGGCTGGGTGACGATGATAAAATTGTTGTAAAGGGAGCCGAGTCCAAGGTTGAGCGACGCGTCGAAGAGGCGGGTGATGGGAAATATATAGGAAGTTTAAGTTCAGGAAGGGAGAGCAGGCACATGCACCCTTACTGTTGTTTGTGTAGAAATGAACTTTATCTTGCACTGTATGCTTAAACAGAGTATCTTTGAGTTTGCATATGGGCCAGGTACGTTTACGTTGACAATACCCTCTCTATGACACGAAGATCTATAAAGAATGGCTGCCTTTAGTTGCTCCTATATTGGCGACATGTACTTTCTATGGGCTTTGTTTACTCCGTACGTTGGGGGGAACTGATGTGCATGAAGTCAACTGACTACAGTTGGGGCACATAAGAAAGCTGTGAGTGTGTGCATCTATTATGCCCGGGAAACACATGGAAGGGTTGGCAAGACACATGGTAAGGTGCTGCTTTCCACAGAGTTGACGTTGCCAATGCGGATAGAGCAGCATTTCCATCCCATATCTCGCCCAGACGTCTCCGTGACGATGAAGACCTCCTTCGAGTTCGAGATCCACGTGGACTTCATGCAGTTCGCCGTCCTCTGTATCATATCTCCACCACGATCGGCGCATTCCGCAGCTCGTTGTTGGGCCCGCCGACGACCGCCGCGTTGACAAACGTCGTGACCCTGTGCGGCTGCGGCGGCGGCCGCCGGAGGACCCTCCGCAGGACGGCGGCGGCCTTGGCCCACGCGACCAGCGCGGCCATGCGCGCCAGCCCGGCCCAGCCGGCCCAGCCGATGGCGAGCTGGTCGTGCTGCCAGCGCACGGCGTCGACGACGGCGTCCTCGCGGCCGTAGGCGGCGTGGATGTGGCCGAAGACGCACAGGCGGGGCCGCAGCCGCGCCACATGCTCGGCCAGGTGGGCGCAGCCGGCGCGGTACCAGTCGCGCTGGTCGCGGTGCAGCTTGGGCGGGCCGTGCGTGACGAGGATGTCGGGGGCAGCGGCGACGCCGGGGGCGGCGGCGGCACCGGGGGCGAACCCGCCCAGGCGGTCGGACCACAGGTGTTCGGCGGCGTCCGGGCGGTACTGGAAGGCGGAGACGCCGTAGGCCGGGGTCCAGGGCGCGCCGTAGATGGTGAGGGAGCGCGCGCCGACGGCCACGGTGACGGCGCGGTCCTCGAGGTAGACAACGTCGCCCCACTGCAGGTCGGCGGCGGTCTCGGCCGGGCCGGTGCCGCCGTAGCGGCGCTCCGGGTGCTGGGCCAGAAAGGCCGGGTCCAGCAGCACGTCGTGGTTGCCGGCCACCAGCACCTTGTGCCGGTGCGGCTGCGCCGCCAGCCACGCCAGCCCGGCCTGCACCTCGGCAAACGAGCCCTCGTCCGTCAGGTCGCCCGCGTGGATCAGCACGTCGCCCGGCGGCAGGACCGGCCGCGTGTTGTGGGTGTCGGCCACGCAGACGACGCGCACGGGCGGCAGCGGGCCGGCCGCCGGCAGCGCGGCATCCGCGGTGGATGTGGTGGATGCGCCAGACAGGTGGATCTGCAAGAGACGCGCAGCGAGGCGCTTCTTTGTCTGGCCGCGCAGCCGGATGCTGCTGGTGATGGGCGTCTGGGGTTTCGGCGGCGGATTCTCCATGGCTGCAAAGCAAGGCCAAGGCGAATAGTCGCTGCCTCTCACATGAAAAGGGAGGTTGCAAAGGACGTCATGGCAGTGGCGACGTTGCATGAGAGGATGAGAGGGACGGCAGATAGCGTTGTAAGAAAGAATTAGTGGTGATCTGCTGACCTGAGCCTTGCTGAGACGGGCCAGCGAGACTACTCCGTACCATCCAAGCGTGCGGTTACTCTGCGTGCTTCACCATACAAAACAGTGAGCATCACTGTGACGTTCGAACCGACGTTGCATCTCACTGAATGGTCAGCAGCTGCTCAGCCGGTGCTCAGCCACGGGGGCAATATAGGCCGTCTCGACAGATATCAGCAAAATCTCAGCAGTTGCATCTTACGGCTCCAGCCTGCACGCGGGAAGATGGGAGGCGACTGTGAGAGAATCATCCGCGTGGACGACGTAGAAGAAAGCAGGTAGACAGTGGGTAGACAGTAGATAGACAGCAGATAGAAAAGGGCATCGCAGCCTCTCGTCTGGTCCTCGGTGCCAGACAGCAAGATCCAAACGTCCACGAACAAACAGCCTCTTCACATCCACAGACCCTCACAACAAAGACCATGGGCGGCAAACTGAGCAGGCCCTTCCGCCGCGGCAAGAAAGACAAGAAGGCCGGCCGCGGCGTCGGAGGCCTGGCCATTGGAGCGCCGCAAGATGTGCAGATCCAGATCCCGCGCAACCAGCTCGACGCCCACGGACAGCCCATCCAGCAGGTCACGCGCGACGTGGACCACGACACCCTGCTGGCGGCGCTGCAGCACGTGTCCGACTACGTCGCCGGCCGCGGCACGCACGTGGAGGTGGTGGCGGTGGGCGGCGCCGTCAACCTGCTGCTGCTGCGGTCGCGGGCGACGACGCACGACGTGGACGTGTTCGGCGCCGACTTTGACAACGCGCAGCGCGCGCTGCTCAACGACGCCATGCAGAGCGCGCAGCAGGCGCTCCCGGGCCTCGGCACCGACTGGCTCAACACGGACGCGCAGCTGTGGTTGTCCGGGCCCCTGCACCAACAGGTGACGGCCGCGTCCAAGGCGCAGGGCGTGGTCGTCTTCCGCGGCGCCGGCCTGACCATCTATGCCGCTCTCTGGGAGTATGCCTTCTCGGCCAAGATCAGCCGCCTCGTCGGCGGCAGCGACCAGGTGCGCCCGTACGACCTCGCCGACGCCGTCGCCTACCTCCACCAGTACATCCTCCGCCACAGCAGCCGCCCGGTTCCCATCGCCACCGTTCTGGGCTGGGCCCGCCAGTACCGCCACAAGACCAGCGAGGCGTATCTGCGCGACCGCATCGACGCCGAGTACCAGCGGCAGCACGGCGGCCGCCACGGGATCGAGTAGGGGTGGCAAGCGGTGGCGGTGCCTCGTCTGGCTGTGTCTTTCTTTGCGGTGGGCTAAATATACGTGGTGTATACGTGGTGTATACGAAGAGACCTCGTTCCATGCAGACCGTCGTCGCCGTCATCGTCGCCGTCGCCGCCGTTCACGTGAAATAAATGTGTGGCGTCCAGAGCAGAATGTTCTTGGTCAGGAACTCGGGACACGCGCGGGGGTCCTCCTTGCCGCCGAGCAGCACGCAGTCGCTCGTGGGGATGGCGAGCGTCTCGGCCAGCGGCGGCACGCGGAGCGCCCACTCCGGGGCCGTCTCGTAGGGGCGCTCGTGGTCCGGGCGGCTGCGGGCGGCCTCGGCCTCGTCCGGCGTCATCAGGGACGGCAGGTCGCGGGTGAGCCCGAGCTTGACGCGCGCGTTGAAGGAGCGCACGAGCAGCAGGGCGCAGCCGGCGAGGAACGCGTATCGCTCGGGGTCGTCGTCGTGGGGGTCCGGGATGTCGTGGACCGGCCACGCCCGCTGCCGCCAGATGTACTCGAGCTGGTTGCGGTAGCCGATCACATGGTCCAGCACCACAAGCTCGTACAGCCGGTAGAACGCGTACAGCGGCTTGTCCTCGAACTCGCCCTGCGGCGCCGCAAACTTGATGGCCTGCACCTTTGCCAGGTAGGCGGCCGGGTCGGCCAGGATGGCCGAGGGACGAGGCGGCGGATAGACGGGGTAGTCGTCGGGCGTGGGGACGTATCGGCCGGGCTCGCGGTCGGCATGCGCAGCGGGAGGCGTCGTTTTGCGCGACGTCCAGAACCGGAGCCGGGACCACGCCGTGCTGTGACCAGAACGCAGATGCGGCATGCCGAGAGTTGTGCTGCGGCAGAAATGGTCAGCTCGCACTCTGGACTCGAGGCTGTACGGAGTATTCCTTACATACTTATAGCCTATAAGTTATAGGCGTATTCTTATAGGCGTATTATATGCTTATTAGCGCTTACATCGCTATAGCCGCCCGCTATGCTATTGCTCACCATCTGGCCTGGCCACTCTCTGTCACGTGAACTTCTCAAGGATGGACGACGACGACGAGCCGGCCGCCAAGCGGGCGCGCGTGTCGCACGACGCGTCCGAGGGCCGGGCTGCCGCGTTGCCCGTGTCCTTGACGGCGTCCGTGAGCCCGCCGCCGCCGCGGAGGCGCCGGCTGGCGAGCCCAAAGACGGACGACGGCGCGCCGCCCTCCACCCAACCAGAGACGCGTCCGCCGCCGCCGCTGCGCAGCCCGTTCCGGCTGACGGCGATCCGCGACCTGCCGGCGGCGGCCAACGTGGACGCGGTGACGGTGCGCGACGTGCTGGGGGACGCGCGCGTGGCCGAGTGCTGGGTGTTCAACTTTCTGCTGGACGTGGACTTTGTGGTCGGCGCGCTGGACGCGGGCGCGCGGCGGCGCGGCGTGGCCGTGCACGTGGTGCACGGCTTCTGGAAGCGCGAGGACCCGCGGCGGCATCAGTTGGAGGCGGCGGCGCGGCGATACGCCAGCGGCGGCGGCGGCGGCACCACGGTGACGCTGCACGCGGCCTACCTGCCGGAGCCGTTTGGCACGCACCACACCAAGATGGCGGTGCTGCTGCGGGACGACGGCACGGCGCAGGTGGCCATCTTCACCGCGAACCTCATCCCGCACGACTGGGCCAACATGACGCAGGCCGTGTGGCAGTCGCCGGTGCTGCCGCTGGCGCGCGCGGACGACGTGGACGACGTGGACGACGTGGATGACGACACAGAGGCCCGCGTCGGCCGCCGGTTCCAGCGGGACCTCCTCCGCTACCTGCGCGCCTACGACCGCCACCGGCCGGTCTGCCGGCCGCTCGCGGACCGGCTGGCGCGGCACGACTTCTCGGCCGTGCGGGCGGTGCTCATCGGCAGCGTGCCCGGGCGGCATCCCGCTCGCATCGAGGGCGGCGGTACAGACGACGACGACGACGGCCAGACGCTCTGGGGATGGCCCGCCATGAAGCATGCCCTGCGCCAGGTGCCCCTGCGGCCCGGCCGGCCGGCGGAGATTGTCCTGCAGGTGTCGTCCATTGCGACGCTCGGCGGCACCGACGCCTGGCTGCGGCAGACGCTGTTTGCTGCCTTGTCGGGGGGACGGCCACAGAAGACGCCGCAGGAGACGCCCCAGATGACGCCACAGAAGGCGCCCCAGAAGACGCCGCTCTGGCCACTGATGCGGCCGACGACGACGACGCCGAAGCAGCCCCCGCCGCAGTTCCGCGTCGTGTTTCCGACGGCCGATGAGATCCGGCAGTCGCTGGACGGCTACGTGTCCGGCACGTCGATCCACACCAAGATCCAGTCGCCGCAGCAGCAGCGCCAGCTGGCGTACCTGCGGCCGCTGCTGTGCCACTGGGGAGGGGGCTGCGACGGTAGCGAGGGCGGCCAGAGCCGCGACGCCCAGCGCAGCCGCGCCGCGCCGCACGTCAAGACGTATGTGCGCTACACCGCGGATGACGACGGCCACAGCCACGGCCACATCGACTGGGCGCTGCTGACGTCGGCCAACCTGTCGAAGCAGGCGTGGGGCGAGGCGGCGTCGGCGGCGACGGGCGAGGTGCGCATCGCGTCGTACGAGCTGGGCGTGCTCGTGTGGCCGGCGCTGCTGGCCGGGGGTTCGTCGTCGTCGGCGGCTACGATGCGGCCGGTGTTTGGGCGGGACAGCCTCGACGGCGTTTCTCCAAAGGAGGCCCCCGTCGTCCCCCTCCGCATCCCGTACAGCCTGCCGCTGCGGCGCTACGGACCAGACGAGGTGCCGTGGGTGGGCTCAATGGCGCACGACGCGCCCGACTGGAAGGGCCAGCTGTGGGACGAGTTGGCATAGCGAGATAGCGGGGAGAGACACATCGCACGATAGCATGCACAGGGACAACCGGAAATCAGATTCAGCGTGCGTGGTGCTTCACTCTAGGCCCTTCTCCTCCCTCACGACGAGCCGACGGTCTCGGGCACCTTGTCGGCGTCGTAGCCGTACTTGGTCTTGAGCTCCTCGATGTAGGCGATGTAGCGCTCCTGCGCCTGCTCGACGGTGATGCCCTCGTCGACCAGCTTCTGCCAGGCGTTCTTCTTGGCTTTGCCCTGGAAAAGGGGGGGAGGGGTCAGCGGGCACGAGCCGAGTCACGATATGGCCTGCAAGTTCCCACCTTCAGATCGAACATGCCCGGCGCCGGGGCCTTGGTGATGTCCTCGCCCGTGGCGACCTTGTAGAGGGCTGCCCCATTAGCACATGCGCCGCTCGGCGTGGCGCCCCTCCTCTGTCTGCTCCTCTGTCTCCTCACCGTAAATGTCCAGCAGCTCCTCGTTGCTCGGCTTCGCCGTCAGCTTCTTGGAGTCGGCCACGGCCTTCTGGAACGCTTCCGACATGGCGGCGGTTGGGACGATGGCAATCGAGAGGGGAACGGTGTGTGGAGGAGTTGGGAGATGATGCAGAGTCGGCTGGCTGGGTGGCGTGGCGGTTGTCAAGAAGGAGGAAGCTTGCAGTCGGAGGGTCCAGTCCAAGGGTCGGCGCAAAGTGGAGGGAGGGCCCGAGAATCCGAGGCCGACTTGTTGAGCGCTCTGGCTTGGTTGGGGATCCGCGGCGGGGTAGTGTGCGAAGAGTGGGGAGACCGCGCAGCACGAGGCAGGCGGCAGGCGGCTGGCCAGACCTGCGCCTGCCGCACCGCGGGAACCGCTTACGTACGCCAAGAAGCACGTGAACGGGCGACGTCGTGACAGCGGCATACGATGCTGTATCTTATAGATGTATTTACTCCGTACGGAGAATTGAGCATAAGCATGCAGCACAACTGGAAGGAAGCGAAGCCTGTCTTCCGGTCTCTTCCCATACGGAGTCGTGCGCGGTCAACACGGTGGCACATCGGTGGCGTCCGGGGCCCCTACCTCTAGACGCCGTGCGTGCGGCAGGCCGATACGAGATGCCTATTGTAGACTGCCTGCAGCATCAGCATACGAGGTGTACTCCGTAAACATATTGCTTCACGAGGACGGAGTACGGAGTACAGTGGAAAACATCGCGGCGACGCTTGCTCCTGCGCCAGCCAATTTGCGCTTGGCCGCGCGCCGGACTCCCCACTGCGCCAGGACGGTTTGAGACACGGCAGGCACGACCTGCACCGCTCCTGCCCCGTGTCACGCCGTCGCCGGTCCGCGTCCTCGTCCACCTCTTTGCCCAATTGCGATCGTGCATCGGAAGTTCCTCACCTTTATCGTCTTCATTTCCAGCCGGCCACGCCTTCAGCTGTCACGCAATGGCTCCCACCGTCGTCGTGCTCGGCGGCGCCTTTGGCGGCCTCCACGTCGCCCACTCCCTGCTGAAGCACAACAAGGAGGTCAAGGTCGTTCTCGTCTCCAAGGTCTCTCTCTCTCTCTCTCTCCCTTCTTTTTCTTCCTAGCTGACAGCCCAGTCCAGCCACTTCTTCTGGAACCTCGCCTCCGTCCGGGCCATTGTGCCCGGCACCTTTGACGACAGCAAGCTCTTTGTCTCCGTGGCCGACGCCCTCGCGCGCTACCCCAAGGAGCGCGTCGAGTTTGTCGTCGGCACGGCCGAGGCCGTCGACACCGCAGCCAAGACAGTCCGCGTGTCCGTGTCCGGCGGCGGCGGCGACGACGCGTCGCGCACGCTCGCGTACGACCACCTCGTGGTGGCCACGGGCTCGCGCAACGCGCTCCCGTCTGCGGAGGGGGCGGCGGCGGCGGGCGACGTGCAGCCGCTGGCGCCCTGGAAGGCGGACGGCAGCTACGAGGACATCCAGGCGCTGCTGGCGGCCACGCAGGCCAAGGTCGCCGCCGCCCGGCACATTGTGGTGGTCGGCGGCGGCGCCACGGGCGTCGAGGTGGCGGCGGAGCTGGGCCACGCGTACGGCGGCAAGCGCAAGCCCGGCAAGGACGGCGAAGACGCCGACGCGGCCAGCAAGGAGATTGTGCTGCTGTCGGCGGCGCCCGAGCTGCTCGGCGGCGACGCCGTCGCCGGCGCGGCGCGCGCCGAGCTGGCCAAGCTGCACGTCGAGGTGCGCACGGGCCGCGCCGTGACGGCGGCGCGCACGCGGGCCGCCGACGGGCGCATCGAGCTGACGGTGACGGGCGAGGACGCGCCCATCGTGACCGACCTGTACCTGGCCGCCACCGGCATGGTGCCCAACACGCAGTTCCTCGACGCGGCGCTGCTGCGCGACGACGGCAGCAAGGCCGTCGCCGTCGACGCCTTCTACCGCGCGAGCGCCGTCGCCAGCCACGACGTCTGGGCCGTCGGCGACGCCGTCTGCCAGCCGCGCGCCGGCTTCTTCTTCACGCAGAAGCAGGCCGCCGCCGTCGCCAAGAACATCGACCTCGCCCTGCGCGGCAAGCCGCCCCAGCCCGTCAAGCTGCCGCCCGTCGACATCTTTGCCGTGGCCACGGGGCCCGCCCGCGGCGTCGGCCGCGTGGGCTGGCTCCGCCTGCCGTCCATGGCCGTCGCCTTTGCCAAGTCCCGCACGCTGGGCACGCAGATGCTGCCGAGCTACCTCGACGGCAGCGTGGCGTAAAAATATAGAGATGGCCGGCGTGCTAGAAAGGGGCGGAATAAGTTGAGAGCTCACCAAGATAGAGTAGAAGGCGCGTATTTTGATTCTCCTTCCCATTCTCGTCACAAAGAGGCAGTATTTACATGGCTCCACCGTTCGTCCCCTCCCCTTTGCTCCTCGCCGTCTCACCTCGCCTTGGCGTCTTCAATGTCGTGGCGCAGCTGCTCCAGGACCTGCTCGCGCTGGCGCAGGTGGGCCTCGAGGCTCTCGACCTGCTCGCGGACCGTCTGCAGGTCGTCGGACACGCTCTTGAGGCCGCCGCCGCCGCCGCCGCCGCCGCCCGCCTTGGCCGCCGCGCCGGCGCCGTCCTCGAGGTCGCGCAGCACCTGGCGCTTGTAGTCGAGCAGCTGCTCGAGCTCGCGCTTGACGAGGGCGGGCTTGGTGTCGCGCTTGCCGCCGCTGCCGCCGCTGCCGCCGCGGCGGGCGGCGGCGCCGGCCTCGATGTCCCTGATGCGGGTCTCGAGGTCGGCCAGCTGCTTCTTGAGGCGGACCTCCTCCCAGTCCTCGGTCTTCTGGGCGGAGGAGAAGTCGGTGCCGGCGGCCTTGAAGCCGCTGCGGCCGAGGCGCGTCAGGTACTGGTCGCCGAACTTGGCCTTGCGGCCGGTGGACGTGGCGTCGTCGGCGCGCGTGGCCCAGCGCGAGTTGGCGGCGGCCGTGCTGGCGTTGCCGACCTGGTAGTCGATGTGGTTGCGCTCGAAGCTGGCGCGCAGCGACGCCGGCACCGTGCGCGGGATGCGGAAGCCCTCGTGGCGGTAGTTGAGAATGTGCAGAAACGCCAGGCACGCGTCCTTGTGGATCGACGGCGCCGCCGCCGGGTTGATGAGGTTCCACGCCGACCGGATGTCCGTGTCCGGCACGTCCAGCGAGTCGTACAGGTCCTGCAGCGCCGCGACTGCTGGTCAGAGGGATACTCGTAAAAAAAAATCATAGAGACAAAGACGCACACGAAACATCCCCCCGCATGTCGCGGCTCTCGAGGTAGATCTGCTCGTACTTGGCCTTGTCGGCCGGGCTCATGTACCAGTCGAAGCCGTCCTTGAGGCTCGGCGAGTCCGGGTCGTCGTCCACCGCCACCTGCTCAAACTGCGGCGCCTTGCCCGTCAGCGCCCGGCCCGCCTGCACCAGGTGCGCCTTGGACTCGGGCACCAGCCAGTCCGGCAGCGCGTTCGGCACGTCGGGGTATTCCTGCCAGGTCAGCACGCGCGATGCGGCCGGGAGGCGCAAGAGGGTAAGGGGCCGCCCTCACCCCGTTCAGAATGTCAAAGATGAGCCGCATGGCCACGCAAAACTCCTCAAAGTCCAGGTTGCCGTCGTTGTCCACGTCCGCCAGGTCCCACACCCGCTCCAGCTGGTCGTCGCGCAGCCCGCTGTTCTTGAGCACCGGCGCCGCCTGGTCGCCCGTCAAATACTTGCCGCCATTCGTGCGCGCCGAGAAAATGTTCCAGTACGTCTCGATCTCCTTTTGCTCGATCCGCGGGGGCGCCATCGTGCCGGTCGTCGGAGCGTCGCTCGATCGCTCTCGCTCGCTCGCTCGCTCGCTCGCTTGCGCAGGATCGTCGTCGTCCTCGGGTCGCCGGGCGGTTCGGATGCTGGCTCCACGACACGCGGAACCCGGCTGCGGCGCGTGGTCGACAGGAGGCGGCGCTCGGGGGGGGAGGGGAGGGGAGGGGGCCAAACAGGAGACGCGCAAGGCTACGAAGCTACGGAGGCCGTCGGCCGGTGGTTGCTGGAGATGCCCTCTTAACAAGACCCATAATTTATGACTAATTAGCGCCACTCTCCAGTCGGCCTCACTTCTTGCATCTTTGGACCGTGAAACAGCACGACCTCGGGCGGATCACCTCGGCTGCTGCCCTTGCCCGGTTGCCCCGTACCAATGGGGGGGGTTCTCCTGGTGCAGGGCGCGGCGCGTGGAGGCCCTGCTGCCCGTGCTGGCCCCCGTGCCGGCCCAAGCCGCGTTGGCCGCGGCGGAGACGAGGGGGAACCGACCCATGGGCGGCAAGCCTGTCGATGAGAAGCCGGACGGGCCCGCGGGGCCGTTGGATAGGAGGGCCGTCCCAGGGCCCGGTGCCATAGCGCGGACCTCCTCCCGGGCTGACCGGGACGGCCGGCCCCGGCGGCGCCGTTGCGGCTGTTGCGTCGCCGGCAGGTTCTCGTGCTCGCCTGCCTGCCGCGGCTGTCTCTGTCGCGGGGGCCGCTGTCTCGGACGGCCGCCCGGGGCGGCGGGCAACGGAGGCGGGACCGGCCCCGGAGGCGGGACCGGCCCCGGGACCGGCCCCAGGTCGATCTCAAAGCGGCCGCCGCGGCTGTGGCCCTGCCAGTGGCCGAGGTCGACCCAGGAGCGCGCAAAGCCGGCGGCGACGAGAAAGGCCTCGCCCAGGGCGACCTGCTGGGCGGTCACAAAGTCGGTGAGCAGCGCGCGGGGCGGGACGGCGGCGCCGGCGCTGGCGCCGGCGTCGGCGTCGGCGTCGGCGTCGATGTCGGCGTCGACGACCGGCGGGAGGTCGTCGTCGGTGCTGGTGGTGGTGACGGCGGGCCCGCGCAAGGCGCCGCGCGGGGTCCACGACGCGCGCTGGCGGTGCCAGGCCTCGATGCGGTGCTGGCGCGCCTGCGCGCGCGCCTCCATGTCCGCGCGGACGGCCGCCTCGAAGCGCGCCTGCTTGCGCTGCTCGGCCGCGCAGAGCGCGCGGAACGCGCGGTCCTGGCGCCGGCTCAGGCCCAGCAGCCGCACGACCTCGCCGTCGTACGCGAACCACTGCGTCAGCTCCTTGACCACGATGAGCTTCACCGTGTCCGGCAGGTCGTCCCAGGCCGGGGCGGCGGCGGCCGGGCTGCTGCCGCCACCGTCGCCGTCGCCGCCACCTTCGCCGTCGTCGTCAAAGAACAGATCCCGCGGCAGCGGACTGCGCTGCGCACCCCCGCGCGCCTCGGGATCGATCTCGTCGGAGTCGAGCAGTGGCCCGCAGCGACGCATCGTCGGACGGCGTCCCGGCCTGCGCGCCGGGGGGAGGGGGGGACTTTGGCGGCCCAGCCTCTCTTCTCTGTAGGTAGGTCGGCCAGGACGTCGTGACGGTGTCGCAGATGGTGCGGCGTAGGGTGTTGCGCCGTTGTGCTGTGCAGCGCGTACTTGCGTGGGCGACAAAGGGAGAGCGTGGAAGAGACTGCTGAGCCGCAGGTGCACGGAAACAGGGCGCGCGCCGACGCCGGGCTGACGGCGGTCCGTGTCGGGCGGTGACGAGGGCGGATGACTTGATGCGTCTCTCGCCTTATCACGCAACATCACACAACCCATCACCAGATAACTAGACAGGCAACTGGGCGGACAACTAGACAGGCCGCACCAGTCAAGAGGCGCAGGAGTTGCGCCGGCGGTGGTGAACAAAAGTCTGTTCATTTTCGTACATGAATGCTTTGCCTGTCATGTCATTTGGGTATGCCTGTTTGTGTAGAAGTGAATGTCCTAGGCCGGCTGAGCAGTGAATGACAAGGCTGCCGCCAGCCTCTCAGCCCTTGCCGCCCAATACGTGCGTGGCAAAGTCGCCCTGCTGTTGCGCCGAAAACACCATACAGAAAACCACGAGCGCCTAGAGAAGGCAAGGCGGGAGATGCACAAGCAAAACAGAAACAGAAAAGAAGAAGAAAGAGAAGAAAAAGAAGAAGAAAAACAAAAACAACACCACGCGGTGACCGCCGCTCGCCTCCCGTCCAGCTAGGCGTCCGTTGTCGAGCCCACGTCTGTAAACGGCATAAAATGCTGGCGGTTTTGGTAGCGCGCGCAGTCGTCCATGCGCAGCTGCCGTCTGGCTAGCCGGTCGTCGGCCTTGTCGTCGCCACCGCCGCCGCCGGCACCGCCGTCGTTCTCGTTGTTCTCGTCGTTCTCATCGTTCTCGTCGTTCTCGTCATTCACGCTGTTGTCGTCGTCGTACAGCGTCTCCGTGATGGGCCGCTTGGCCGCCCCCTCTGGAGTACCCGCGCCGTTGCCAACGCCAATACCAGCACCAGCACCAGCACCAGCACCAGCACCAGCACCAGCACCAGCACCAGCACCCGCACCAGCACCAGCGGCGACGTCGCGCTGGGCGTCGAGCAGGTCGCCGTAGGAGAGCAGCATGCGCTTGGTGGCGTCGTCGAGGCTGGTGCAGAAGCGGCGGCGGTTGACAAACTGGATGGCCTCGACGAGCGGCAGGGCGTAGACGGCCATGAGGTAGGCGACGACGACGGCGGCGGCGCGCAGGTTGCCCGTCTCGCAGAAGACGAGCACGCGGCCGGTGGACACGCCGGTGGCCGGGTCGGCCGGCGCGGCCAGCATGTGGGCGTGGATGCGCCGGATGCAGCCCGGCAGCGCGCGCAGCAGGTCGCCGAGGTCGGCGACGTCGACGCTGGCCGCCTCGATGCTGAGCTCGCGCGCCACGTGCTCGACCGCCATCAGCTGCGCGCGCGCCAGCTGGCTGTCGCGCACGGCCACCAGCATCGTGATGCCCGCGCGCCGCAGAAACGGCCGGTCCCGCGCCGCCGTCAGCGGTCCCAGGTACACGTGCTGCAGCACGCGCTGCGCTTGCCGCCGCATCTCGTAGGCCCACGGCACGTCGTCGTCGTCGTCGTCGGCGTCGGCGTCGGCGTCGGCGCCGCACCAGTTGTCGCCGTCGCCGTCCCAGCCGTAGGCGCAGCTGCAGCCGCCATGGCTGCGCCGGTGCCCGAAAAGGCTCCGCCGCGCGGTCTCGTTCCGGCTGCCCGTGATGCGGTGCAGCTGCGCCGCGTTCAGGCCCAGCACCGCCGCGTTGCGCATCGACGGCCGGAGCGTCGGCGCGCTGCTGCGCGGCCCGCTGCCGTAGCCGCCGTACGCGCCCGACGGGGGCGCGGCTCCCGTCGTCCACAACGGCGGCGGCGGCGACGGGGGCTCACTCAAAAGGTCCAGCCCGGCCAAATCCATTTCCATGGGCACATGGATGCTGGGCGGCGTCGGCGCGCCGCCCTGGTACGAGGCGTTGGCCACGACGCCGGGCGGTAGCCTCATGGTCAGCGGAATGGCGGGGAAAACGGCGAGACGACGATGCCAAAGAAAGTAGAAAAAGACGAGCGGCGGTCGTGCGTGGATGGATGTGGAGGGTGGACGTGGGCGGTGTGCGGACGAGGCGCTTTGCTCAAGAAAAGGGTTTTAAGGCGGGCAGCCAACAGCCGAGCAGCCAACAGCCAAGTGAAGCAGCGCTCAGCCTCGTACCGCGGTTGGCCGGGCGGCAGCAGCAGCCCTCCTTCTCTGTAGTATCTTTTTTGTGTATTACTCCGCAACACCCAACAAACGCTGGCACGCTATGCTTACAGGCAGCCGCAATCGCTATCAGCCAATCGCAGGCCGCATTCACGTGCACATCACATTCACGCAAGAGAGCCGCACTGGGCGACATAACATCATTCGTCGTTGTTTCCTCCCTGCCGTCTCCTCCCCGTCTGCTGCGTCCGCAACCCGCGCTAGCTGTCCTCGTTGAAGCTGCTCTCCTTGGCCAACGGCGAAGGGATGTCGGGTGTGACAGAGCGCCCATCGCCGGCATTCGGCCGCCGCCCCGACGACGAGCTGCCGGCCCCTGCCCCGGCTCCCGAGCCCGAGCCCGAGCCCGAGCCCGCCCCAGCCCCGCCGCCCGAGCCCCCCGCAGCGGCGGCCGTAGACTTCTTGCGCCGGCGCTCGGACGTGCTCGAGCTCGTGCTGGCCTTGCGCGCCACGCCGCCGTCGCCGTCCTCCAGGTCGCGCGTCGGCGTCGCGCTGCGGCCGCCGGGGCCCGTCGCCGCGCCGGACGGCAACGGCGTGCTGCCGCTGCCGCCGCCGCTGCCGCCGGTGCCGCTCCCCGCGGTCGACAGAGACGTGCTGCCCCGTCGCATGCTGCTGCTGTTGCTGCGCGTGCGCCGGTGCTCGCGCTCGACGGCGGCGTGGCGCGGGTGCTGCGGGTGTGCCTTTTCGCTGAAGCTGTCGAAACCGCCGCTGCCGCTGCCGCTGCCGCCGCCGCCGCCGCCGCCGCCGCGTGGCGTGTGTGGCCGCCCGCCGTGGCTGGGGTGGTGTTGGTGGTGGTGGTGGGACGACGGACTCGCGTGCGTCGCGGCGGGCACGCTGCGGCCCGGCAGCCACCAGAGCCAGTCGCCGGCGCTGCGGCGCCGGGCGCGCTCCTGCTCCTTGAGCTTGCGGCGGACGAGGGCGCGGCGCTCGTTCTCGCGGTCCCAGTACTCCTGGCGGTAGAGCTCCCAGTTCTCGCGGAACGTGGGCGAGAAGGGCTTGGCCAGCAGCAGCAGCTTGACGTAGTCGCCGCCGGGCGCCAGGTCCTCCTCGTGGCCGGCCGCTGCCGACGCCGACGCCGACGCCGACGCCGCCGCCGCCAGGTGGCCGCCGGCCAGACGGGTGCCGCCGCCGACGCGGCCGACGCTGCCGCCGCCCTTTTCTTCGTCGCGCCCGTCGCCCGCCGCCGCCGCCGCCGCCGCCACATGCGAGCCGTACGGGGCCAGGCCCGGGTGGTGGTGGCCGCCGGCGGTGTTGAGGTTGAGCTCGCGGTCGACCTCGCGCAGCAGGGCGGGCTCGACGTGGCGGTAGGACGAGGCGCCGCCGGCGTCGGACGACAGCAGGCCGTAGGTCAGGAACCAGGCCAGCGTGGCCAGGGCCTCGGCCCACCACGGCCGCTTGAGCAGCACCAGCTTGCAGTTGATGTGGCGCAGGCCGCGGTTGCTGACGCTGAACCAGCGCCGCGGCCAGCGCACGCCGCGGTCCCAGATGCCCGTCGCCCACACCAGCGCCGCCGTGATCACGCCGCCCATGAAGCACACCTTTTCCAGCACGTCCACCACCCAGTACACCGAGCCGCCCACGCCGCTGCCGTCCTCGCGCGGCGCCAGGAACAGCGCATAGCCAAACCCCAGGATCCACGCGCTCAGCAGCAGCAGGAAAAACGTGTGGTGCCGCCGCCGCGCCCGCAGCGCCAGGTACTGCGCCCGCAGCGACGCCTCCAGCACCAGCAGGTTCAGGTAGATCATCGACGGCGAGCTCGGCGTGTGCGACAGCGGGTCGCCCACCCGCACCGCCGCGCTGGCCGCGATCGGGCTCGTGCCCATGCCGACGCCCATGCCGCCGCCGCCGCCGCCGCCGCCGCCGCTCGCGAGGCCCGCCAGCGGCGCGCGTCCTGGCTGGGGCGCGCCCTTGACGAGCGAATCGAGGTCGTCGCCCATGGCGTCCAGTCGATAGGGGCGCGCGTGCGTGAGATGGGGAGAGGGAGGGGGACGTCGACGGCCGATCGCTGTGCGCAAAGAGTCCCGCCGCCCTGTTGCTTTTCGGGCTCGTCGTCGTCGGTCCCGTGCCTTTTTGGTCACGTGATGCTGACTCATCCCGGCCCCCTCTCTTCTCCTCTCTCTCTTCCTCTCCCGGCGGCGCCCGCAGCGGTGGGTGCTGGGACGCCAGGCGGCCCACCCCTAAGGCCTCGGTTGTGCCGGGGCGCCAGCGCCCCCCCCTCGACCCCAAACAGGGCGGCGCCAGGCGGCCCCGTGCCCATTTTTTTTGTTGAGAAGGCTGTCGCGCAAACAGGCAGGAACGAACGAAGAAAGCACGGGAACGAAAGTTGAATTAAAAAAAAAAGACAGGTTGCGGAAAAAAGACAGGCGCCTTGCGGAGGAAGGAGCGACGAGTTGTCCCGGGACATAAATGCTCACGATCGCCGCCTCGCTCCACAAAACCTCAACCTCACCTTTGCCCAGCTCGCGCAACGACGACACATCTGCACCACCAACCACCACCACCACCAAACCATCCCGCACTGAGACACCCCGTAACGCCCCCCCCCCGCCCGCCAGAGCGTCCGCCGTGCTATGCGTCGGCGAGCCGTGGTCACGCCCGCCGCCCTACGGATTTAGGAATTTTCGGACCTTTTGGGGGGCGAGCCCCGAAACTCCGATTGTCGAAGCGGCGAGACTGCCCCCCAGCGGCGGGTGCTCCGTCGGAGCTTATTAACGGAGAGATTCCAATTCCGCCTCCTCTTCCCCCGCGGGTCTCGTCGCTCGCGCCGCGCTCTCCGTGATGCTCCGCAGTCCGCAGCACCTCCTCCTGCAGCTGTCTGTCGCGCCCGCCCGACGCACATTCACCACAGCAGCCACCACCTCGTCCTACGGCGCCGACAAGCCGCCGCCGCCGCCGTCGCTGAGCTCGTCCTCGTCCTCGTCCGCATCACCTCCGTCCTCTCCCACGTCTTCGGCGGTCTCGACTTCGTCGGTCTCGTCTTCTGCGGTCTCGTCTTCGGCGACTTCTGCGACCTCGACTTCTGCGTCGGCCGCCACCGCCGCCGCCGCCGCCGCCGCCGCTGCCGCCGCCGCCTCTGCCGCTGCCGCTGCAGCCAAGGCCCGCGCCGCGTCCGCCACCGTCCGAACCTTTCGGCTCGCCACCGAGGAGAACGTCGCAGTCCGGCAGGTCCGCCAGTCCGCCGCCATGGCCAGCGCCTCGTCCGCCGCCCAGCCGGCGCACCGCTCGCACTCCGAGGAGCGACCGCGGTCGCAGGCCCATGCCGACGACGACGCCGATGCCCCCCGGCAGACGCGCACCCCGTCGCGGCTGACCACCTACTTTCCCCTCGGCTACAAGGAGGCCGTGCAGCAGTGGGTATGTGACCTCTCTTCCCCCTCCGCCCGTTCTTGGTTGGGTCTCTTTGTCTGGTCCCCGTCATCTCACACGCGCAGTGGTCTTGCGGCTCGGCCTCGGCTGCCGAGCGCGGCGTGCTCGCCTACGTGCCGTACCTGCGTGAGGCCAAGGTCGGCTCGCAGCCGGATCTCGGCTTGACGACGCAGCAGCGGAAGCACCATGGCCATGGCCGGGACGCGGCCCAGCATTCGTCGGCGGCCGAGACGTCGCCCAGCGCACCGTCCGACGACCCCTACGGCCAGCGGCTGTGGCGGTCGCAGATGGTTCCGCTGCCGGGCAAGAACCGCGCGCTCAACGAGTACTCGGTCGAGCGCGTGGGCGAGGAGAACACGGACACGCTGGTCATGCTGCACGGCTATGGCGCGGGACTCGGCTTCTTCTACCGCAACTTTGAGCCGCTGAGCCGCCTTGCCGGCTGGCGCCTCTACGCGCTGGACATGCTCGGCATGGGCAACTCGTCGCGGCCGCCCTTCAAGATCCGCGCCAAGGAGCCGCAGGCCAAGATCGCCGAGGCCGAGGGCTGGTTCGTCGACGCCCTCGAGGACTGGCGCATCGCGCGCAAGATCGACCGCTTCACCCTGCTCGGCCACTCGATGGGCGGCTACCTTGCCGTGTCCTACGCGCTCAAGTACCCGGGCCACGTCAACAAGCTGATCCTGGCCTCGCCGGTCGGCGTCCCCGAGGACCCGTACGCCGTCAGCGCCGCTATGCCGGCCGAGGAGCCGGAGGAGTCGACGCTCGCCAGCGAGTTCACCCAAGACCAGCACGCCGTCGCCGGCGCGACGGGCGGCGCCACCAGCGGCACAGGCCGGACGCCGAACCACAACTACCGCTTCAACCACAACCTGCAGAAGAAGGCGGCGGCCAAGCCGGAGCGGCGGCCGCTGCCGAGCTGGCTCGTGTGGCTGTGGGACGCCAACGTGTCGCCGTTTAGCATCGTGCGCGTGTCGGGCCCGCTGGGCCCGCGGCTGGTGTCGGGCTGGACGTCGCGGCGCTTCAGCCACCTCAGCGCCGACGAGGCGGACGCGCTGCACACGTACACCTACAGCCTGTTCCGGCAGCGCGGCAGCGGCGAGTACGCGCTGCCGTACCTGCTGGCGCCGGGCGCGTACGCGCGCAGCCCCGTCATCAACCGCATCCAGAACGTGGGCCGCCAGGTGGTGCGGCCCGCGCAGCCGGCGACGGCGGACGGGCGGCCGGCGCAGCCGGAAGAGCGCGAGACGGGCCTGCCGATTGTCATGATGTACGGCGACCACGACTGGATGGACGTGGCGGGCGGGTACGCGGCCGAAGAGAAGGTCAAGCAGCGCATCGTGCAGACGCTGCTGCACGGCACGCCCGAGGAGAAGCGGCGCGAGAACGGCAGCGCCAAGGTGCTCATTGTGCGCAACGCCGGCCACCACCTGTACCTCGACAACCCGGACGAGTTCAACAAGCACGTCCAGCAGGAGCTCGTCGACACGCAGGAGTCGGAGCGGCGGCGCCGGCAGCAGCTGGTGGAGGACGGCCGGTAACGAAGGGGGGGGATGAAACGGCGACGAAAAGGCGACGAAAAGGCGACGAAAAGGCGACGAAATAGCGACGAAAAGAGCAACGAAACAAGGCGTTTTGGGATCATCTTTTTCCCCTTTCTTGTTTACATGTCCATTTGGGTGCTATTTACGGGGAGAAGCATAATCCATTCTACAGGAAGCATATACAAAGACAGCAAAAAATCATGCAAACTACACAAAACAAAACACTCCTCCTTCAAACTGCATCTTCCTCCTCTCTTGACACGGCCGACTCCGCGCTGCGCTCGCGCGCCGGCCGTGGCCGCAGCGGCGCCGGCACCAGGTCGCCATGGGCTTCGTGCTCGTGCTCGTAGTTGTCCGGGCTGGGCGGCCCGTCGGGGGCGTGGCCGAGCGAGGGCGAGTCGGGCCGGGGGGCGGCGGCAGCGGCGGCGGCAGCCTCGGGGTCTGGGACCGCAGCCGCACCGCGCGTGGTGTCGTCGTCGTCGGCGGCGTCCACGGCGAGCGGGCTGCCGAGGGGAGCGGACGACACCTGCAGGGCGGCGGCGTCGGCCTTGGCCTCGGTCTGGGCGTCGACGTCGTAGCGGGCGAGCGAGCTGGGCAGCTCGACGCGGTGGGCGGTGTCGCCTGGGGGGGGGGGGTCAGTCAGAGACTAAGAAAGGAGAGAGACAGAGAGACAGAGGACAAACCCAGCATTTCCGCGATAAAGGTGTTGCCGGCCTCGACGGGCGCCATGCCGCCGGCAAAGGAGGCGCCGTCGCCGCTGCCGGCGTAGTCGGGCGAGCCAAAGGGCACGGGCGAGCTGTGGATGGCGGAGACGGCGCCGGGGGTGCCGGAGGCAGGCGACACGGGGGTGACGCCGTAGGCGGAGGCGGAGGCGGCGGCGGCGCTCGACCGCGACGGGTGCTTGACGCTCGTCTGCGCGCGCAGCCACGAGAAGACAATGTTGCGCCGCGTGTCGTACGTGGCCGCGCTGCCGCTGGCGGCGGCGCTGGCGGCGCGGGGCCGGCCGTGGCCGCCGTCGTGCGAGGGGATGCCGCCGCTGCTGTCGCCGTACCGCCGCCGCCGCAGCCGCCGCCGGAAGAGCACGATGCCGACGGCGGCCGCCGTGACGACGGCCAGGCCGCAGATGACGCCCAGCAGGGGCGGCACGTAGGACGGCAGTCCGTGGCTGTTGTTGTTGCTGTCGTTGTTGTTGTTGTTGCTGCCGCTGCTGCTGCTACCGCCGTCTCCGCTGCTGCTGCTGTTGCCGCCTCCGCCGCTGGACGACGCGTTCAGGGGATACGGGTAGAACGTCGTCAGCTTGGCGGTGGGGTAGGGGGTGGCAAAGACGGAGGCGAGGCCGGCGTCAACCCAGCCGCCGACGGAGGAGGGCGGCGCGGTGGCGGTGGCGCCGCCGTGGGGCCCGCCGCCGATGACGGAGACGACGGCGTCGGGCACGGCGTAGGCGGACCAGTCGGCGGGCGAGTAGGCGGACAGCCACTGGGCGGAGGAGAGGTTGAAGAGCTGGACAATGTTGCCGGCCACGCAGCCGGCGGTGCCGCCGGCCTCGGCGGCGGCCTCCGTCTGGGCCACGTAGCCGCCGACGACGAGCATCTGGTCCGGGTAGGGCGCGACGCACTTGTGGCCGGCGCGGGCGTGGGCCGGGGTGCCGGCGGCGACCTGGGTCCAGGTGAAGGAGGGCAGGGACAGGACCCAGACGTCGTCGTAAAAGGCGTCGGGGACCGTGGTGTTGAGCCCGTCGAAGCCGCCGTAGTAGTAGATGTTGAAGCTCGAGGCGTCGGCCGCCGTCGCCACCACGGCGCACGCGCGCGTCCGCTGGCCCAGCGCGGCGCCGCCCGCCGCCGGCTGCCGGTACCACGTCTCGCTGGCGACGTCGTACACGTCGATGGTGGTCAGGAAGCCCGGGCTGTCTGCCATCTGGGGGGGACGTTAGCGGGTCCGGACTGCCCCTCTGCCCGTCGGTCCTGCTTACACTGGCTGCCGGGTCCTCGGACTCGCCAATGGCGGTGACAAAGGCCGGGTAGACGACGCCGCCGAGGGCGACGAGCAGGCCCTGGGCGCCGACGGGCACCCAGACGAGCTCCGGGTTGGCGCGGCCGGGGACGGCGGCGGGCAGGGAGAGGTTGGACCAGGTCTCCGCCTGCTGGACGGCCATGTCGAGCTGGACGAGGGTGGCGGACACGTTGATGGCCGTCAGCGAGTCGTCGCTGCTGACGGTGTAGATGGGCCCGGCGTCCGGGGCGCGCAGGCCGGAGAAGTACCAGGCCTTGTTCTCCGAGGGCGCGTTGGCGGCGCCGCCGTAGGCGACGTAGCGCGTCATGTTGGCGGGCAGGTCGACGTTGACAAAGCCCGGGAGGAAGGCCGGCTTGACGGCGCCGTACTGGTCCGCCTGGTAGCCCTGCACGGCGTCGGCGTCGGGCGGCGAGTAGGCCGCCGTCATGCGCAGCAGGCCGCCGTACAGGAACCACTCGTCGTCGTTGGCCAGCATGGCGCCGTCGTAGTAGTTGGGCGCCAGGTTGTTGGCGCTCGAGCCCTCGGGCGCCTTGTGCAGCCGGCCCAGCAGCGCCGTCACGTTGTCCGCCATGCTAAAGGGCACGCTGAAGTTGAGCGTGTACACGATGCCAAAGGGGTTGTCTGGGGGGGTGGTCGGTTAGTCTGTCTGTCCGTCTGTCCGTCTGTCCGCTGGGCGCGGCGCTCAACACGCACCGTCGCTCGTCATCGTGCCGTATTTGCCGTCGCTCATGCCTGGGAGCCACCAGAGCTTGCCGCCGTCGAGGTAGAGCGTGTCGCGCACGACGGATGCTGTGGGGGTCAGCGGCGGAGGGGGCACCAGCAAGAACATGAACAAGACGCACCGCGCAGCTGCTCCCAGATGCACATGGTTGTGCTGACCTGGCCCGGCACCCACCCGGAGTCCTGCGCCCGGGCGCCGGCGAGCAGGCCGGCCGCGGCCAGCAGCCGGGCGGCCGTCGTGGTGGGACGGGTCATGGCGCGCAGGTCCGACCGCAGCAGAGATCCGGCAGACGGCCAGCTACTCGCTCCGGTGTCTCATGAACAAGAGACAGGCGGCGCTGGATGCTTGTCTACTCGAAACAATGCAGGGGGAAAGCACGATCTCGCGAGGTTGCAAGAATGCAGGCTCGATCCGGAGAACGGCACATGCGCGGTGCACGGCGGCGGCTGGGGACAGGCCCGCGAGCGTGAGCTGCAGCAGACGGCACCCGGCGCTGAAGACGGAAAAGGGAAGAGAGGGGGGGAGGGGCAAGCACGCTATGCACGAGGGGGGTGGGTGTGCGCGGGTGCGCGTGTGTGTGCCAGCGCAGCGGACGGACGGACAGACAGACTCTGACGGACTGCCTCTGCAGCAGGGCCGCAGGCCGCAGAACGCAGAAAGAGCGCACAGCCGACAGACGGGGCGTGTCCGTCAGCCCTACCGAGACACGTATAATGCTCCGTATTTAGATGTCCGCCAGCCCTGCGGCGACGCCGGAGCGCCGCGAGCCAGAGACGAAAAATGCCGGGAAGCACGCGGCGTCCTGCAGGCTGGCCAGCCGTCGGGGGCCGCCAAGCCTTGGCCGTCGGCTGACGTCCGACAGGGCACCTATACGGCCTACGACTGGCGGTGCGTTGTTTGCAGTCTGAGCATCGTTTGTACAGAGAATGCTTCCTCGTAGGTAAGAACAGGAAAATGAACATGCAGCCGGAAAGAATCAACAGAAAGAATCAACGAAAGAATCAACGAAAGAATCAAAGACGCAACGGCCACACCGCCACGCACCACAAAGCACGCCGCCCACGCACGCCTGGCCTCCCACGGCCAATCCGGCTTCGTCTGGGCCGTCCTTTTGTCTCTCCTCTCCCTGGCGGCCTCGAGTCGGGGCTCCGCATCCACCAACAACACCCGCCTGCTTTGTCGCGCGTCCGTGCTCGCCGTGCTCGCCGTGTTTGCCGTGTTCGCCATCCTCCAGGACGCCCTGCTTTCTCTTTTTCAACTTCCCCGTCTGCTCTCGTATCGTCTGGCGCATGGTGTTGGTCGAGGAGACCCCCGCTCCTCCGCCCATCGTCCGACCCTACGCTGATTCCGGCCTCGCCATGGCTGGCCCAGCCCTCATCTTTTCTGCCGTGCCACCAGCATCGAATCCTTCCAACAACAAAGGAAGCGTCGCCCAGAAGCCACCGTTGCCCGGCGGTGGAGCCCGCTGCCACGCTGCCAGGGGCGAGAGGAGGAGGCGGAGGAGGGTGACAACGGACGTCGAGGGCACCGTGCGGTGTAGATTCCCGCACTGTATATAGCCCGCTTCTGTGCCGCTTCGCGTACTGTGCGCCGGGTTCGAACTTCTGCATGGGGTTCGGATCCGCTATTCCGGAAGAGGATTAGCGTTCTTGCGAGCCAATCACAGCACGACAAGCGGCCGTGGCTTGTCCTCCGTAGACGGCATCCACAGGACGAGGATGACGGGGGGGAGAGGGTTGGCGTCGGGCTGGCTGGCTGGGCCCGCGCTGACCGGGGACGTGCCCAACCACGGACCACGGGAGGCAAAACGCCACGTTCTCGGAGGCGGTGGCTTGTTCTGCGGACGCCGAGGCTGGGGCACGACGCCCTGCTCTATTTCGGTCTCTCTTCTCAGCATCGTCATCTCTCCTTTTGCCGTTCTGACATGCTTCTGCGCAGGCTGTGTGCCTACGGAGCACTCCGTATGCGACCACCGAAAGAGCCGCACACAGGCCAAGCCAAACCCCATCGGTAAGGCTGAACCAAGCGCCCGACGCGAACGACGCAGGCGTGCGGAGACCGCCGTCAGCGTCGCATGCAGGGTGGCCTGGCCGAGAGGATGCTTGGCTGGCCCCAGCCACGTCACGAGGACGTTCTGTATTTGTATACACCATACAATATATGCTTATGCCTATTGCTCCATCCTGCTGGCGCCAGAGCCGCCGTCGGCTGCAGGTCTTCGGCGTTCAGGCCTGCCTCACCCAATCAGAGCCTCGTCCCGACGCAGCCAAGACCACCCTCCGCGCTCATCCGCCCATCGCGCTCAATATTGCATTTCTCGTCGTCCCGCGGGCTCCGTCCGGGCTCCATTCTGGCTCCTTCGTGGCTCCCGTCTTATCGCGGCTTTCGCCCCGAAAAGGAGCACATCCGCGAGCTCGCGATGTGGGCGGGCGGGCGTCCTGCCTGTCTGTCCGGCTGGCCGCCCGGCTCCTTCAGAGCTCCCCCGACGTTGCACTTCCTCTGCTCGTCGTCTTTGGGACCGCCAGACGTCTTCTGCGACGTCTTGTGCGACGCCTTCGTGCCATGCCTTCGTGCTCTGTTCTGCACCCCGCGTCCTTTGTCCCGGCCCTGGCACCCCCCTTCTCCCGCCCCCCCTCCCGTCCAACGCATGTCCCTCACACTATTGATTGTTCCGTCGGCTGGATCCCTGTCCCGTTCCCCGAACGGCAGTCGAGGCGTCCGAATGCGTGCTGGTCTCTTGCCAGCATGGCGTGCGGTCCACCGCCTTTTCTCTTGGGACCGCTCTCGCTTCAGACACACCCCCCCTTCCCTCCCGCAACACGCCTTCTCTCTTCTTTTTCCTCATGTGTCCGTAGCCGAAACCAGCGGCCGTCTGTTTTCGTATTGCTGGCCATTGAGCAGCCAGAGCTCGTGCTCGTTGGCTCCCGCAT
Source organism: Ophiostoma fasciatum (assembly GCA_019925495.1). Lineage (NCBI taxonomy): Eukaryota > Fungi > Ascomycota > Sordariomycetes > Ophiostomatales > Ophiostomataceae > Ophiostoma > Ophiostoma fasciatum. The sequence goes on from JADHKM010000017.1 coordinate 442,867, forward strand.
CGTAGCCACCGCGCGGCCGCCCAGCCCCCTGCTGTCTGCTGTCTGCGGTCTGCGGTCTGCTGCCGGCCGTCTGCTGTCTGTCTGCTGTCCTCAGCCCATCTCACAGGTCTTGGCTTCTTCGCCTTCTCCGCTGCCCGCTCGATTTTCACTCACCCGCCATCTCACTGCCTGCCTCCACTGCCTCGCCGCGTCCCGCCCGTCCGCCCGAGTCCAAAAAAAGAAGGCCGGGGGGCTGTTCTCTCGAGGCTGGTTCTCCGACCACGCAGGCGGCCGGGCCAGACGACAGGAAGCAGAGAAGCAGTGTCTGCCTAGCTTCTTCGTGCCTGCTATATGACTGCCTGCATGCTGCTGCTACCTTGCGTCTAGCTCGCCCGCATAGCTGGTTCCTTCGTTTCGTTTCTATCCTTCCTCTTCTTCTTCCTCCTCCTCCCCCCCCTCCCCTCCCCGTGCTTTGCTCTTCTTCTTTCCTCTCAAAGCAGCCTTTCTTTCTGTTCCAGCTCAGAGCAGTAGCTCCGGTCTCGAAGCTTCCCCTCGTTTGGCATAAGAAAAAGAAAAAGAAAAAGAAAACCAAGCATGGCCCGCGCAGCAGCCTTGCTGCAGCTGGCCGGGCTGCTGCTCTCCGTGGCGAGCGGCGCCGCCGCCCAGACAGATCAGCCCTATTACCCAACCACCGCCGGGAACGCACGCGGCTGTCCGCCCCCCTCGACCACGACGGTGACCTGCGAGATCACGGTGACGCGCACCGTACAGTACGTCTTTCTTGTCTATATGCAGGGCAGAGCAGAGAGGAGACGACTAACGCAGAGAAGAGTCGGGCATATTCACACGGTGTTTGAGACCGACACCCTCACGACCACGCTCTTGGTCACCACCGAGGTCGACGTGAATGTCAGCGTCACCGTCACCGAGCCCGGCCCCACCGTGACCCTGCCGGCCTCCGTCGTGACCGAGCCGGGGTCGACCATCACCGAGCCCGCGTCGACCGTCACGGTGCCGTCAACGGTGACAGAGCCCGCGTCGACCGTGACCCTGCCGGGGTCCGTTGTGACCGAGCCCGGGTCGACTGTCACCGAGCCGGCTTCCACGGTGACCCTGCCTGCCTCGACGGTCACCCTGCCGGGGTCCGTTGTGACGGAGCCCGGGTCGACTGTCACTGAGCCGGCTTCCACGGTGACCCTGCCCGCCTCCACGGTCACCCTGCCGGGGTCGGTCGTGACGGAGCCCGGGTCGACCGTGACGGAGCCGGCGTCCACCGTGACGATCCCGGCGTCCACCGTGACGATCCCGGCATCGACCGTGACAGAGCCTGGGTCGACTGTGACCGAGCCCGCATCCACGGTGACTGTGCCGGCCTCCACGGTGACTGTGCCGGCCTCCACCGTGACTGAGCCGGCCTCCACCGTGACCGAGGCCGCTTCCACAGTCACCGTGCCCGCGTCGACCGTGACTCTGCCCGCCTCCACCGTGACGGAGCCTGGGTCGGTCGTGACGGAGCCGGCGTCGACAGTCACGGTGCCGTCGACCGTGACAGAGCCCGCGTCGACCGTGACCGAGCCCGGGTCGGTCGTGACCGTGCCCGCGTCGACAGTCACCGTGCCGGCCTCCACCGTCACCGAGCCAGCCTCGACGGTCACGGAGCCCGGGTCCGTCGTGACGGAGCCGGCGTCGACAGTCACCGTGCCGGCCTCGACGGTCACGGTGCCGTCGACGGTCACGGAGCCCGCGTCGACCGTGACCGAGCCCGGGTCCGTCGTGACGGAGCCTGGCTCGACTGTCACGGTGCCCGGCTCAACCGTCACGCTGCCCGGATCGACGCTGACCGAGCCGGCGTCCACCGTGACCGGGCCCGGCGTGACCGTCACCGAGCCGGGCTCCACCGAGACGGACTACACGACCGTCTCTCTGCCGCCGGTGACGGTGACGGTGCCGGCCTCGACCGTGACCGAGTCGGGCACCACGGTCACGCTGCCGGCGTCGACGTTCACGCTGCCGGGCAGCGTCACCACGCTGCCGGGTAGTGTCACCACGCTGCCGGGCAGTATCACCACGTTGCCGGGTAGTGTCACCACGCTGCCGGGGGGCGTCACCACGCTGCCGGGGAGCGTCACCACGCTGCCGGGGAGTGTCACCACGCTGCCGGGGTCGACGACGACGGCGACGACGACGATAACGACGACGTTTGTGGTGACGTCGACGCTGCCGGCGTCGACGAGCACGGTCGTGCAGACGCTCAGCGGCACGGCGACGACGTTCACGACGACGCTGCCGGCGTCCACGGTGGAGATCACGGTGACGACGGTGGTGACGGCGGTGGTGACGGAGACGCCGACGACGCCGACGGCCCCGCCGCCGGTCACGGACACGGAGACGGAGACGGTCACGACCATCACGACCATTGTGCCCACGGCGGTGGTCACCTGCCCGGCGCCGACCGTCGCCAGCCGCTCCCTCGGCGGGCCGGCGGCGGCGTCGGCGACGGCCACGCTCGCCGACGGCCGCGGCCTGACCTGGGGCTGCCTGCCGGGCAGCGTGTGCAGCCCGCCCAAGCCGGACGGCTGCAACGTCTACGCGGGCTCGCCACCGGACGAGTACACGTGCGCGCCCGACGCCTGCGTGCCGGCGCCCGACGTCGAGCCCGTCTTCTGGCCCGGCAACAGCACCGGCTACTACCCGCTGAACGACGCCTACTTCCAGCTCGCGCCGCCCGCCTTCGGCCTCAGCTACGACATCTTTGAGGAGGAGCTGCTCGTCGAGGAGTCCGGCAGCAGCGTCTTCACCGTCACCACCGGCAACTGGGAGTCCCAGTCGACGATCACGCACTACCCGCCGGCGTCGACCACGACCACGACGACGACGGCGGCGGCGGTGGCGGCGAGAGTCAGGAGACGCCGTGCCGCCCTTCCCGCTGCTCGCCTCGCCCGGCGCGACCAGACCGTGCTGCCGCCCAAGTGCTACGACGTCTGCAACGACGCCTACCAGGAGGCGCAGCACATTGGCAAGACGCCCGCCCTCTGCGTCCAGACGTCCCCCTACCAGCTGTACTACAACGCCTGCACCTCGTGCGCCACCGACAACGGCATCATCAAGCTGGAGACGCGCACCTACATCGTCTCCGAGTTCGCCCAGTTCCTCAACTACTGCAACGCCCGCCCCGCCGTCGCCCCGGCCTCCTCCTCCTCGACGACCGCCCCCGCCGCCGAGGTCACCGCCACGCCCACCCTCCAGACCGGCTCCCAGGTCGCCCCCGGCTCCTCGCAGCCCGCCGTCGCCATCACCACGTCGACGACGCCCGCGACGAAGCCCGCCGCCCCCACCCCAACGTCCACGACGACGACGGCATCCTCGTCGTCCAGCTCGGCACCGCCGGTGGAGGTGTCGTCGTCGTCCTCGTCGTCGGCTGCCTTGACGGCTCCTTTGTCCGCGAGCTCCAGCTCGGCAGCTGCGTCGTCTGCACAGCCATCCACCTCCGCGTCCTTGTCCTCAGCGTCCCCCCCGTCCTCCCCGTCCTCCCCGTCCTCGGCGTCGCCTTCGGTGCCGCCTCTGTCGTCCAGCGCCACCGCGCCGACTGCGTCGCCGTCGCCGTCCATCGTGACCGTCAACGCGGCCAGCCGTCTGGGCTCGGCTCCGCACGGCCTCGTCGCCACCCTGGCAGCTGTCGTTGCCGCTGCCGTCTTGTCGTTTATGTGAAGAAGCATCGCATTCTTTCCTTTTTTCCCCCTTTTTTTAATATCTGTTTGCAATTGTCGTTTCTTGCGCGGCCAGCCCTGTCTCCTCTTGGATACATGGGCAAAAAAAGGGGCCGACCAACACAAACACTTTGGCTAGCGAGACCTCTACAATTCTCCTTCTTACGTTCCTTTGGGCAGAAACAAAAGATACCCTCTGTACCCTGTTGGGCGAACGCGCGTGGCGTTCCCGTCGTCGAGCATAGTTTCGGTGTTTCTAGCAGAGGATGTATACAATTGAATGACTTGATCACGGAATGGACTGGCAACCGCGGCAGTAGAGCAGCCGGCGCGTTCGTAGTCAAGGCACGGGAACGCCGAGGTTCGCCGGCCCCAAGGCTTGGAAACTGCTTTTCTTTCGTTCAAGAGACTTTTTGACCAAAAACACACGAGCAGAAAGAAGACCGAGAGAAAGCAGGCGAGATCACGAGGAACAAGGCGACAAACGAGAGGGCAGTCGAAAGAGAACGAACCAAGATAAATTGAGCAAGAGACAAGAGAGGATTTGCCAACAAGAAGCAAGTTAAAATAAAATAAACAATAAAGCAAACATCAAAGAGTCGGCTGGTGAGAGCTCGGGCCCGCGTCGAATCATCGTAGACGCGCAAAGGAACCAAGACAAATAACGAGAAAGACGGGAGGGATGAAAAGATTGGAAGAAGAATCAACACCAAAAGGCTCCTCCCCAGAGACGACTTTGTGCAAAACAGAGGCAAGAAAAATGCAATGCGCAAATCAGTCCTGGGTATTTGTCGCCTGTTGCCAGGCTTGTCTTGTTCGTGGCCGGCTGCAGCTTTTGTTTTGTTTTTTTCGAGCAATCGGTAATCTTTTCGGAACTCTCCTGGTTTTGATCTGCCAGGGACGGAGAAGGGAGCGGGCGAAAGAAGGAGCCAAATGGCAAAACGAAGCAGCAACAAGCCAGCGAGCGTCGGCGAGACCAAGCCAGGCTGTGCTTGCGTCTCGCGGGAGGCTCGCCCGCTTGCGTCCGCTCACGCCCGCTCAACATGAGCCGAGCGTCGAGACCGGGCCGGCTGCCACCGGCCGGCAATGAAGGTATGGGTGTCGGTGTGTGTGTGTGTGTGTGGTTGTGTGCGCGTGTGCGCGTGTGCGCATGTCGTTCTCGATTCGTGCGGTGGTGGTGGCCTGGGCTCTTTGCAACCGCAGCTGCAACTGCCATCCGGAGTTCGGCCCGATGAAGATCCAAAAAAGGGCAAATCCCGCTCTGGTCCCTCCTCCTCCTCCCCTGTTCCCTTCTCTCACATCCTCGCCCAGTCACGAGGGCACGTCTTGCTGCCCGCTCCGGGACAGCGTCGCCGCCGCTGCGCGCTCACATAATGACGCACTTGGAGCAGCACCCTGGCTCGGCGTCGTTGTCGCTGATCTCCATCTTGTTTGCCGGGCCGTTCAGGTTGGAGGCACCGCTGCCGGTGGAGTAGCCCTGCATCTCGCGGTTGTACCGCCGGATTTCGCGGACGATGTCGTAGAAGGCCTTGTCCACGTTGATGCGCGACTTGGCCGACGTCTCGATGAACTTGCAGCCGAAGGACCTTGCAAGCGCCTCGCCCTCTGCGAAGCACAGTCAGTCGGGGGTGCCGCAACGGACGACAAGGGCCGGGCCGGGAAAAAACGCACCTTGTCTGGTGACCTCGCGGTCGTGCTCGAGATCGCACTTGTTGCCGACGACGACCATGGGGAAGTAGTCCTTGTCCTTGACACGCAGGATCTGTTGTTGGAAGGTGGTGATTTCCTCGAAGCTCTGCCGAGACGTGATGGAGTAGACGAGGAGGAAGCCCTCGCCTGTCCGCATGTACTGCTCCCGCATCGCCGAGTACTCTTCTTGGCCGGCGGTGTCGAGCACGTCGAGCAGGGCGACCTCGTCGTCGATGACGCACTGCTTCCGGTACGAGTCTGCAGGCATGGTCAGCACAGCCCAGCCAGCCCAGCCAGCCCAGCGCATGGGCCAGCGCCGTCACGCCGTCGCGCACCTTCAATCGTGGGATCGTATTCGTCGACAAAGTGGCTCTGGATCAGCTGGATGGTCAGGCAGGACTTGCCCACACCACCGCCGCCGACCACGACCAGCTTGTATTCTCTGAGGAACTAAAAGACGGGACGGACAGATTAGCCAATGGCGCTCGCTGAGACCGGACACCGAACAGCAGGCAGCCAACGCAGTGCGATGGATGCGAAAAGAATAAAGGTCCGGCGAGGAGGGCGCGCGTTGGACGGGCGGGCCGTACCTTGGATGCCATTGCTGCAGAATCGGGAGGAAGCGCACACCGATGCGACGGGTCGTGCGCGAGGAAAGATAAGGGAGGACGAAGGCGAGCAGAAGGCGGCGGCGACGACGACGACGACCAAGACGGACAAGATCGCGATGGTTGAGACGAGATCGAAGGCGCGAAAAGCGAGCAGGCGACAAGATGCGACGAGATGCGACGAAATAAAAAAACTCTCCTTTTTGGGCCGATGCAGAAAAAGAAGCCGAAGAAGAGCGACGCAAGAAAAACTGCGGTGGTTGGGAGGAGGTGCAAGTCGGGTTTGGGCCGTCGTCTTTTTAGGGGGACGGAAAAAAAGTGGAGGGGGGAGACGAGAGAGGAAGAGAGAGGAGAGCGAGAGGAATTGGCGATCTCTGGGCTTTTGCGGGTTTCCCTTTTTTTTTTATTGTCTCGTTTCCGTTTGCTCTCCTCGTGTATTTTTCAGGAGGCCCGGGCCAGACAAGATAGTAGCGTGCGAGACGGGGTCGCCTTGGTCGCCTTGCCTGCTATGGGGGAAAGAGCCAGCCGGGTCCGGGCGACGGTGGTCCTGGGACGGTGGTTTCTAGACGGAGTTGGGACTAGTTGGTGATCAATGGGCTGGCGGAGAGAGAGCGCAAGCGACTCCTGAATGCGTTGCTTTCTTTCGGTTTGCCGGCCGTTTGTTAGCCTGGCGCTGGCTTTCGTGAGGCGCGAAAGGGGTGCGAGGGAGACAAGCAGGGCAGGCCGAGAAAGGGGCGCTGGCTTGGTGTGTGGGTGTGGGGGTGTCGAAAGGGTGAGAAAGGGTGTCGAAAAAAGAAGACGGCGATGGCGACGGAAGACGGCGAGGATCCAGTCGATGATGTCCAGCAGGAAGGCAAAAAGAAAGCAGAGAGCATGGGCCGGCAGCTACGAAGTGCTGTAAATTACAGTGCACGGCGCTACAGAGCAAGATGCATACGGAGTGTTTGTATCTGTACTCCGTACTCCGTACGGCGTGCCCATATGCTTATGCTTGCATTTACTCCGTACGTGCTGTCCAGCTCGGCGAGGAAGGCACGACGAACCAGTGGAAAGGAAGAGAGGGAGGGGAAAGCGCGACCGAGCGAGCCAAGGAGAGTCCGAAGGGACAGAAAGCAGTGGCAGGGGGAGGGAGGGCCGTTCGCGCGTCGCTCGGCGGCAGGGTGGGCATGTGCATGCAGCATGCATGCATGCAGGGTGCCCAGCGTTCCGCCCATCCAGTGTGCAGGGAGGCCAGGGTGGTGTGGAGCGCGTTGTGGCTGGCCGCGCCGACCGTCAACGAGGCGCCTACCGCCCCACACTCGCTGCCAGCCACTTTCCTTCCTCACGGATTCCCTTCCTTTCCCCTCTTGCGGCAGGAGCCATCGAGCACGACGGAACGACAGAGGAAGGATACAAGGATACACGCATTCCATCCGTAGTTGGTATATATACGGCACAGCATGCCGAGCCGTTGTTTGTACGGGATGCGATGACGACGGGATACGCTGTACGCCACGAGCAATGCTGTGCATGACGTTGGGACGTCCCGATGGGCGCACAGCAACGGCTGCGGCGCCGAACAAACGAGTCAGCGGCGGCGGCGGCGACAGCGGCGGCGACGGCGGCAGCAGCAGCGCCTTTTCTCGCACTTTTTCGTCCAATCCTGGGCAAAATGCAGATGCACCCGCCCGTCACAGCAGGCGCGACCGGCAGGCAGCCAATGGCGGCCGCGCAGCACATAAGTGCGACGCTGGCCGGCGGCTGGCGGAGGAAAGCGCAGCATTGCGTCTGTTTGGCCTCTGCCCGCCGGGCCGCCGCAAGCGGACAGACAGACAGGCAGACAGGCGGGCAAGGCAGCTGCCTCCTCGTCTTCTTTCCGGTCGCTTTCGTCACCGTTTGCTCGCGGCGCAGGGATGCCACACGGTGCGGGCACAGTGGCCGGCGAAGGGGATTTGGAAGCTCCAGGCGGGCGCGTCGCAGATGCCGTGCTCGCATATGCTTTACGGAGTAGCCGTGTGCTATCACGTATCTCGCACGTATTTCACCCTTTCCCCCGAGTCGTTGCCGGCGCTGCGACTCGGATCGGCCGTGGCCTCAGCGGACGTCTCGGCAGGACGATCTGCGCTGTCGCAGACGACGATGGATGCGGCCGCAAGGGCGGCCGATTCGCCGAGAGCACGTCAGCAGGACGACGACGAACGGCGCTGTGTGGCTAGTCGGCCAAGATACGGAGTAGTCGTATAGTTGTACGACCGTGAAGAAAAGAGGCCACGGCGGCACCGCGTTGGGTCTAGCCTGGAACCGGCCGCCATCTGCAGAGAGATTAAAAGGGAACTCTTCTAGAACGAATCGAGAAAGGGGGCGCGGGAGCGCTGCGAACGAGAAAGAAGAACAAAAAAGGGGGGAGGAGACGACCGCGCGGGAAAAAAAAAAACAACCTCGTTTCGTTTAAGGAGGATGGGCGAGGCAATTTGCGCCCACGGCGTTGCCGGCGCTGGAGGTCTTCTACAGTGAACGACACGCAGAGTCGCCATGGCGCTGATCAGTCTGGCGTCTGGCGTCTGGCCGCCGTCTGGCCGCCGTCTGGCCGCCGTCTGGCCAGCCATCTGTCCCTTTTCTTTGTCCCGATCGCCCGCTGGCGAGCCTCAACGGCGCCGCGAGGTCGCTGTGCAGCTCCATCTGCAAATAGAAAATACAGCGTAGTTGCACAACTATGCGTATCTGTTCTCTAGTCGTACGTTCTCGTTCCAATCCACAACGGCGTTTTAGACGAGACCGGCAAGGCGCGCGCAGCAGCAGCAACGCTAGCGAGGCTATTGACCGTTTGCTGTGCAAATGCAGACAGCTGGGCCCGTGGTTGTTATACGAGTACGAAGTACGAGACGGAGTACAACTACTTGAGTACAAATACAAATACTGCCCAGCCTGATAAGCGGACACCGCTCTTCCCGATGCGGCAGTCGCTTTTCTGGACGGAGCTGGTGAAACGCCTGCCCAGCACCCAGCCCAGCACATCATGCGATTGCGGCCGCCGGGGACAGCCAGCGACGCGGGAGAATTCTCAAACACCACGTGGGGGCCCGGCAGACCGGCAGACGTGGCAAGCCTGCAGTTGTATTCGTACGGAGAACGCCGTACGTCGAATACGAAGTACAGAGTACTTCTACTTGTAGATATATGCTTATGCATGCAGCATATACTCCGCAGCTTCTCGGCTGTGGAGCTTGTTTATGCCCCTATGCAGCCTCCTCGCCCGTCTGTCTGTCCAACTGTCGACGGGAGATGCCCAGCATCGGCAAGGCCGAGAGCCAGCTGGCCGGCAGCCCCCCCCTCCCCGGGTCCTGCGGGCCCCTAGGCCTCCGCATCCGACTCGTCGTCCTCGCCCTCGACGGCAACGCGCCGGCCCTGGATGTTTTCCACCACCTCGGGCACGAGGCTGTCCAGGAGGGCCTGGTCTCTGTAGCATGGTCAGCAGCCGTACGGAGGACTTGAACGGGCCTGCGGAGCGATGCGCAGGCATCCCGAGTCCCGACTCACCGCCCCACCAGCGTCACCGTGTTGCGCGACCGCTCCCACCGCGGATAGCTGCCGACCTTGACGCCCAGCGGCTCGACCTTGGCCGCCAGCTGCGTCAGGTACGGCGCCACCGCGCTCTCCGGCAGCGGCGTCGAGATCAGCACGCGCACGATGCTCTGGCCCGCGGCCGCCAGCCGCGGCAGGATCGTCGGCTTCAGGCTGTCCAGCAGCATCTCGACTGCCCGCCGTTAGCAGATGGACAGACAGACATACAAGAGACCATGACTGCTTAAGCGTACACAACCGCGGCACGCCCGGCAGAATGTGCACGTTGCCGTTAACGACGCACACGGGCACCCAGAGCTCCTCGCGCGGGAACAGAAACTGCTGCGCCGCCGGGATGGCCGGGTCCGTCGGCAGCTCCACCATGCGCAGGCGCGCGCGCCGCGCCTCCGACGCCTCGTCGTCCCAGTCGGTCACGGGCGGCCGGCCCGGCCGCGGCCGCGCCGTCATGATCGCCCGCATGCGCCGGTACGCCTCGTCGTACAGCTTGATCTCCAGCCCAAAGGCCTTGGCAATCGACGGGTACGTGATGTCGTCGTGTCTGCGTCGTCCACGTCAGCCTCTCGCCCGCCTGGGCCTGCTGCCTGCACGGCGCGAGCCTGCCTGCCTGCCTGCCTGCACACCGCGCCTGGCCCTCTGTCCACCCACGCTGCTGCGTCCGCACTCACGTGGGTCCGATGCCGCCGCTGTCCGTCTGTCAGTGCCTGTTTGTCTGCTGGTTTGTCTGTCTGTCTGTCTGTCTGTCTCTCTTTCCTGTCGTCTCTGCCGCGCTGCGCCGCGCCACAACGCACCTGGTCACCACAAAGTCGTAGCGCTCGCTCATGCGCTTCACGGCCTCGATGATCTGGCCCTCGTCGTCCTCGATCACCTCGATGCGCTTCAATGCCTGCCCACGTTAGCAGAGCTGCCAAATTGCAAAAAGAAACAAGACGATACGGGATGCGGAACGGCTTACAATGCCCAGGTCGAAGCACCACTTGGCCACGTAGGCCGAGTTTGTCTAGAGAAGAGTCAGGCCCGAAAACCAGGAACGGGTGCAGCACGCCCCGTGACGCACGTCTTTGGTCTGGTTCGTAGCACGCTGGTCAGCTCCTTGTCCGGTCGCTGCTGTCTGTCCAGATCCACGCCATACGCACCTTGCCGCCCAGCACCTCGTCGCCGATGATGAGGCAGGCCGCCGTCTGGATGGGCCGCGCGGCGTTGTGCGCCGCCGTGGACAGCGTCGCCATGGTCGACAGGAGGCCGCTCGGGCGGGTGCTGCTTCTGAGGTGTGCGGTAGGGCCACGACCCGGGGCGGCGGCTGCGGCGGCGGACAAACGCAGCGAGGGGATGCCGGCAGTCCCGGCACAGCGAACGGCGGCGGCGCGGACAAACAGCGACGTCGGCCCAGGCACGTGACGAAGGACCTGCGCCAGGCGCGGGGACATGGGGCGGCGGGAGAGGCGACGGGCGAGAGCAGGCCGCGGCGCGGGCAACGAAACGGGTCGTGGAGGAGGAAACAGAACCGATTGTACGAGAAGCAGTGGGCAGCGATGCGTTTGTTTGGCTTGTTGGTCCGGCTGGCTGGCCGCCCTCCGCCCGGGAGACAGCCGAACTATGCTTAGGGCGGGGGCGGCATCGCCAGCTGGCTGTGGCCAGCCGGCCAGCCATTCACAGCCACTAACGGAGCTTACTTCAGCGATCCATAGGGCCGGTTACCGGGGGGCCAGCCAGCCAAGCCAGGGCTGGCCAGCCGCCAGCTGGCAGCAAGCAGCAGCTCCCCCCGCCCCCGCCTAAGCCGAGATACGTCCCACGACGTCCGCCAACACCGCGAACCACCCACCGCACACCTCTTCCACGGATCAGCGCCTGCGCAGACCCAGACGCACCACAGCCGCAGACATGGTCGGTCGTCCCAGCGTGTCCCGCTCCACCGTGCCCTTCTTTGTTGGCTCCTCCTGACCCTCGCGCGCCGTCTTCCTCAGAGCTCCGAGGCCCGCCTCTACACCTTCTCGCAGGAGACCAAGGACCAGCTGCGCAAGTTCCGCCTGGGCACCTCCCGGGCCAGCGGCCCGCAGGCGGTGATCTGTAGGCGGCCCCCTACCCACGCCCTCGACAGCTGAACTCTTTTTAACGCCTCCTCCTTCTCCCCCCCCTCCCTTGCCCAGACTTTATCGACCGCGCAACCAAGGAGATCCGCCAGGATGACGACAAGACCGTCTACACGAGCCTCGACGAGATCGCCGAGGACCTCCCCGACAACTCGCCGCGCTTCGTCCTGCTGAGCTATCCGATGACGCTGGTGGGCCCCCTTCTCCTTCTTTGCTTCCATCAGACTATCAGACTGAACTTGCCCCCCCCAGCCCTCCGGCCGGCTGTCCGTCCCCTACGTGCTGCTCTACTACCTCCCCATCACCTGCAACAGCGAGCTGCGCATGCTCTACGCCGGCGCCAAGGAGCTGATGCGCAACACGAGCGAAGTCGGCAAGGTCCTGGACCTGGAGTCAGCAGAGGAACTTGACGAGCTTCCCAAACGCCTGGGGGCAGCATGAGGGACGGCAAATGAACGCCCATGTCAAAAAGAGGGGACCTCCATGCTTTTATATGACGGGTCGTCGAATGGCTGTACCTTGGGTATGTATTTTGCTGAGCAGGCTATCCACTGCGTGTTATACAATGTTTCTATTTTTTCAATGGTTCTCGTTCCCTGGGTATGCGTGCTTCCGTCTTCTTTCCCTAGTTTATGTTTCCTTGTCCTTCTGCGGCAGAACCTGCTCGGCGTCCAAGTCGAGCTCCCGCGCCAGCGCGCGCACGACCGTCTGCAGCGCCGCGCACGCCGGGCTGTCCGGGTAGCTGTCGAAAAAGCTCTCGCCGTAGTCGCAGGCCAGGCCGATGCGCGGGTCCAGCGGCACGGCGCCCAGGAACGGCAGGCCCAGCTCGGCCGCCAGCGCGCGCCCGCCGCCCGTCGTAGGCCGAAAGATCTGGCTCTCGTGGCGGCACTTGGGACAGACAAAGCCGCTCATGTTCTCGACGAGGCCCAGCACGCGGATGCCCGCTTTGCGGCAAAAGTCAATCTCCTTGCGCACGTCCAGCAGCGCCACCTCCTGCGGCGTCGTCACCAGCACGGCGCCGTCGAGGCCGCTCTCCGCCAGAAAGGCGTTGACGCTCAGGTGCTCGTCGCTCGTGCCGGGCGGCGTGTCAACCAGCAAAAAGTCCAGCTCGCCCCAGTCGACGTCCTTGAGAAACTGCTTGATCAGGCCGTTCTTCTTGGGCCCCCGCCAGATGATGGCGTCGTCGCGGCTCGGCAGCATGAACTGGATGCTCATGACGCCCAGGTTGTCCGTGACCCACACCGGCGACCAGCCTGCGTTGCTCACGTGGATCGTCTCCTCCTCCACGCCCATCATCTTGGGGATGCTCGGTCCGCAGATGTCCGTGTCCATAATGCCCACGTTGCTGTCGGGGTTGGCGGAGAACGCGTGTGCCAGCAGCGTTGTGAACGTGCTCTGGACAGTCAGCGCAAGTCAAGAAGCAGACACTCTACCCCCACCGCTCCCGCTCACCTTTCCTACGCCTCCCTTGCCGCTGAGGACCAAAATCTTGTGCTTGACGTTCACGAGCCGCTCGGTGATCACGGCGATGTCGGGGTCCGGCCCCTTGGGCGCCGACGCGCAGATCTGCTGGTTCGGACAGCCGGCGCACGAGTCGGCCTGGCCGGCCTGCTCCGACTCGGGGCCCGGGCAGTGCTCCGGCTCGGGCGCGACGAGCTGCGGCTTGGCCTTGAGCGGGTTGGCAATCACGTCCTCGACGGCGTCTGGCAGATCCAGTGCCGGCGCCATGGTGGCGGTTGTGTGTGCGTCCTTCTCTCTCGTCGTCTTGTCCTCTCTCGTCACAAGGCCCGCTGCGCGGCCCTCCTCTCCGTTGTCGTGTGGCTGGTGGCGCTCAACAGTTGTCCAGAGTCGTTTTGCGTCGTTCGAACCGCCGTCAAAGTCGGATGCAAGGTGATTGGTAAGTAGCGCGTGGCGGTTTGCGCTGCGCCGCTGATTGGAAATCCCACTGTCCAGAACGCCGCCGGCCATCGGCGCCCACTGACGTAGCGGCTCGCCGGCCTGGCCCACCAAAATTTGCCTCTCTGCCAGTCTTATCTTATCGCCTCCCCGCATCCGCTCTCGTCTCGTGTAAGTGCAGCCAGAACGGCGTGGACAGGAGAGCGCGCGGAGGAACCACGTCACAAGCAAACAAGAAACAGCAGTGCATTGGACGCCGTTGTCTGCCATTCCCAATGCAACTGCAACCCTCTGTGGTCTCTTGACCTTGCGGTGGAGGGCGGCGACGTTGAGGACGCAACAAAGTGCTGCGATGGCCAGACAGAGAACCAGAGGCAGAGGATGCTGGACGCCCGTTCCCTTCTCCGTGCGCCTTGTGGGTCGGCTGCAAGCCATCATGCCGTGATAGGTCGGCCCCGGAAGACCGGTGTGCTGCGTGACGGCCCAATGGCTGGCTAGCGGTTGTCCTGGCTGTGGCCTGAGTCTGTGACAAGAGCAAGCAAGCCGGCCCTTGACGTCGGGCGCCTAGGCGCGTGCGAGGCGGATTGGGGGCGGGTGCACCACAGTAGACAGGTAGACCAGTTGAAGCCCGATCGTTTGAATCTCAACGGAAATTTCAATCAAGAGGATGTAGACCGTGCATATGCACATGCCCACGTAACTGAACACCAAGACAACGAAGAGGTCCTTGGTGGGCACGAGCAGGTACCAGACATTGACAGCGATGCATACGGCAATGGAAAGAAACTGGCAGCCCAAGAAAAAGGAGCGGGCCACCGACGAGGCAGAAAGGGATGAAAAGGAGGAATTTGGGGGCATGCTTCTGGCAAACAACGGCCGTTGCCGTCGAGGCTTGGCGGGCGCGGGACGACGGAGCAGTCGGCGGGTCGGTTGGGTGTCGCGAGTTTTTTTTCTTGAGCTGTCGGATCCTGTGGACAATGCAGCAGTGCGTGCAGACAAATGCAGACGGATGCAGGCGGATGCAGGCGGATGCAGACAAAACAAATGCACGATGTGCCGCTGCTCGATGTGAGGCGGCCAGTGGGAGGGGCTCGCTGGCCGGCCATTGGCAGGTGCGACGCACCCCCCGCCCCTGCTGGCAGCGCGGGACAGTAGCGTGAGCGCCAGCAACGGCAAGACAACCCAACCCCCAAGTAACCCCTAAGCAACCCAAGGCAGCCCTAAACAACCCCCTAAACAGTCCCTAAGTCACCCCAAGGCACCTGCCGTTGTAGTTTGTCGACTAGCTTGCAGAACTAAGCATACTGGCCCCCAAACGGCAGGAGCGCTCCTGCAGCTCACCTGACTTCGCGTGCCTGCCTCGACGCCATTGGAACCACGACGATACATCCACCGCTGGCGAGCGCGAATCCACCAGACGACTTCTTTTCCTGGCCTCCTTTCTGCGCCAACCAACGCACCACCTCTCCGTTTTCGAGGCTGTCGGCAGCCCAACACGCCAACCACCAGACGACCTCCTCGGTCGCACACGGCCAGCCATACGTCCAGCAGCCCCCACACGCGCCTCCATTATAACCCCCTCTTGGGTTGCTTCCGCTTCGACCCTCTTCTTTTGTCCGGGCTTTCTTCCGACAGCACAAGGCAGAACGCAAGGCTTTGCGCCCGCGAACCACACAGCGTCAGCCAGCTGACGCGTCGCGACAAACGCGCGAACGCTCTGGCTGCCGTCCGCTGCACGCGGTCACGCGCGATCCACGAGACACCACCCAAAACAAACACTCGACACCGCGCCGACGGCTGCTGCTCGCCTCTCGTCGCCGTGGCCCGGCCGCAGCGTGCAGCCTCTCACCGGCCACGCCGCTGACCCGCGGTGGGCCTCCCGTCGCTCTCAGCGGACCGCCTCGTCTCCGGCTGCAGCCTCTGCGGCCGCCGCCGCCGCCGCCGCCGCGACTGCCCGCAGCTGCCTGTCCTGCCTCCGCGCGGCGATGATGCCCGCTACGCAGCTCAAGATGCTGCGATACATGCGAAGCTCCGAGCCAAAAGGCACCGGCGCCGGCACGAGCAACGGCAATGGAAACAGCAACGGCAACGGCAACGGCAACGGCAACGGAAACGGCGCCACTCCCACCAACAACAGCAGCAGCAACGGCACAAACACCAGCGGCCCGCCCGGCGGCAGCCCCAAGCAGCACTCGCCCCAGTCCGCCACGCCGCTTCACGCGCCCGTGCCGCTCTCTGTGCGCCAGCAGCTTGCCGAGGCCGCCAAGATCCCCGTTCCTGCGCCGCTGCGCGGTGCCACACCCGGCCGTCAAACGAACAGCGCTCTCCCGATGGCTTCGCCATCACCGAAGCAGTCACAGCAGCAGCAGCAGCAACAGCAGCAGCCCCAGGATGCTCCCCAGAGGCAGTCGTCTTTCCGCCGCGCTCGGTCCAACTCGGACAACAACCGGACGGGCCCCGCGTTCTCCGAGCAGGCCCAGCAGCAGCAGCAACAGATCTGGGAAGAGTCCAGCATCAACTCCATGTTTACCGAGAGCGTCACGACTGCGACAAGGCCACCGACGCAGCGCCCCATCAACCCCGGCCGCTATGGCAGCCCCTTCCCACAACAGCGCACACAGCACCACTACGACCGGTCTGGAGCGGCCGACCGAGGCGCCGACGAGCCCACAGCGCCACTTCTGGTCGGCGACCGCGGCGTTCTACGCATTCTTCCCACGAACGGAGCCGGCGAGACGACGGCCATGTATGCAGACGACCCGTACGCGGAGCGGTCGCCTTACGGATCACCCTCCAAGCACATGCCCGTGTTGAAGCACTCCAAGTATGCCTTGCGGGATGCCCGGGGCGCCACGCGACAGTCGTCGTTCTCGGAGCGGCAGCCACATGCCGCCACCCCCCTCGAAGATGCCAACAGCGGATCGCCCGAGCGGCGGACACACCACCGGAGTGAGAGCACATCGAGACCGAACGGCTCGACCATGGCGCGGGGAGGAGGAGGAGGAGGAGGAGGCGGGGCGGGTGTGCCGCTCGATCAGGACCTGGGCACTCGGCGGTCTGCCCTCTTCCGCGACGTCGACGGGCCTGGTGTTCCGCCGCTGGGGCGGACGCCTGGGCGGCCCGGGTCGGACGACGGCAGCGACTTGGCGTCGCAGGGCGACGAAGCGACGGCAAACCAGCGCACCCCGCGCCAGGCGCGCTCGTCGCCTCTGGGACCGCCGCCGCAGCAGCCACCGCCAGCTGTGCCACAGAAGCGACTGCAGGAGAGCTCTCTTCCCCGGGTGGTCGGCAGTGGCGGGAGCCGGCGGGACCGGGACCGGGACCGGGAACGAGATCGGAAGGCTAGCCGGAAGCGGCGGCACAGCCCCGATTACGACGACAGCGCGCTGCACGCCATGAGCTACGCGACGCTGCGTGACGAGCCGTTTGACCACGACCCGACGCGCCTGGCTCCTGGGCCCGCCGCGCCGCCGGTGCCGGCTCAGCTTACGACGACGGAGGAGCGGCTGGCGCACTTCATGGGCAAGGACGCCGCCAGCCAGCGACGTTTCTTTGCGGAGATGCCGGTGCAGGAGTGGGACGAGTGCGGCGACTGGTTCCTGGCGCAGTTTGCGACGCTGTCCAACAAGATCCGCGCCAAGCGGCAGGCGAAGCGGCGGCGCATGGCCGAGTTCGAGGCGGAGATTGCCGAACGCGAGCGGACGGTCCGCCAGAAGGCGGAGAGCATAGAGCGCACGCTGGGCGACCTCAAGCACGAAGGCGAGGGCATGATGCGCGGCAAGGTGGTGGACTTGTAGGGGAAGTGGACCTGTATGCTTTTGTACGAAGGAGGTGGAGAAGGCTGTGCGGAGTACTGGTGCGGAGTATTCTACGCCGAGCAGCGGGAATACGGGGCCCATATGTGCTCTGTGGGCGCTCGGATCAATCCGCCCGAGATGCAATGGATGCCCCAAGGCGCGACAGCCTGGCCATGGCAGACGGGCCACAGAGCCCAAGAAACGGACGGAAAACCCCCGCGGGAAGCTCGGAGACAGCTCGGGAAGCTTGTCTCCTGTCTCTTTTCATCTGGCAGAACATTGGGCAGGGCGGAGCGCTGGGCCTGGCCAGCCTATCGGCATATCGGCATATCGGCATGGGAATCAAGGAGAACTGGACCCCTGTGAGGCTATGCCAGACAATACATTCTTTTACACGCACAGCCTTGTGCCTCGCACCGTACTTTAGACCGCCTACAAGACGACACTCTCCTTCACGCGCCGGTCTCGGCCAACTACCAGCCGCAGCTGGCGGCCGGGCGTGTCGGGGAAGAGGCCGCGCCGCACGCCGTCGGCGTAGAGCTCGTACGCCGGGTAGTAGGCGTCGACGAAGCGGGTGACCTCGTCGTCGGTCATGCCGGCGCCGCGCGCGTGCCGGAGCGCAGCTTCTTGCTCGCGGCGCCAGTCGTAGACAAAGCGCGTCTGCTCGGCGTCGAGGTGGACCAGCGCGTCGAGGTGGCGCGTGAGCGCGGCCTCGTAGGCCTCGAGCTGGCTATTGACAAACAGGAGGTGCTCGAGCTTGTGGGCGTGGAGGCGGGTGAAGGTGGCGGGAGACGATGACGACGACGACGACGCGGCCGCCGACACGCACGACGCCTTCCACTTCTGCTCCACCTCGCCCTCGGCGAGGGCCCGGAACCCGACGCACCAGCCCTCGACCACGACGACCTGCAGCGGCGGCTGGCCGGGTCCGTTGACGAGGCGGCCCGGGTCGCGGGGCGTGGGCGCGGCGCGGTCGCCGCGGCCGCCAAAGGCCGCCTTGTCGTACGCGGGCACGCGCGCCGGCTGGCCGCGGCAGACGGCCTCGAGAAAGGCCGCCAGCAGCGGCGTGTCGTGCGTGCCCGGCTCGCCGCGCACCTGCACGAGCGCGTTGTCCGGGTGCGCGGCCGCCAGCGCGGCCTGGTCGGCGTGCGGGAGGTAAAAGTCGTCGATGCTCACCACCAGCGTCGCCAGCCCGTGCCGGTCCTGCAGCGTCTCGTACAGCGCGCGCACGAGCGTCGTCTTGCCCACGCCCTGCACGCCGTTGATGCCAAGCACAAACGGCCGCCTCGGGGCGCCTGGTGAGGGAGCCGCCGCCGCCGCCGCCGCCTCATACGCCGCCAGGCGCTCGAGGATAAACGGGATGCAGATCGGCGACTTGTCGTCGACAATGCGCGTCGCCAGCGGCGCGTCAGGCGTGGAGGTCATGGTCGTCGTCGGCGCTGTCGCTTGTCGTCGTCACGGCGGCTGCCCAGCCCGGCGATGAGGCGTGGTGAGGCGGCCGAACATGGCCGCCGCTCAGCGCGGGGAGCTAGCACGAGAAGCGCCTCCGGTGTCGGCGTGGATGTATGGACAGACGACAGACGGGCATTGCACGGCCGCGTCGATGGATGGTTGTCACGGACGTCGGTGCACAAAGAGGCTCGACCTGCGTTCCGCCATGCGGTCACGATATGCTTACGTTTTGCTTCAATGTTGAGCCCAGGTGAGGCCACCCGGGAGTCCCCTGTCCCGTGACCGATGACCTCATGCCGACTGCTGGCCGTTCGAGACACTGTGCTAAGACTGGGTCGTCCCTAGCATGTGACGGGCCAGTCTCGCCTTCGTCAGCCACTGCGGTCAATTTGCCGCCGCTTGCCCCAAAGCGACAGGTCAGCTGACCCACCTGTCCACATCCGCACTCCGTACGGGAATTACACGCCTGCCACTGTGCATCTCGCAGCGAGTGCCAGGCGCCGAGGCGCTCCTGGGAACACTGGCTTCAGCACCGAGGGCGAACGGAATATATGCAAAACCCCGTAGATGGCGTCTTCCGTCGTCCTCCGCTCTTCGTAGTTGCACTTGTACTCCCATTACGGAGCACTTGGACAGATGGCCTAGTTCGGCAATCACAAGACTGGCCAGCCGGGTGACCTCCAACTGCGTTGCTGGGGAAGGTGCTCCAAGTTCCCCACTGGGGCCCACCCCCGGCGCATCCGCCAATGCCATCTAGGCCACAGCCCGCCGCGAAAGGACGCCTGGGGCTTGCCTCGGCACAAGTGAAGCGAGAGCACTGCACCTTGCCGAGAGGTCCCTCGTCCAGCAAACGGAAGCTGCGACTGCCGCGCCTGCCACACATTAACCGACCGAGCAAGTAGGACGCCACGGCAGGCTTGTGAGCTCCCAGCCGGATTCTTTGGTCTTCTTTTTCTTCCACCACGCCGGCGCCGGGTACAAAACCTGATCCTTTTAAACCTCGCACCTCGCTGAACTAGCCAACGCGGCCCCCCAGACTCTGACACACGTTGCGGACTTTGGCATGTGGTAGCAGTGACCGAGCGGCTTATTATCTCATCTCCATTGACCTCGTTCCCGTGTTGTTCTCATTCTCGGGCTCCCTTTCTCTTTCATCCTCTTCCTGACTTTTTCTCCTCATTCTCTCTGCCTCTCTACCGCGTTATACCCAACCAACCTTCCTACCCACACACACACACACACACACACATCATGGCTGAGCAAGTACGCTTCGACGGCCAGGTCGTTGTCGTCACCGGCGCCGGCGGCGGCCTCGGCCGGGAGTATGCTCTCTTCTTCGCCAAGCGCGGCGCCAAGGTCGTTGTCAACGACATCAGCTCTGCCGATGCCGTCGTCAAGGAGATCAAGGCGGCCGGCGGCGAGGCCCTGGCCAACGCGGACTCGGTCGAGGCCGGCGAGAAGATCATCGAGGCGGCCGTCCAGGCGTTCGGCCGCATCGACGTGCTGGTCAACAACGCCAGCATCCTGCGCGAGGTGCCCCTCTCGCAGACCACCGACAAGGACTGGGACGACCACGTCCGCGTCCACCTGACCGGCAGCTTCAAGTGCACGCGTGCCGCTTGGCCGCATTTCCGCAAGCAGAAGTACGGCCGCGTCATCAACACCACCTCCGCCGCCGGCCTCTACGGCGCCGGCAACATGGCCGCCTACTCGGCCGTCAAGACGGGCATCGTCGGCTTCACCGAGACCCTCGCCAAGGAGGGCATCAAGTACAACATCCTGGCCAACGCCATCGCGCCCGCCGCCACCACCCGCGTGACCAAGGCCCTCGGCGTCAGCAAGGAGGCCCTGGACCAGCTCTCGCCCGCATGGGTCACGCCCCTGGTCCTGTTCCTCGCCAGCAAGAACAACGCCAAGGAGACCGGCTACATCTACGAGGTCGGCGGCGGCCACATCTCCAAGCTGCGCTGGCAGCGCTCCAACGGCCTGCTGCTCAAGTGCGACGACTCCTACACCCCGGGCGCCGTCCTCAAGAAGTGGAAGCAGATCGGCGACTTCTCCGCCAACGCCCAGAACCCCAGCGGGCCCAACGACTTTGTCACCCTGCTCGAGGACTCCGTCAAGCTGCCGCCCAACGAGCGCGGCGAGGAGCCCAACTTCAAGGGCCGCGTCGCCCTCGTCACGGGCGGCGGTGCCGGCATCGGCCGCGCCTACTCCCTGGCCCTGGCCAAGTACGGCGCGGCCGTCGTCGTCAACGACCTCGCCAACCCGGACGATGTCGTCAACGAGATCAAGGCCGCCGGCGGCAAGGCCGTCGGCGTCAAGGCCTCGGCCGAGGACGGTGAGGTTGTCGTCAAGGCCGCCATCGACGCCTTTGGCCGCATCGACATTGTCATCAACAACGCCGGCATCCTGCGCGACAAGGCCTTTGCCAACATGGACGACAAGATGTGGAACGCCGTCCTGGCCGTGCACGCCCGCGGCACCTACAAGGTCACCCGCGCCGCGTGGCCCTACTTTGTGAAGCAGAAGTACGGCCGCGTCGTCAACACCGCCTCGACGTCCGGCATCTACGGCAACTTTGGCCAGGCCAACTACGCTGCGGCGGTAAGTGGTTCTTGTGTCTGAACAACGTCTGTCCTCTTTGGATGCTGACTGGTTAGAAATGCACCATCCTGGGTCTTTCGCAGGCCGCCGCGGTGGAGGGCAAGAAGCACAACATCTACGTCAACACCATCGCTCCCAACGCCGGCACGGCCATGACGCGCACCATCCTGCCCGAGGAGCTGGTCCAGGCCTTCAAGCCCGAGTACATTGCCCCGCTCATCCTGGCTCTGTGCAGCGACAAGGTCCCCGAGGAGCCGACCGGTCGCCTGTACGAGGTCGGCAGCGGCTGGTGCGGCCGCACCCGCTGGGAGCGGTCCGCCGGCGTGCAGTTCCCGCGCGGCAAGGCGCTGACGCCCGAGGATGTGGCCAAGGCCTGGCCCCAGGTTGTCGACTTCAGCAAGGCCGACTACCCGACCAAGGTCGCGGACAGCGTGGCGTGGCTCGCCACCCAGCCCAAGGCGAAGGTATGAACGAGTTCTGTCTTTCATTGGGAGGCAGAATTGGGACTGCCCTGTTCCATGTATCAATAGCTGTGTCAATAGCTTTAAATTGGTATCCGGTATTAACCTCGTTGTTTTGTTTAGGAGTCGAGCGGCAAGAACTACCTCGAGGCCATCGAGGCGGCCAAGAAGGCGACGGTCCCGCCGACCGAGTTCACGTACACGGAGCGTGACTCGATGCTGTACAACCTGGGTGTCGGTGCCAAGCGCAACGAGATCAAGTACATCTTTGAGGGCGCCGACGACTTCCAGGTGCTGCCGACGTTCGGCGTGATCCCGCCGTTCAACGTGGAGCTTCCCTACAACCTGGACGACATTGTGCCCAACTTCAGCCCCATGATGCTGCTGCACGGCGAGCAGTACCTGGAGATCCGCAAGTTCCCCATCCCGACGTCGGGCCGCCTGCTGTCGACGGGCAAGCTGCTCGAGGTGGTGGACAAGGGCAAGTCGGCCATTGTGCGCAGCGGCGTGACGACCGTCAACGCGGAGACGGGCGAGGAGGTCTTCTACAACGAGTCGGTGGTCTTCCTGCGCGGCTGCGGCGGCTTTGGCGGCACCACCAAGGCGCAGGACCGCGGCGCGGCGACGGCCGCGAACACGCCGCCCAAGGACCGCAAGCCCGACGCCGTGGTCGAGGCCAAGACCACGGAGGAGCAGGCGGCGCTGTACCGGCTGAGCGGCGACTACAACCCGCTGCACGTGGACCCGGCCTTTGCCAAGGTGGGCGGCTTCAGCCAGCCCATCCTGCACGGCCTGTGCTTCTTTGGCTTTGCCGGCAAGGCTGTGTACGAGACCTTTGGCCCCTTCCGCAACATCAAGGTGCGCTTCGTCGGCTCGGTGATGCCGGGCCAGACGCTCATCACGGAGATGTGGAAGGACCCGTCCAACCCGGCCAAGGTCATCTTCCAGACCAAGGTCAAGGAGACGGGCAAGCTGGCCATTGGCGGCGCGGCGGTCGAGCTGATGTCGGCGCCGGCCAAGAGCAAGATCTAGATGGTGGCGAGGGGGGCCGATGGTTGCCAAAAGTTGTACTATAAACTGTGTTTCAGCTGTGTTCTTTTCTGAGTATTCCTTTTCTTTATCGTCAGGTTCAAACTATATTTTACATTCCGCAGACAAGAGAATTCGTTCTGGATATCTTTGCATTAAAAGAATAGAGGGCTAGGCTGTGAAGAGATTGGCTGTCATGAAAACGAAAGAAACAAGAGAAAAACGTGTCGGCCAGACTCGAGAAAGAGGTATCGTCGAATTACAAAAAGGAGTAGAAGGCATCATGAAACAACAGCGCTGTCCGCCTGCTGTCCAAAGAAACAGGGACCCAAAAAAATAACCAAGGGAAAGAGAAAAGAAAAGAAAAATAATCACAAACTAGACCAGCACGCTCTCGAGCAGCCAGTCCAGGGCCTCGGCCAGGGAGGGCAGCCGGGGCAGGAGAGCGGCAGCGGCGGCGGCCGGGCCGTCGGGGCCGTCGGCGGCGGCGGCCTTGTCGCCGAAGCCCCACGAGAGGGGCGAGGCCCAGAGCGAGCGGCTGGCGGCGGCGGCGGCAGCGGCGGTGCCGCCGCCGACGGCGATGCCCGTCTCGAGGTAGGCGCGCTCCGAGAGGCTGAGCTCGCGGCGCTCGGTCTCGCGCCACTTGCGCTCGGCAGCCTCGCGCGCGGCCTGCAGCACGGCCTCGGTGTCCTCGCTCTCCCAGAGGTTGCAGCGGCGGCACTGCGTGCAGGGGCGGCCGTCGCCGTGGGGGCGGAAGTGCTGGCAAAAGTGGCGGTAGCCGACGTCCGGGCCCTCGGGGTCGCCGCCGCCGCCGCCGCTGATGTCCTTGCGGCACACGTAGCACATCTTGTAGCCGCACGGGCAGGTCAGCTTGTTGCAGCCGGCCGTCTTGACAAAGGACGTGTGGCAGCGCGGGCACACGCGCTTGATGGCCATGCTCATGGCCTGCTCCACCTGCGTCCGCAGCGCCACCAGGCTCGACTCGTGGCAGACGTGGATGTCCGTCCACGCCTTGCCGCAGCTCAGGCACGACACCCGGCCGCACGCCGGGTCCTGGCAGCGGAACTGCTGGCCCCGCCGCCGCCGCCGGAACCGCGTCACCGCCGCCGCCAGCTCGCCGCGCAGGTAGCCCAGCCGGGTGCTCGTCCGGCAGTAAGGGGTGGTGGAGGAGGAGGTGGTGGCGGCGGCGGCGGCGGCAGCGGCGGCGGCAGCAGCGGTGGTGGCTGTGGCCGTCGCGGTCGCCGCGGTCCCAGCCACGCGCGACAGGAGGCCGTGGAGAGCCGTGCAGCCCGGCAGCACGGTGGTCCAGAGGACGACGAGCACGACGACGGGCAGAACGAGCATCGGGGTGGCGCCGAAGAGCAGGAGCACGAGGGCGAGGCTGTAGAGGCGGTCGACGCCGAGGAGGCGCAGGCGCAGGGGCGCCTCGTGGAAGGGAACGTAGAGGTCGTCGACCTCGGCGTAGGCGCAGAAGGGGCAGCGCACGAGGGGCAGGCCGCTGCCGACGAGGCTGTGGTCGGCCAGGCGGCGCTCGAGGTGACGCAGGGTGTCGGCGCCGCGCTTCTCGTCGAGCAGGGCGCGGTGCAGGTGGTCGACGGGGATGATGCCGGGGCAGTCGGTGCGGTCGACGGCCGGGCAGCGCAGCGTGCCGCGGCTGGGGTCGATGGTGCGCGCCCAGCCCTGGCCGAAGACGGCCTCGCGCACCGAGTGCTGGACGCAGCGGAAGCACACGACGTGGGGGGGCCCGGTGTTTGCGTCCGCGTCGGAGGCCGCGTCGGAGGCCGCGTCGGACGCCGCGTCGGACGCCGCGTCGTGCGGGCTGCCGCTGCACGTCGTCACCTCCTCAAAGGGCACGGTGGCGAAGCAGCATGTGCACTCGTAGGTGGCGCCGGCGGCCTCGGCCTCGGCGGTGTTGAGGGCGGCGGCCAGGCCGCGGTCGGCGTCCTCCTGGGCGGCGCGCTGGCGGGCGCGCAGCGGGGCAACGAGGGCGTCGTACAGCTCGCGGTCGAGCTCGGGGCTGCCGGTGGCCTTGATGGTGGGCAGGATGGAGCCCTGGCCGGACGACTTCCAGACGACGAGCGGGTGGTTCTCGGCCTCGGCGCTGGTGACGGGCCGGCGGCGCAGCAGCAGCAGCGACGACAGCGTAAAGCGCCACGACTTGGACGACAGCTGGACGAGCGCGCGGCGCGCCTCGAGGTAGGCGTAGTTGTGCTCGGCCAGCACGGCGTGGATGGTCGAGCGCGAGAGGCCCACGAACTCGCGGCACGCCAGCGCCTGGGCGGCCTTTTGGTACGCCGGCGTGCGGAAGCGGTCAGCGGACGAGAGGCCGAGGCCGTCAGCGGGTCGGGGGGCGCCGGCGGCGGCGGCGGCGTCGTCTGCCTTGCCCTCCTCCTTCTCCTTCCCGGCCACGCGCCAGCGGCCCTTGACCCAGGTGGCGCGGCTCTTGAGCAGGGCGTCGGCGACGAGCGCCAGGCGGGACTCGCCGTCAAAGCTGGTGAGCATCTCGCGAAAGACGTCCACCTGGACGTCGGGGAAGACGGCGGCGAGCGCGTCGAGGCTGTTGTTGAGCTCGCGCAGGTCGGGAGGCTCCGGGGCCACGGGGGCCAGCTGCTCCTCGTCGGCGATGAAGTCCGGGGGCAGCGGCAGGGCCGTCGGAGGCGAGGAGGGCGACGGCGGAGCCGAGGCCGAGGACACGGAGGACGACGAGGACGCAGACGGGGCATAGGAGTCGTTCACGGACAGCTGGTCGTCGCCGTGGCTGCTGCTGCGGCTGTGGCGGCGCCCTGCCTTTGGGGCACCAAGAAGACTGGAAAACACCATGGTGGCGACGACAACGACAAGAAGGAGGAGGAAGAGGAGGAGCGCGTCGTTTGGTGCGTCGCTGGTTGTGGTCAGAGATGTCGTCGCTTTTCGTCGCGTCTGTGCAAAGTTGATCGGATCGCGAGTCTCGATGGCCGTTGGACGGCGGCGGTGCCGTTCATCGCTGGGGAGCGCAGAGAGCCGTGCGCATCGCTGCTCAAAAGGGTCGGGGAGCAATAAGACCGGGCGTTGCGTGACCGGCGGGCGAGGGCGACCGGTGGACGAGGGGAACCGGCTGGCTGTCGGGTTGTGATCAGGTTGTGGTCGAATGTTCGTGCCGTCGGCGCGGGAAATGAGTGCGTCGGCACGTGATGGTCACGTGATGTAAGCTGCCCGCGGGACTGCGGCGCAGCCAGACAGCACCGGAAAGTTTTCCCATTCGTCCGGTCGCGGTTTTCCAACAAGAAAGTGAAGTGTGACCTTCCTTTGCCGGTACAGCGCGTTTCGTATACGGCTGAACATCCCGTACGCCTTTCTACGATCCCGCGAGGTAGCCGGCGTGTTTGCGGGCATGAAAGAACGCTATAAGCATAGTCTGTAACTTGCTACGCTCCTGCTGTATATACAGCAGCAGCAGTGCGGTTCCCTTTGGCCGTGCATAGATACAGTGTGAGGTAAAAACGACACGGCTAGACAACGCTGGACATGGACACCGACGTCGGACGACGACGAGAAGCCGTTGATAGGCAACAGTGAGACACAGGAGCAGCAGCAGGCGCAAGGGGCAAGCGGAGACGAGACCGGCGCCAGCATGTCGGCGGGCTAGCCAGCACACAGCTTGTGCTGCCGTTGTTGGCCCTGCGCGGATTCCAGGCCAGATACCGGGAACGGAGCACGAGATACGCATCTTCTGACGACTCGTATTGGTCGAGCGCGGCTCTGGAAGGCCCGGGACTTTGTGCGGGCGGCCGTGCTGTTCCTGGCCGCCTGCGTCGGAGGGTTGCATGCCGATCAGGCGCGGGCGCGCGGGCGACTGGCGGTGAGGCGGTTGGGCGCCCAACGCTTGCTCCCTCTGGCTGCAGTCTGCAAGCCTGCAGCGTGCAGCGTGCAGCGTGCAGCGTGCAGCTTGCACCGTGCAGCGGCAAAGCCGCCGTGTGCTGTGTGGACGGGTCGCGAGCCGGGCGGACCGGTGGCAGCGACTCGGTGTGCTGGCCAACCAGCGGCAGACCCGCCCGTTTGCCTGGCTGCTGCAGGCCAGCGGGCCCGGCCAAGCGACCAGACAAGAACGGCAGACGCGTGCCTGTCTCGTCGACGGGCTCCTGGGGAGAAAAAGTTTTCTGGCTGCTCCCAGCTGGCTGGCCGCCAGATGAATGGTGAATGGGCGCGCATGCGTTGGCGTCGCTTCCTGGACCCTCCCCGGACCCCCCCTCTGGATCCTCTGGGACCCTCCTGGGCCCTCCTGGACCGCCGTGGACCAACCCCGTCGTCGCGTACGGCGCCAGTGGAGCAGGGGTGGCGGCTGGCCTGGGGTGTTGGCGGCCGCCGTCTGTCTTGGTCCTCACCGACTTCTCGCCAGCGGTTGGGGGGGCAGGGCATCTCCATGTATTACGGAGTATGACAGCCACAGCCATAAGTCCCGCGCTCGCCTCCTCTCGCCTCGTCCGTCCGTTCCTACAACTACCTCGCATGCGCCGGCCTTCTCGTCTGAGCATGCCGCCCCGTCTCCCGCGACGCTCGCTTTGTCACTTTGTCTTTGTGCTGCTTTGCCGCTGATCTGTCGTCTATTGTTCGTCGGCCGATCCGGCCTCGTCTCGCGTTGCTCTTCTGCGTTGTCTGCCTTTCGTCTGCTCTGTTTTTTCTGTTTTTCCTTCTTATTTGTTCTGCTTCTCTTTGTGTTCCTCATGGATTCCCTTCCCGTCGAGCTCCTCCAGCTCATCCTCGAACTATGCGACCCGCCGTCCGTCCGCTGCCTGCGTCTCGTCACGCCGGCCCTGGCCGACGTCGGCTTAGACTATCTGCTGCCGGCGAACTTCACGGTGCGGCCGGGGCGCGACAACCTGGCCCGTCTGCACGGCATTGCCGGCCATCCCCGCCTGCGGCCCTACATCACGTCCGTCACCTTTGACTTTGCCGACGTCTATGTCAACGGCGCCGGCCAGACCACGTACTGTCGGTGCGGCGGCGGCGGCGGCGGCGGCGGCGGCCATGGCCAGACGGCGCACGCAAAGGGACAGCACCAGCACCAGTGCCGGCGCCGGCATAAGCACCAGCCGCCGCTGCCGGAGCCGCCGACGCTCTCCGGTCTGCAACCAGCGGCCGAGGTGAATCCGAAATGCCACGCCCAGTCGCCGCTCATCCGGAACCCGGCCAGCTGGGCCGATGCCATGCGGCTGCTGCCCAACCTGCGCCACGTCGCCGTGTCCTTCCGCAAGGTGCACTACGGCATCGACGTGCCATACAGCCCGGCCATGGATGAACCCAGCATGGAAGACGACCACTGCATAGCCATGGAGACGACCAACGCCATCATGACCGCCCTGAAGCTGTTGACGCCTGCTCCGGAGAGGTGCGCGCGCGTGGGCAGTGCCGACTCGCCGCCGCCGCCGCCGCCGCCGCCGCCGCCGCCGCCGGCGTCCACCTCGACTGCTTCTGCCTCGACTTCTGCACCCGCCTCGGCCGCCTCGACGAGCCCGTCGTCCCCGGTGTCGTCGGCCACGTCGTCGCCGTCGTCGTCGTCGTCGTTGTCGTTGTTCTCGCCCACGATGACGACGACGACGACAACGACGACGACAGCCGCCGGCGAGTCTGCGGCGCCGCCGCCTAGCGACAAGGGCCGGCTGGAGAGCCTCGTCGTCGACAGTCTGCCCTTTGAGATATTCCGCATCCAGGCCTACCGCAAGCTCTGGTTCGAGGTCGACCACGTCTTGTCCGGGCTGACGCGCCTCGACCTCGTCCTCGACACCGCCCACGTCTTCATGCCGCTGGCCAGGATCAAGGCCGTCGACGGCCTCGGCTCCACGCTGCGCCAGGCGACGGGCCTGACCCACCTGTCGCTGACCTTTTGCAACTCCAGCAGCACCTGCGACCGCTTCTACCTGTCCATGAACGACCTGTTTCACGTCCCCAGCAGCGGCGGCGGCGTCTTCCCGGGCCTAGACGGCCAGCAGCAGACCGCACAGGCGCCGTCCCGCTTTCGCTTCCCGGCGCTCACCGACTTCCACCTCGACGGCGTCCTCTGCGACGAGCGCGACCTGCGCGACTTTCTGCTGCGCCACGCCGCCACGCTTGCGCGCCTACGCCTCGGCGGCCGCGGCCTGGCCTGCAGCGGCCGCGACGCCCCCATGGGCGGCATGCGCCTCTGCAACGGCACCTTCATGTCGCTCTTCCGCGGTCTGCGCGGCAACGACGCCACCACCGGCGGCCCCCGCATGTCTGCCTTGCAGCGGCTGCACCTCGAGGGCGACTTTTACTGCCTGACGGAGACGGTCGTGGTGCAGAATGCAGCCGCTGGTGCCGCCGGTGCCGTCGGTGCCGTCGGTGCCGCCGGTGCCGCCGGTGCCGCCGGTGCCTCCGATGGTGCGCCCTTTGCCAGCGTGCGCAGGCTCTACGAAAGCTACTTCTTCCGGGCCACCACCGACGACGACTGGACGCCGGCGACGGATGAGCGGGCCGGGCCCACGGTGTTGCAGTCCATCCCGTCGACGCCCTTTGAGGCGTATGTGCTGGGAACCATCCACACCTACCCCGGCCATTTCCGCGTGTGAGAGAGTCTGCTGTTCTTAGATCTTTGTTTTTTTACGTTGTCCTTTTCTTTTTTTGGTTACTTCTAGACTGCTTCTTGGACCACATCCAACAAAAAGTACGACGGCACGACGGCACGACTGGGTGGGTGGTCGGGATACAGAACGGCCACATTGGCTTACGGGTTATGATACTGGACAATACGCAAACACGTCTTTGTGGAGTTGTGACTCTGGGATTTTCGGCTGGGCGTCTTCAGGGACATGCTGCTATCTCGAGACAACGCAACGCATAAATGAGACACCGTCTTGCTCTCGTCTGCGGGCTTCGCAAAGAAGAAGAGAGCCCCCGCTCTCGTCGTGCTCCCCGACAAAGCCGCGAAACGGCGGCCGCCGTCGTGGTTGGTGCGTGTTGTCATGGCTCGGATGCCTCGTGTAGTTGATTAGCGTGGTTCGCATTGGCCACTGGCTGGCCAGCCTGCCAGATTCCTGAACAGACGCTCACCGCCTGCCCCGCCGGCGCCCTGCCGCCGCAGCGTTTTTCTGCCCCGCATTCAAGGAAGGCACGCTTTTCTCGTGCGGCCCCGTTGCTCCTGCCCGTTTTCGAAACAGACTCGCCAGGGCCGCCTGTGACTCACGAAATCTCTCGGTATTGTGTATCCAAGCCCAATTGTCGTCACGGCTTCGACAATCCGGCTGTCTACAGTCCCTTCCCTCCCACAACCACCCACCTCTCTGTCTCCCACGCTGCCCCCGCCGCCCCCCATGCCGCCCAAGGCCCCCAAAGCCGGCAAGGTCGTGCCCGTTGTGGCCCCGGCCGACGCCGGCTCGCCGCCGAACCTCGACTTCATTCCGCACCGCATCGCCGTCTACGAGCGGCTCAAGGCGGCGGCCGACGCGGAGCTGGCCAGCAAGCCGCGCACGCCCATCACGGTCACGCTGCCCGACGGGCGCAAGATCGAGGGCACGGCGTGGCAGACGACGCCGTACGACATTGCGCGGGGCATCAGCAAGTCGCTGGCCGACCGCACGGTGATCTCGCGCGTGGACGGCGTGCTGTGGGACCTGATGCGGCCGCTGGAGGGCGACGCCGTGGTGGAGCTGCTCGACTTTGAGGACGACGAGGCCAAGCGCGTCTACTGGCACTCGAGCGCGCACATCCTCGGCGAGGCGGCCGAGAAGGCCTTTGGCTGCCACCTGTGCTTCGGCCCGCCCACCGACGAGGGCTTCTTCTACGACTTTGGCATGCCCGCCGAGGACGCCGCCGGCAAGCCCAACGCGCACAGCGCCGTCACGGACGACGACCACAAGCGCCTGTCGGGCCTGATGGACGGCATCGTGCGCGAGCGCCAGCCCTTTGAGCGCCTGGTCATGAGCAAGGCCGACCTGCTCGAGATGTTCAAGTTCAACAAGTACAAGCAGGTCCTCATCCAGTCCAAGGTGCCCGACGGCACCGCCACCACCGTCTACCGCTGCGGCCCGCTCATCGACCTGTGCCTGGGCCCCCACGTCGTCGACACCGGCCGCATCAAGGCCTTTGCCGTGCTCAAGCACAGCGCCTCCTACTTCCTGGGCGACGCCAAGAACGACTCGCTGCAGCGCGTCTACGGCATCTCCTTCCCGGACAAGAAGCTGCTCTCCGACTACCTCCGCTTCCTCGAGGAGGCCGCCAAGAAGGACCACCGCCGCATCGGCCAGGACCAGGAGCTCTTCTTCTTCCACCGCCTCTCCCCGGGCGCCCCCTTCTTCTTGCCCCACGGCATGCGCATCTTCAACGCCCTCAAGAACTTTATCCTCGAGGAGTACCACCACCGCGACTACGTCGAGGTGATGACGCCCAACATGTTCAACGCCGACCTGTGGCGCACGTCGGGCCACTGGCAACGTGGGTTTTTTTTTTTTTTCATCGTCCTTTCTTCGTCCTCTGCTAACAGGCCAGACTACCAGGACGACATGTTCACGCTCGAGGTGGATAAGCAGCAATGGGGTATGTACCGGCTGCCGGACGCGGTGCCCAGCGCGGGAGCCCAAAGCTAACAGACCAGCGCTCAAACCCATGAACTGCCCCGGCCACTGCCTCGTCTTTGCCTCGCGGGAACGGTCGTACCGCGAGCTGCCGCTGCGCATGGCCGAGTTTGGCATCCTGCACCGCAACGAGGCGTCGGGCGCGCTGTCGGGCCTGACGCGTGTGCGCCGCTTCATCCAGGACGACAGCCACATCTTCTGCCAGGAGGACCAGATCGAGCAGGAGATCAACGGCATGTTCAACTTCCTCAACACGGTCTACGGCAAGCTGGGCATGAAGTTCCGCCTCAAGCTGTCGACGCGCCCGGAGCAGTATCTCGGCCACATCGACACGTGGAACCGCGCCGAGGCCATGCTGCAGAACGCCCTCGACGGCTTTGCCAAGGAGACGGGCGCCGAGTGGGAGATCAACCCGGGCGACGGCGCTTTCTACGGGCCCAAGATCGATATCCAGATCATGGACGCCCTGCGCCGGTGGCACCAGTGCGCGACGCTGCAGCTCGACTTCCAGCTGCCCCAGCAGTTCAACCTGAGCTACATGACGGCGGCCAGCAGCAATCCGGCAGAGCACAAGGCTGTGGAGGAGGCCAAGCCGGCGGCGGCAGAGGGGACGAAGCCCGAGGCCGACGGCACCGCCGACGACAAGACGGCCGCCGCCCCCGCCGGCCCGCAACCGCTGGCGCCCGGCTACTCGCGCCCCGTCATGATTCACCGCGCGGTGCTGGGCAGCTTTGAGCGGTTCATTGCCACGCTGAGCGAGCACTTTGCGGGCAAGTGGCCGTTCTGGCTGAGCCCGCGGCAGATTCTGCTGGTGCCCGTCATGGCCGAGGCCGAGGACTACGTGCGCGAGGTGCAGCAGGTGTTCAAGCGGCTCGGCTTCTATGTCGACAGCGACCTGGGCGCCAACACGATGAACAAGAAGATCCGCAACGGCCAGATGCTGCAGTACAACTACATTTTTGGTACGCCCCTCTGCCTCTACCCTGTCCGTCGTCGGCCGTTTGACTAACCCCCATTCTCTTCCAGTCCTCGGCGCCCGCGAGGTCCAGGAGCGCACCGTCAGCATTCGTGTGCGCGACTTCAAGGGCGACCTGACGACCTTGCCGCTGGACACGGCTGTGGAGCGGCTGGTGAAGCTGCGTGCGGACCGGGGCCTGGACATGGACCTGTCGGACAAGGCGTGAAGGGTGGGCAAACACGAAGAAGGCAGACTCTGCCAGGAGGACGGGAGGACGGGAGGACGGGGTGTATGGAGTCATGCTTGTTGAGCAGGAAAATAGGAACGAGATATTGTGCTCTGCATGTTTTTTTGGTCATGATCAGGGCCAGGGGTTGGATGATGGTAGAAGGGATATCTGCGATTTTTTTGTCTCTCTGCATTCTATGCCAAACCCTGTTCCCGGCCGAGCCATGGCGGCCCATCCCGCCAGCCAGCCATGCCTCGTGCGTTGCTGTTTTCCCCCAATGCCGTCGACGTCTCGACACGACACGCCGTTCCTCTGACGCCTTTGTCCGCGCAAGCGCCCCCTCAGCTGAGCAGAACCAGGATGACGCTGTCGCCCCGCAGGAACCTAGAGCAGGAGGTCATCAGCACGCAGACACGCAGACACGCAGACACACACATCGCCTCGTTGCTTTTTTTTTGGTGGACGCACATTTTGCTGATGAACCGGTCCTTGTTGACGGGCCGGCCCTTTTTGCCGTTGGTGACGGGAGTCTCTGTCCACATTTCTTTCTGGGGAGGGGGGAGGTTAGCGGCCTGGGACAGCGCGCGCACACGGGCACCCGGCACCTACCACGTTCTCGAGGATCATGTTGCAGTGCCGGTCAAACGCCTTGACGCGCGCCAGCAGCTTGCGGTTCGACCGGATGCTGATGAGCACCTGCGAGTGCGTGTGGACGGCCGTCTGCAGGATGGACAGCGGCCCGTTGCTAAACTCCCATTTTTCCTGGCCCCAGTCAGCGATCAGCAGAGCAGGGTCGCGGACACGGGGCTCCGGCCGGGCGTGCGCTCACCAGCTGTGCAATCTCGTACTCCCTGACAAGTCAGCGCATAGAACGACGATAGCCTTGGGGAGAGGGGAGGGGAGGGGGGGGAAGAGGGAGGACATACGTGCACTCGTTCCGCGGCTTCTGGAGGAGCTCCCTGTAGACGTGTCAGCAACCGGCCGTCGTGTCCGCAGCTGGCCATCCGCCCGGAAAGGGGGTCCCGTACTGGATGTTGACGTCCGCCATGCTGGTCTTTTGAGACGACAGCAGAAACAAGGGTCAAGAAGGAAAGAAAGTGGGGCGCCGTCCGGTCGGACAGGGAGCAGCGGATCGCGTTCGCAGCCTCAGGGTCCAGAGCGTGCCGTGTCTCGTCGTGGACCGTGTCGTCGCGGGGCGTGCTCGTCGTCGTCGTCGTCGTCGTCGTCGTCGTCGGCGTCGGCGTCGTCGTCGCGAAGTGAGGTCCCCAGCGCAACTTTGCCCAGCGTCTCCACCAATCGCGTGCAGCCTCAATTTTCAGGAATGCGCCGCGGGCGGTGTGCGCTTGTGGGCGGCAGAATTCCGCATTGGTCACGTGACTTGTGCGGGTCCGCCGCGTGCGCGCCGCCGCCCGTCTGTCTGCCCGTCTGTCGTCCACTTCACTGGCCGCCTCAATTTCGCCGCCCATGCATGTCTCAAACAACAATCACGGGCAGCACGCATGCCCCTATTCCAACGCCCGCGGAACCCGGGCAGGTGCGCAAATTGGCCGGGGCCGGACGCCCCGACCGGCGGGCCTGGCGACGATGGTTGCCTTTACGAACTTGCTCGGCGTTTGATTGTTTGATTGTTTGACCTTGGTCGGGCGGGCGTACTTTCGCAAACCCGCGCTGGCGCCCGCCCGCCCCAACGACGGCAAAGAATGCAGATGCGTCTTTGTGACCCCTGTTTCATTCCCCATAGTCCTCGCATGCATTTTCTGGCGTCGGCTGGCCGCCGGCCGGCGGCCGGAGCCCGCCCGTTTCGCCGTCTGCGCGTCTTGGCATGTGCTCTGCATTCCTCTCGTTGCGCGGCACGAGCGAGGAACGTTGTCGGTCCTTGAGGGCAGGGCAAGACGGTTTGACGCCGAAAACTACGGAGTATTACAGACGACGGCGTACGGAGGCTCGTCCTCAGCCGCGTTGGCCCCCGCCTGGTCCTTCGATCCACGGCTATCCAAGATGCCCACAGGCCTAGCAGTCCAATCTCCCGCCGCCGGACCCGCTTGCTCAGCTTGCCAGGGATGGCTGGTCCGGTCGAGGACAGTCGTTGGCTGTATGTGTACAACTAGTGTCCAGAAAGCTGGATGCAACCCATCTTCCAGCTTGTCTGGTCGATCACGGTTCGCCCACGACTGCATAAACAGCCCGCTGGCATGCCGCTCGATTCCCCCGTATACTGCTCGGCACGCATTTTGCTCATTCAAGCATACACCTCGTAGGCACATGCCGGCTGTGCGATCCCTGCACTGTGGCTGTCCAGACCTCCGATACGCTTTGGCCACGCATGTCTTGCCGGCGTCCGTGCCGCCGGGCAGCGCACATGCTCCGTGTCTCGCGCTGCCCGTCTTTCTGGGGGCAATACTCCGTACCAGTGCGTGCCCCAGCCCACCGACATGCGCTGCCCGGTCGCGCATGAGCCATGGCTGGTCCCTGCTAGCTCTCTCTACGAGCATTCCGATCCGACAATGGCTGGTTCCAGTATATACTTGAAGTTGGAGCCGAATTGCTTGTGCCCCGTCCTCGTTGCACACGGAATCCTCCGTGGTGGTACCGTACGCTGCAGCATCGTATCGACTGCCGTATTGAGATAAGATCTCCTGGACGGCGTGCCAAAAGAAAGCACAAAAGCAAACAAACAAAAATGGGATCAATTTTACAGTATTTTCCTTTTCTTTTTGCACGCAGAACGAGGACCCGCAATACTACGCACAGGCCACGGCTGGCGGCCACCAGCCGACGGCTGACCGCAGGCAGGCAGGCGCAGGCCGGGGCCCGCTAAGGGCTACTCCGTAGGGGCTGCTCACCCCGCGCTTGCCTGGCTGGCTGGCTGGCCTGGCCTGGCTGGCCGCCCACACGCCTCCCTGGCGTCGTTGTGCGGCGGTGGCGCTGTGCGCCTTCCCGCAGAGGCACAAAGAAAGCGACGTCCCGGTGGTGTCTCCCTGGCCGGCTGACCGTCGTGCCTTCCTTGTTGGCGAGCGGGCTTGGTCAGCCATTATTGGCCCCAGATATCTCTCATCTCGTCTGCTTGGAAGCTCGCCTGCTGGCCCTGCTTCCACCACCTCAACTTTCGTCTCGCATCGTGTCCCCCAGCCTCTTCGCCCGACCCTCGCCACGCCGACCCCCATCCGACCAGTCGCCAGCCCGCTCCGCCATCCATCGAGCACGCCAAGTGGGCCCCCCTCGCCGCTCCTCTCCTTGTCTTTCTCTGCCCGCCTGCTCGAAATAAAAAAGAGGACGCCGGGCTAAACTGAAGGAACGAAAGCGAAAATACGAGGACCGGAAAAACGAGCGCAATCGCCCAGGCCGACCACGAGAGACACAACGCAAGACGGCGCAAAAGTCCCGCCCGCCTGGCCGCCCGCGAGATTAACACCCGGCCAGCTTGGGGGGGCCGCCAGTGAAGCGTCCCCGTCCTGCGGCACCAAAGTTCGCCTCGCTAGGCCCAGAGCCAGAGCCAGAGTCGGCACCACGATTGCCAGCCGCCGACGACGCAGGCCTCGAAAGACAACCAGACTGGCTGACGACCCCTGTCGCTTGCCGGCTCCACCTGTCATACTGGCCTGCTTGCTTCGGCCTCTGGTCTCCTCTTTTTCTGTCTCGTTCTCGCCGTCGTCTTTGTGCCCGTGCCTCTCTTCTCGTTTCCACCTCCCCCCCTCCTCCTCCTCCTCCTCCTCCTCCTCCTCCTCCTCCTCCTCCTCCTCCTCTCCCTCCCTCCTCTCTCTTCCCTCCTCCTTCCCTTCCTCCTCTCTCTCTCTCTCCCCTCTTCCTATCCATCATACTTAGTCTGCCGCTCCCTCACTTCTGCGGCTGCGGCTTCTGTCCGCCAGAGAGAGAGAGAGACCAACATCTGCGACGGAGAGGAACGCCCTGTTGGCCACCATGCAGCGCGTCACCTCATTGCTCCCGCTCTGGGACAAGGCCAAGCCGGCCGACGGCTCGTCCGCCGTGCCCGCACCCGCGCCCGCGGCCACCACCAGCAGCAGCAGCAACCACAACCACCGGAGCAGCACCAGCAGCAATGCCAGCGCCGGCAACAGCACCGGCTTCAGCCCCGGCACCAACCGCAACAGCCAGCAGAGCATTGGCGGCAGCAGCCTGCTGGCCCGGCCCAGCCGCCCCCTCAACAAGGTCTTTGGCTGGGCCGACCGCGCCCGCGCCAACAAGAGCCTCACCGTCTCGCCCAGCATCGCCAACGCCGGCGCCGCGAAGCCCGCCGCCGCCGCCGCCCCCATGGGCCGCGAGGCCTACTGGCCGACCACGCTCGACCGCGAGTGCGAAAAGGCCGCCCGCATTCTCAAGTCCTTCTGCACCGACGGCTTCCTCGACGCTGACGCGCCCGCCGGCCCCAGCGGCGGCGCCGATCCCTCACCCGCCACCCCCGCCAGCCGCGCAAGCATCACCAGCCTCGCCTCGCCTCGCTTTTCTTCGCTGTCTGCCTCGGCGGCTGCCTCTGGCTCGTCTGGCTCGGCCTACGCCACCCGCTCGCCCACGACGGCCCTCGCGTCGGCCAAGAAGAAGATCCCGCCGCGCATCATCCAGGACGCCGTGGGCCTCGCCATTTTCTCGTGCATGCGCTCCGGGCTCTGGATGTCCGGCTCTGGCGGCTCTGGCATCCTCATCGCCCGCAAGGCCGACGGCACCTGGTCGCCCCCCTCGGGCATCCTCCTGCACACCGCCTCCGTGGCCTTTGTTCTCGGCGTCGATATCTACGACTGCGTCCTGGTTATCAACAGCGTCGCCGCCCTCGAGCTGTTTACGAGACCGCGCCTGGCCCTCGGCATCGACGTCCCGCTGGCCGTCGGCCCGCTCGTCACCATGGGCCTGCTCGAGAACGACGCGAGCGCCGCCAACCACGAGCTCGACAGCACCGTCCTAACCTACCTCAAGGCCCGCGGCCGCCATAGCCCCGCGCAGCTCGCCGGCTCTTTTGTCACCGAGCGCTCCAACGAGAACGAGCGCTTCTACGCTGACGACGCCACCTCCGGCAACGGCAGCGGCAGCGGCAGCGGCTCCCGCCCCGTCGATATCCTCGACATCCTCGCCGGCAACGTCCGCAAGTCCATCCCCGAAATCCTCCCTCTCTTCGAGGCCATCAAGGCCGCCGAGGGCCGCATCGACTTTGATGTCGCCACCATGGACCGCCTGTCTCAGCAGCCCGCCCCCGGCGATGCCGATATTGCCGACACCCCGGCCCTGCTGAGCCCGACCTCCCCCAGCTCCACCACCTTTGGCATCCCCGACGCCTCCGACCCGGACCCCTTTGGCATCATTGCCCTGGAGATGGCCGGCCTGGAAATCCGCGAGGCCGGCTCCAAGCACCGGCCCTCGAGCCACCAGTTTGACTACGCAAACGCAAGTCCCACCAGCCCTCTGTTTGCCTCTTCGCAGCGGCTCAGCCGCCAGAGCAGCACCGCCGACGCCGCTCCCGAGACCAGCGGCGGCGGCAACCGCGCGAGCCTCATGTCCACGCGTACCCAGGCAACATCCATGACTGATGCTTGCACACAGACGGACGTTG
Organism: Ophiostoma fasciatum; assembly: GCA_019925495.1. Classification (NCBI taxonomy): domain Eukaryota; kingdom Fungi; phylum Ascomycota; class Sordariomycetes; order Ophiostomatales; family Ophiostomataceae; genus Ophiostoma; species Ophiostoma fasciatum. The sequence goes on from JADHKM010000017.1 coordinate 481,048, forward strand.
CCGGCACCCCCGACACGTCCCTCAGCCCCAGTCTCTCCGACGACGGCAAAGACGCCCGTGCTGCCGCTGTGGTTCGGAACGCCCCATTGGCCGTCCCCGAGCTGGCCGTGCAGGCCGCTCCGAGCGAGCCCGAAATGGGTGCTCCGCTGGATCCCGCTGGGGTTATCGATGCCGCCACCACCACGACCACCACCAGCACCCGGGACGATAGCCCGCCGCCCCGTCTTCCGCCACGCGCGCCGAGACATTCCAAGCTGGCTTCTGCCGAGCAGGCCCGCATCAGTTCCGCCGTCCCCCCGACTGCTGTCTACGGAACCGAGGCGGGCTTGAGTCTCGTGTCTGACGGAGGCGAGGACGCCGCTTCCAGCCTGTCCTATGTGGAGGACGAGCGCGATGGGGACGCGGACGACGAGGACGAGGAGACGGACGGTCTGGGCGGCGACGAGGTCGACGAGGTGCCTGATGACGGTGACGACGACTTGGACTGCGTCGACATTGACGACGAAGAAGAGCCCGTCGTCTATGAAGTCGCCACGACCGTCTCGCGCCCGGTCCGCGCTGTGCCCGTCCAGGCCGCCGCCCAGATCATCCAGGCCAAGGGTGCCCTCGTCACCATCGCCAAGCGGGCGCCGCCGCCGCTGCCCATCCGCAGTCCCGCGCGGACCTCCCGCGCCAGCAAGAGCGACTACGGAGACCTCTCCATGATCGGCAGCCCCGTGCGCCGGTCGGTCCAGAGCAACCCCGAGGTGGGGTACGAGGCTGGCTCCCTGCGTGCCGAGTCGCCCCTGGCGCTGGACGATGCGGTGGCTGCCGCGGTTGCTGAACGCACGTCTTCGCCTACCTACGAGTCGGCAGCCGACCTGACGGCCGTCGAGAAGACGACATTCGGCGACGAACCCCGCGCACCGTCCACGCCTCATGCCACGGAGCTCACGGCCTCGTCGATTGACGACTCCGACCACGAGCCGCAGACACCCCGTCCCGAGGACGTGCTGCGATCGACCGACCACAACGTCGCCGACCACCCCCACGACGACAGCGCGGCCGCACCCCGCAAGCAGAGCCAGGAAACGCCAGACTGGGACGCCGAGCGCCTTGGTCCCTCGGCGGTCTCGGTGTCATGACGCACACAAACATGATGAACGAAGAACCAAAAAGAGACACGACTTCTACCTTTTTTCGCCCTTTTTCACTTCTCCCCCTTTACCTTCCTATCTATTTTTTTTTATTTTCTCGAGTTGGATAATATCCGGCGGCCGGCGGCTACGAAACGAGGCTCAGCAAAGCTGGCACGCTCTAATGATGGGCAGAATGTGTCTTTTTTCACCAAAGAAAAAGAGCAGGATACCGAACGTGGGAAGAACGAGATCACTGTACAGATAAAGCACGTTCTTTGGGAGGGGCGTGTTTGCATTCATGGGAACTGGCGTTATTTTTTTTTTTCCTCCTGGCTGGAAAGAGGTCGTTTTATGTCGAGCGGTCTCACCGACCCTTGTTTTCATCTTCTGGGGAGGGGCAGCATGCTGGGGAGACGGAGAGACGTCAGGAAGCATTGTCTTTTTTATGCTTTTCTTTTATGCTGGCTGCAGTTGTATACCCGCTTGCAACGTCTGTCGTTGGTTTTATTTTTACAGAATATGAATTTCTGGATTATTGGACCGAAGAAACAATGCTTATTCCGCTGTGAAGCCTTTTCGTAGTTTTAGTATCCGTCGAGACGTTTGAAAACAGACGACACAATCCAGTCGTAAGAAGCAAAATCCACACCCGCTCTGGCCCTGTTTCGCTGACCTCACTCTCTCCTGGTCTCTCCCGAAGACGCCTGGCTGTGTACATGCGTGGAAAAAAAGGAAAAAAAACAATAACCGATGAGTACCTTTTTACCCTTCCCTCCTTCTCTGCATCGTCCTTTCTTTTTTTTTCGTTCGTCCTTGTAGATCCTCGAATCTTTTTCCTCTCTTCTCGCATAGAGATATCGTCCCTAGAAATCAAAATCGCCTTCCGCGTCCTCCTCTGGGCCGGCGCTCTTCCGTGGACGGCCCCGCTTGCGGCGCTGCGAGCTCGACCGCGGGCGTTTCTTGCGTCCGCCCGGCGTGCTGCCACCGCCAGCTTTCCGCTTCCGTCCCCGCTCCAGTCCGCCGCCGTCCATGTCCTCGCTACCGCTCGGCGGCGTCACCGGGTCGTCGTCGTCCAGCAGGCCGCCTCCGGCACCGTTGTGGGCAGCACCCCCTGCCGCCGCCGCGTCGGCGTCATCGTCCGGGTTCAGCTTGAAGTCCGAGTCGACCGTTAGCAGGTCAACGAGGCCCTTGCAGCGTGCGACCATGAGCTCACGCGAGTCGAGCCCGCGCATGATGTTGCTCATCTCGTCCCAGAACTTGTCACCCGTGATGCCCTGCACTTTGGTCGGCGCCCTCGTCAGGTCGCGCGCCGCGCCCTTGGCCTTGTTGCCTTCGCGCTTGAGGCCATACTGGCGGCACAGAAACGTGCGCACCTCCCACAGGCACAGAAGCACCATGCACCCTGTCGCCACCTGCCGCAGGCGGCGCGGGTCCACGCCTGGACGAAGGGCGGGGCCGCTCGGCGCAAGCGCAGGAGCAAATATGCTGCTATCGGGCCCCTCAGCAAAGCCGTTGGAAAAGCCAGACGAAGAAGCAGGTGGAACGACTATAATAGTGGAAGCATCAAAGGCAGACGAATCGTCGTGGCGCTCACCGGCCGGCTCAAAGATATCCGACTCGATGATGTGCGAAATGGCCACGCCCGTCGTGTGCACGATCCTCTCCATGACCGAGACCGTCGCCTGGAGCTCGGCCAGCGTCGCGTACTCAACAAAGGCCAGGTTCTCAATAATGAACCGCGCAAATTCGAGGTGGTGTGGTGTCGGCTCCTGCGAGACATCCAGCTTGCTTGGCTCAAAGTCGATCTGGCCACACATCTTCTCCAGCATACGGCCGCGGTTCTTGGACTTGCTGTCCTTGACGACGTCGATGAGGTGGTGCAGCTTGGCGGTGAAGGGCTCGGTAGTGGCGCCGCGGGTGTCGTGGATGACGTCGCGCTGGTACTGGAACACCGTCTGCACGGCCTTGATGTACTCGCGCTCGAGCACTGTCTCGTACTTGTTGTGCAGCGCGCGGTGCTCGCGGTACGCGAGCTCGGTCAGCTTGGGCATTGTTGACGTCTCCAGCGTGATCATCGTCACGCCCGTCTCCTTGGGGTGCACGAGGCCTTGCCGACTGATGCTGGCCAGGATCTCCGCCGCCAAGTAGGCCTCCTCGCTGACAGAGCCCAGCGCGATGCGCGTAATTTCGCCCATGAACCGCTGTGTCGTGGCGCTGGCCACGTCGTCGTGGTTTGTGCCGCCCATGACAGTGAGCTGCCGCTTCTTAGCCGTGTCGCTCTTGTCGCGTGCTGACTGCATCCCTTCGACGCGTGCCGCCGCCTTCTGAGCCTTGGTCCCGTCCGAGGCCGTTTCGGAGCGTTGCTCCTCCTTGGTCAGAAATTCCTTGAGCGACTGCATAATCTTGACCTCAAGGCTGGGGTCACGCTGGTCAAACGCGGCGTGGAAGGCCGTGTAGACGTTCTTGAGGACAAAATTGCGCGGCCACGATTGGCAGACCAGACCGACGGCATCCAAGGCAATGCGCCGAATCGTGAGCGGCCATGGCGGCATGGCAAACGGACAGAGAATGTCGACCATGAGCTTAGAGACGGACGTGACTTGCGCCTTTGGGAACTGTGCCTTGAACAGATCGAGCTCGCTGTCCAGGTCGCAGTGCTTGCCAGCCATGCCGACAATCAGGGCGTAGCGCAGGAAGCGCTTTGCTTTCTTGTCGAAGAGCGGATCTTGTTCGCTCAGGCGCTCCTGGTTCTGCACGCCGCGCAAGGCTGACATGACGATGCGCACCAGCCCGGTTGGATCCTTGAGGAGGACGCTGACCACCCAGATGCAGCCCATGACGTCGTCGAGAAGCGTGCGGCTGACGTTGACAACGCTCGGCATGAGGCTGCTGCGCACTTCTTCGAGAAAGGGTCGCATGACACTGGAAAGCTGCGGCAGGACGCGGGTGTAGATGACGACAACGGCGCGTGCCATGGCCATGTCTTCGGGCGTCTGCACATCCTTGACGCTGGCGACGTGCGGCTTGAGGAGGCGGATCTGCTCAAACGTAAACAGCCGCGGGTCCGCCTTGGCAAAGATCATCATCAGCTGGAGCGCCTCGCGGCCCGACGGCACCGACGGGTCGTCGCTCTCGGGGTTGTCGACCAGGTCGAACATGATGGCCACGATGCGCTTGCAGACCTCGAAGTTTGCCGTGGCAGCCTTGGCACTGGGCGCCAGGATGGCCTGGAAGACCTTGTCCATGATGGGCGTGACAGAGCCTGTCTTCACCGTCTGCAGGATCAAGGCGACGTGGTCAGCCAGCGACGCCCGCTCGGCCGTGGTCGCTATGCCGGCCGCCGACGCGGTCACGGTGTCGACGTAGGGCGTGATCCAGATCTCTTCGATCGTCTGCCGAGCGAGGTCGCGCACGCCCTCGTCCGGGTCCTGGACACGGTGCAGCAGGCCGTTGGCAATGTCGCTGCGAATGTCGTTGGACGGATTTCGAAGGTAGACGTCGCGTGCCACCTTGATGGCTCGCTTGCGGACACCGACGCCCGAGTCCACAAAGCGGTCGATAATGGTCCGCATCATCGCCCCCTCGAGGTTGGGCCGCAGGGTGATCGCGCGGCTGACCAGGCCCAGGGCGGAGTCGCGTACCTGGACGGACGAGTCGGCACAGCACTCGCGGATCAGGCGGCCGACAATGGAGGCTGGGTTGTCAAAGATGGAGGGGTCCGTTTCAAGGACTTCGGTGATGCTCTTCAAGCTCTTGCTGCGGACGGTGGCCTGGTCGCTGCCCATGCCCATGGCGAGAATGTTGATGATGTCGTTGAAAGATCCGCCGAGCGGTGACCGCAGGGCGACAATGGCATAGGCAAGTTTTGCCTGCCCGGTCGACACGGCCTTGAACGACCGGTTACCCATAAGGCCGCGGCCGTCCTCGATCATGACACGGAGGCGATACGCGATGCGGCCAAGCTCCCTATTCTGCCGCTCGTGGATGCGGTTGTCGCGCCCGTTGCCGGCACCACCGCTGCCGTCGCCACCGTCGCCGAGCTCATCATCGTTGCTCGCGGCGGCAGCCGCAGCCGCAGCCGCAGCTTCTGCACGAGTTGCATACAGACGGCAAACACGCGCAGCCCAGTCGGCGGCTGTATAGGCAATGGCGCCACTCAAGTGGGGGTCTTGTGAGCTTCGGTCCTCGAGGTAGGCCAGGGTGGGCGAAAAGGGGCCTTTCCAAGCGAGGAAGTCCTCGGGTGATGGGGACTCGCCCAGGGCTTCGCCGGCCAGGCTCGACAAGAGCCGGTCGAGCTCGTCTGGGCCGGCGGACTCGGGTGAGTTGGCCGACTTGTGGATGACGGACCGCAGCTTGGCGAGGGCGGCGCCGATGACGCCGAGCTCTTCGAGCGCCATGTTCTTGACGGGAGCGGGAATCTTTTCGCTCTCGGTGAGCTTGAACATGGCCATCATGAGCAGGCGCAGCAGCAGCTCGGCGGCGGGCCAATCGGGGTTCTCGAGACAAGCAGTGAAGTCCTCGACAAAGAGATCAAGGAGATTGCGGTAGGGGGTGTCGGCGGACTTGGACGAAGTCTGGGCACGCTCGACGATGAACTTGATGACGTACTTGGCGTGGAAGTAAGCGGTGCTGCTGAGCGGCGAGGCGATGTCCGCCAGCTCGGCGATGGCCAGCTCGTGCTCATACGCGGCCTCTTCTTCCGAGGCAATGGTGGCCACCGCAGCTCCCGACGTCTGCGGCTTCGTTCCGCCGCCGCCGCCGTCGCCGCCGCCGCCATCGCCGCCGCCGTCCCGCTCGTCTTTTACATCGCCGTCTGCCATGGCGTCTTCGAGGGAAGCCGACGTCGTGGACGTCTTTTCCTTGTCGACGACGCGGCCGGCGCTGGCCTGGACGAGGCGCATAATGAGTGCAGAGACGGGCTGGATGCTCTTGCCGTCGGCGAGCTTGAACTGGCGGGCGCTCTGCTTGCCGACGGGCAGCTTCTCGAGAGACGTGAGGATGTCGTCGAATATGCCACGGCGCTGCAGCGGCTTCTTGACGAAGATCTGGGAGAGCATGTCCATGGCGGCCAGGCGGAGGCCGTCGAAAGCCTGGACGCCGAGGACGGAGTCACGCTCGGAGTGGGCGTTCTCGACAAAAATGAGATGGGAGGCACAGAACTCGAGGGAGTGCACGACCAGGTCGGACAGGTCGATGGCTTGGACGAGGGCGGTCATGCCGGCGAAGAGGCGCTGGGCGGCCATGAAGAGGGGCGAGATGGCGCGCTTGTAGGAGGCGAGCTGCTTGAAGCGGCGCTCGAGGGGGCCAGAGCTGCGCAGCTCGGCAATGGGGACGAGGGCGGCATCCATGACAGCCTTGAAGAGGTCGACGGCGGACTGGATGAGGTTCTCCGAGTACAGTTGGCGGTCCTCGCGGCCGCCGGTCATGATCTTGAGCGAGAGGCGGGCGGCGCGCAGACCTGTGTCGGCGTAGCGCAGCTGGGCGACCCACTCGTCGACCTCGGACTCGGTGGCCTCGGCGCGGAGGCGGTAGTCCAGGCCAAGGGCGTGGCGCAAGGAGCCGTCGCACAGGCGCTGCAGGTGCAGCAGGTCGTCGATGGGGACGTCGGCAAAGCAGCCGAGGGTGATGGCCTTTTGGATGGCGGTCTGGGCCTTGCGCAGGGCCGCGTCCGTCAAGGTGGGCTCGTTGTCGCTGGTGAGGGCGATGAGCGGCACGGAGCCAGGCTGGCGGGCGACGTTCATCTCGGCGGCGAAGATGTCCTGGACGAGGCGCAGCAGCTCGTCGAATGCGGCGTCGGCACGCTGGCGCTGGTCGAGGTCGCCAAAAAAGTCCTGGGCGTGGTCCTCGGGCAGGTCGGCGACGACCTGGTACTCCTGGGGGTTGAAGGAGGGCGCGGCCGCGAGCTCAATGGTGATGCCACCCTTGGGCGGATCGTGCGACGCGGACGCACCAAAGGCCGGTGGGAACGGCGGTGGCGCTTTGAGCGACGACGGCTCGTGTTCCTGCTTGATGGCAGACGCTGCGAGCGCGTGTTGGCCGTTTGTCTGGAAGCTGCTGCTGGTCGGGCTGTCGGCCGGGGCGAGCGCCTGGTCCTTGTATGCGGGTGGCAGCGCGGGGATGCTGATCTCGATTTCGGCGAGGTTCCGGGCGTGGGCCTGGGCATTGAGCACGGCGGCGCTGGTCTCGGCCGTGCGTGCGGCCGCCTTGGAGGAGGACGAGGCCTGCCTCTTGTTCGTTGCCGGCGTCGCCCGGGTGTTCGAGGTCGCCGGCCGCGGCGTGCTGTGGCTCGGGGAGGCCTGGCTGGGCGACACGGGGCTCGGGTAGCGGAAGAGGACGCCGGCCCGGTCCAAGACAGCCTTGGCGACCGGTGTCAGATCGCCCGCCGGGCTCGGGACGACCGGTGTCGACGGCGTCGCGCCCGTAGCACCGGTGCCGTCGGCCGTTTGTTGGGGCAGGGGCTTGAAGTTGCTGTTTTTGTTAGCTGGGTCTCGGGGACACAACACCACACCCACCCAACATCATATACGGGCAACGCACAACTGGGGGGTCCGGCTGCCGGCCAGCAGCTGGTGGACGTCTTCGATGGCGACGGACGAGCCCTCGTGAAGGCTCGCATTCAGCGCGCGGAATTCGTCCTGCGACACGAGCTGGGCCAGCGGCGTGGACGCTGCGCGGGCTGCGAGGCCGGGGATGGGGATGATGCCTGGAACGAAGAGAGCGTCAGCTGAGGACAGTCAGGGACAGAGAGAGAACGCAAAGAGCGGTGACGCACGCGTCTCGAGCGGTGAGATGGAGGTGAAGGGCGAGTACGGCAGCGCTTCAGAAAAGGTAAAGGGCCGCAGGAATTTTTGGCCGGTTGACGAGGCTGCCGGCGGCGGCAGCGGCGGCGGCGAGAACGACTGAGGTTCTGGCAACGGAAAGGGAGGCGGCGCCGGGAGCGAAAGTGCGGCGGTGGCGGCTGTCGTCGTGGTTGTGTCGGTGGTTGCGGTGGTCGGTGTGTGAGCGGCGGCTGAGGAGGAAGAGACGGCCGAGGTGGCGGAGATGGAGAGGGCGAGCGGCTCGGCAGCCGGCAGCCGAGACGAGGGCGGATTGGGGTCGAGCAGCAGGACGCTGGGGTCAATGCCGCCGCTGCCGTCCTGGTAGCCATTGTGGTGCTCCTGCCCTTGCGGGTGCTGCGGCTGCGGAAGGAGCTCGCCGAGCAGGACGCTCCTCGGGTCAGCCATGGCAAGAGCGACCGCGCTGCCCGCCACGCATGACAGGAGCAACGGCGGAGGAGGAGAAGCGGTGTGTGGACGTGTCGCCAGAGGCAGAAGCGCACGACAAGAGGACGTCCGTGAGGGACACAAAGGCGGCCGACGCCGACGCCGACGCCGTTCGTTTGTTTTCGCGGCCCCGGGGAAGGAGCGAACGGGGCCGTGCTCCCTTGCGCCGGTGGCCCACGACCGAACGGAGAAGGCGCTATGGGTGGACAGGGGCGTCCAAGAAAACAATCGACAAGGAAGGAGCGGACGAGAAAAGAGTGACCAAGGGGCGAGGCTCTCGGGGGAGGGTCGCACGTCGTCTCGTTTGCGACCGCGATGGATGGGGATGCGGCCGCCCAGGGAGCGACGGGGTGCGTCCAGGGTGGAGCCGCTCGACGCTTAGTCCAACCAATGAGGGCACCGACAGGCGTCGCAGCTGAGCCCGCCCGCGCTGGCGCGCTAGCCTGGCAGCAGAAAGGCAGGCACCCACTCCACCAGTCGGTGCAGGGAAGGTGTGGAGGCGCAATGTGGGGCCACAAAGGCGGACGGCGTGGGCAGAAAGAAAAGTTTCGAGACCAGAGGCAAGCAAAAGCGACGCTCAAGGTAGTGATTTTCTGGCAAACAAATCGGCACACCGGCTGCTGACCTGCCGCACCACGATCAGCCATGGCTTCCGTCGGATCGCTGGTGTTCTGCACCGACTGCGGCAACATCCTGCCCATGGCCAAGGGCGCGAGCCGCAATCTGCTCGTGTGCCGGTGCTGCGGCGCAGAGAACAGAGGTGAGCGAACAGACGAGGGACGAGAGCCGACGACAGCAAGCCCAATGCGACGACGTCTGACAGGCCACCAGATGCCGCGCTGGCCGGGACGATTGTGACCGAGTCCAAGCCCCAAGACTTTCCCTCGCCGCTGCGCCAGAAGCTGTCGTCGGTGCAGACGGTGGTGCGCCACGAGCTGCAGAGCGGCGCCATGACCTCGGAGACGTGTCCCAAGTGCGGCCGCACCGAAGTGCGCTTTACCACGGCGCAGATCCGCAGCGCCGACGAGGGTTCGACCGTCTTCTTCCACTGCGAGTGTGGCCACCGGTGCGTCCATGCTGCTCACGGCCCCGCGGGTCCGGGCTGGCTGCTAACCATGCGCAGGTGGTCGCAAAACAACTAGGCGCGCCAACCCAGCGAAGAGCACCGAGACATCTCGCACGCCGTCTCCGGTCTTTGCGCGCCACGTTCTCGCGTGGTGCGGAGAAGACGAGCGGCGGGGGCCTAGCCAAGGCGAATCCTTCATGATACCCATTGAACGCCAGTTCAGACAGAAAGATAGACCATACAAAAAAAAGTAAATAACAACAGGACCACTTGCAACGCCGCTTCTTTTCGGATCCCGCTTCGATGATCCAATCCATTCCCGCCCGGTCAGCCTACGCAGACGCCGCTTCCGGGATCAGTGCGTACTCGGCCTCGCCGCCCTGCTCGTACTCGGCCATGTCGAGGGCGACCACGATGCTCTCGCGCACAACCGCCTCCTTGTCGTGCAGGAAGCGCCGCAGCGTGTCCTCGACGCCCGCCTCGCCGCCCAGGCTGCCCAGCGCCTCGGCCGCCTCGTGCCGCACCATGCTGGCCTCGTTCGGGTTGCTCAGCGCCGCCGTCAGCGCCGGGATCGACGCCGGGTGCGCCAGCTGCCCAAACACAAACGCCACCTCGTGCCGGAACAGCGCCGACGCGTCCCCGATCAGGCCGCGCGCCAGCGCCTGCACCGCCGGCACGGCCGTCGGCCGGTCCGGCGGCGTCGCCAGGTCGCGCAGCGAGAACATGGCCCGGTAGCGCCGGAAGAGGGGCAGGCGCGTGTCCAGCAGGTCGGCTTCGAGAGCAGCCACGGCCTCGGCCTCGGTCTCGGCCTCGGCGGCCGCGGCTGCGGCTGCGGCTTTCGCGGCCGGGGCGGGCGGCGCCGGGTCGACCGACGCAAACGCGCTCGGCTGCAGCGTTTCCTGTGCGCGCTGCGCCGAGTTGGCCCAGGCGATGCGGTCGATGGCAATCTCGCACGTCTCGCGCACGACCACCTCCTCGCCGTCGCGGTCGCGGAACTGCTGCAGCAGCGCCAGGTCGGCGGCGTCGCCCAGCGCGCCCAGCGCCTCGGCCGCCTCGTGCCGGCACATGGCGTCCTCGTGCACGTCCGCCAGCACGGCGCGCAGCGGCGGCGCCGCGGCCGCCACGTTGCCCGTCTGGCCCAGGCAGTACGCCAGCTCGTGCTTGAGCAGCGCCGACGGCGACGCAAAGGCCGCCGCGATGGCGTCGATGGCCGCCTGCGCCGTCGCTGCGTTGCCTCCGTCCGCGCCGCTGTCCTCGGTCGCCTGCTTGGCCAGGTGTTTGAGCGAGAAGAGCGCCCGGAAGCGCACGGGCAGCGGCGTCTTCTCGTCGCACAGCGACTTGCGGAGGGCGAGAATGGTTGCGTTGGCCGACGCCGGCGCCTCGGCTTGGTCGGACGGCGCCGTCATGGTGATGGTGGAAGTGTATAGTCTGTCTCGGAGCGGTTCGAGGAGAAAGCCGACAGAGGAGGAGCGCCTGCAGGCGAGGGAGAGGTCGATGCGTTGTGTGGGAAAAAAGAGTCAGTCGAATTCCCCGATTCGGAGGGGCATAAACCTTTTTTTATGTGGGGCTGATCAGTCGATAAGATCAGATAATTATCAGGCGTGGTCACAGATCATATCGTATACAAGGAGACAACAAGAGAAAACCAGAGTGCATACCCAAGAACGTAAACCAATCCAATCCTGCATCCAAATCGCTTTGCACCCGTGAAATGCCAAATTCCAAATGCAGACCATATGCAAACCCAGCCGCCCAAGAACCAAAGTATGAGACCAGCAGACGAAACAAAATATGAAAAGATGCAAAGACGCAAAAATCCAAAAAGATCAGCAGCACCCCTTCCGGTTTACGCCATCGGCCCGTGATGGCTCGCCGGGCCCGCTGGGCGCGTTGGGGTCGACGGAGATGTCGGGAGCGAAGCCCGGAGCGAAAAGCCAGCTGCGGCGGTCGCGGCCCACGCGGAAGCTGCCACGGTTGTTGGTGCCGTCGTGATAGCCGCCGCCGTAGCCGTAGCCTTGGCCGTGGCCGTGGCCGTGGCCGTAGCCATGACCATAACCACCATCGCCGCCACTGCTGCCACCGATGCCGCCGCCGCCGCCGCCGCCACCGTAAGCGCCGCCGCCGCCGCCGCCGCCACCACCACCACCAACACCACCACCACCATAGCCGCCGCCGCCGCCACCTCCGCCATAGCCGCCATAGCCGCCGTCGCCGACCATGGATGGCGGTCCGCCGGGCGTGGAGGCGGCGGCCAGCAAGGCCTGCTGCATCTTGCGGTTCTGCTCGACAAGCTTGCGGGTGACGACGCGGAAGACCTCTTCGACGCCCTCGCCGCTCTCGGCCGAGATCTCGTGGCAGGCGTCCCAGCCGGCCTCCTGACCCCAGAAGCCCGAGCTGCGCTTCGAGCTCGGACTGCGCGGCTCACCGCCGGCGGCGGCCGCGGGCAGGTGTCCTCCACCGGCAGCGGCACCCGCTGCTGCTGCGCCGGCAATGGCCGACGACAGAAGCCCAGGAACCGAGCTGCTGAGGCCAGGTGGAGCCAGACCCGACATGCCCGAGAGGCCGCCGCCGCCGCCGCCGCCGCCGCCGCTGCCACCGACACCAGCACCGGACGCGTTTCCGGCCATCATACTGCCCACAAGCCCGCCGGCGGTCGGGGGCGGGGTGCTGCCGAGGCCCGGGGCGAGGTTCTCGGCGACGTAGGCGATGCAGCGCTCAAAGGGGACCTCGCGCTTGGCGGGGTCGCGGGCGACGATGTCGGCCTTGGTGCCGACGACGTGGAGGACAATGTCCGGGGGCAGGTTGCGGCGCAGCTCGGTCAGCCAGCTGCCCATCTCGGCAAAGGAGTGGGCGTCGGTGATGCTGTAGCAGAGGATGCAGGCATTGGCGCCGCGGTAGTAGAGGCGCGAGATGGAGCGGAAGCGTTCCTGGCCGGCTGAGCAGTCAGTCAGAAAGTGGGACGAGACGAGACGAGGGAGGTCAGACACGACGCGAGACGGGGTAGAGCACCCGCGGGGGGGGGGGACGAGACGCACCCGTGTCCCAGATCTGCAGGCGGACGACCGTGTCGGAGTCGGAGTCGACGACGCGCTTGGTGAGGAAGCTGGCGCCGACGGTGGACGTGATCTGGGAGGGATCAAAGGAGCCTTTGCAGAAACGCGTCACAAGCGACGTCTTGCCGACGCCCTGGGAGCCCACGACGACGATCTTGGCCTCGAGGGAGGAGGACATGGCGGGCGGAGGCGAGGCTGGGGGGGGGGAGCACGAGGCTGGCGGGAGAGTGGAGAGAGAGGGGAGGAGGGGAGGAGGGAGGGGGGGAGAAGCGAGGAGAGGGGAGGAGGAGGGGGGGGGGAGGCGAGAGGTCAACAAGATGAAGTCGAAAAACGTAAATAGTTGAAGCGTGTGTGGAATGGGCGACAGACGCCAGGCCAGGGGAAGAAGGGAAGCGGGGAGCGCGTGGCGCGGTGGAGGCGGTGGAGCGCCGGCGTTTGGGCAGGCGCGGGTCGGGGCTACGTGACGGGAGGGAAGGCGCGACGGGCGGCAGCAGGCCGGGCGGTCAGCGGAGTGCGGAGTCAGCAGCCAAGCGGCCAGCACGCAGGCAGTCTCGGGCGGCTTCGGGGACGGCGATCGGACGGCAGGTCTCGGGCTCGATCTGGGCGATGCTGGCAATCAGCGGCCGGCGTCGGAGGGTGGCCGGGGCGGCATCCTGCTCGGGAGAGAGGGCAGACGAGAGGCGGAGAGGGAGAGAAACCTGGAAGACGAGGGGGAGCGAGGAGAGACGAAACGACAAAGCCCCGGGCCAGCCAACGATCAGACGACCAGGCGCGACAAGCAAGGCCTCGAGGTCGCAACCAGGCTGTACTCCGTAGCCGTGCGGCGGCAGCGGCGGCGGCGCTGGCTGGGCGCGGGGCTGACCAATGGCGACAGGCGGCGGGCGGCGGCGGCAGTCACATGGCGGCGCTAGCGCGGGATTCTGGTCTTTGTACTTTGTAGCGGCAGCGCGGCAGCGTGGCATCGCGACCGAACAACGTCGAGTACTCCGTACACGCACACAACCCAGAAACCCGCGCACACTCGGCGCTGCTGCTCCCGTACCCACCCCAGTACGACGGCGCGCCACCCTGCGACCGCCTGCCTGCAGCGACGGGATGCCGCCTCCACCGGGCGAGCCGCCGCCGCTCGACGACCCGGCGCGGTTTGAGATCATCATCAAGCACGGCCACCAGGACCTCGTGCAGGCGGTGGCGTTCAATGCGTACGGCGACCGGTGCGCGACGGGGTCGGTGGACGGCAAGATCCGCGTCTTCAACCGGCACCGCGACGGCGTGTGGCGGCTGTGCGACAGCTGGGGGGCGCACGGGGGCGAGATCCTGGAGGTAGGAGAGCGCGCGCCGTCTTCTGTTCTTCTGTTTTCTGTGCGCTGACCAGCTGCCCGCCAGCTCCAATGGCTGCCACCGACCATCTACCCCAACCTGCTGGCGTCGCTCGGCATCGAAGGCCGCTTCAAGCTGTGGACGGAGGACCCGGGGGCGGCGCCCGGGCGACGCTTCAGCCAGCGCGGCAAGGGCGCGGCCAGGGCGGCCTTTGAGACGCGGTCGCCGCGGTCGGCGTACCGCTCGTTCTCGATGAAGCACGACGACGAGACGCGGCACACGTATCTGGCGCTGCTGGCCACGGACGGCACGCTGACGGTGCTCGAGAACGAGGTGCCCGAGAACCTGGGCGACTACGTGCGCGTCGACGAGCTGCGCGTGTGTCCGCGGCCCGCGCGCGGCGAGGAGGCCAGCTTCCGCGTGCGCTTCGACCCCAACCCGGAGCCCTGCTTCGCCGCGCTGCGCGCCGGCGTGCGCCCCGACGCCCTGGGCCTGGCCGTCGCCGCCATGGACGCCGTGCGCATCTACCGCACCCGCCCCGTCACCACCACCTCCTACGGCCTGCAGGGCACCGGCCGCGCCTTTTACCTCGCCGCCGAGATCCGGGGCCACCGCGGGCTCGTCCGCGACCTGGCCTGGGCCCCGGCCAACTTCCGCGGCTACGACATCCTCGCCACCGCCTGCCAGGACGGCTACGTGCGCGTCGTCCGCCTCGACACCCCGCTGCCCGACGCCGACGCCGACGCCGACCGCCCCAAGACCTGGGCTGCCCGCGACGTGCTCGGCACCGACCGCCGGACCAAGCAGCCCGACGCCAAGCCCAAGACCCCCGCCGGCGGCCTAATCACGGCGGCGGCCGTGGCGGCGGCGGCGGCTGCCGAGGCCAAGGCCAAGGCCAAGGCGAACGGCGGCGGCGGCGGCGGCGGGACGGCGGGCCCAGCCGACGGGCCGACGGCATCCGCCGCGGCGACACCGGTGGCCGTCCCGGCCAGCGCCGCGCACTCCTCCCATGCCTCGGTGGCATCGTCGCTGTCGTCCACGGCCGCCGCCGCAGGGGGTCACGTGCACACCGACGCTGCCTCAGCCGCCGCCGCCGCAGACGGCACGCTTGCCGAAGGCGGCGCCGGCGACGAGGGTGGCATCGGCGCGGCCGCGGCAGACACGAGCGGGACGGCCGGCGGCGACACGGCGCCTCTGGCCGACAGCAGCGCCACGAGCTCGGCGGCGCCGTCGTTTTCGGGTCCGCCCGAGGCGGACGCCCCCACGGGCAACGCGAGCACCGGCGTCAGCGGCATCACCAGCGGGCTGAGCGGCCTCGGCGGCCTCGGCGGCTTTGGCGGCCTCGGCAGCCTCGGCGGGCACGGCGGGGGCAGCGGCGCGGACCGGGGCTGGACGGGCGAGGCTGGACAGGTGCGGCACGTGGTGCGGGAGATGGCGCGGCTGGAGAACCACCGCACGCCGGTGTGGCGCGTGGCCTTTGACGACGACGGGCAGATCCTGGGCAGCGTCGGCGACGACGGCAAGCTGCTGTGCTACCGGCAGACGCCCGACGGCGGCTGGGCCCGCAGCGCGGAGCTGACGGTGCTGAAGATGCGCATGATGGTGCCGTAGCTGAGCACAGATATACGTATGTACATATTTGATGCTTCTAGGACCGGACCGCCGCCCTACGTCTTCCTCCGCTTCCCCCCCTTCCCCCCGCCGGCGCCGCCCTCGGGCGCGCGGCGCTTCTTGCCCTCGCGGCTCCAGAACTCCTTGGTCTCGCGCTTCTCGCGCTCGGCGCGCTTCTCCTCGGCGGCGGCGACGGCCTTGCGGTGCTCGGCGCGCTTCTCCTCCTTCTTGGCGGCGCGCTTCTCGGCGACGTCGCGGCGGATGGTGCCGAGCTTCTGCAGCAGGTCGCGCGTCTTGCGCTCGTCGCCGCGCAGCACGACGGCGCGCTTCTGCAGGTACGTCGGGCGCTTCTGCTTCTTGGTCTGCACGATCTGCGAGCGGAAGGGCAGCGCCGCGGCCAGCTGGCGCGGCACCTTGAGCGGGTTGAAGTGGCGCGTCGGCCGCTCGACCGGGCGGTACTGGCTGTTGCGCGGCGCCGGCGTCGGCACCTGGGCGGCGCGGCGCAGCTCGCCCGTCAGGCGCATGGGCTGCCAGCCGACCAGGTTGAGCGCCGGGTTGTAGAAGCGGTGCGGCCGCACGGGGTACCAGGCGCGCAGGAAAACAATGTCGCTGCGCAGGATCTTGTCCTCAAAGGTGGCGCGGAACGCGCCCTCGTGGCCCTTTTGCTGCAGCGCGTGCTTGATCTGCCCGCGGATGCCCGAGACGGTGCGCACGGCGGCGCCCTCGAACTTGGCCACCTCGAGCGCGGAGCTGAACATGTCGCGCACAAAGGCCGTGTTCTTGAAGATCTGGAACGGCGTGCCCGTCAGCTTGAGCTTCTTGACAATCTCCGTGGCCTCGTCCACGCTCAGCACCGTGCCCGTCGCCGCGATGCGCAGCCCCTGCTGGTTGACGGCGGCCGCCGACGAGAAGGACTGGAAGCACACGAGCCCCGTGTTGGGCGCCGCAAACGGCCCGTAGAACTGCGCAAAGCAGTGCATGTGCTCGGGCGTGTACTTGAGCATGCGGTTGCGCGTGCGCGAGTCCGAGATGCTGTACACCGGCAGCGTCTGGAACCGCCGCCACCCCAGCGACACGATCAGCGGGTCGTTGGTCTTGAGGATGCGCGGGTGCCACCGGTGCCGCTTGATGCGCGCCTGCACGAACCCGAACCGCTCCTCCGTCGCCGTCAGCCCGCCCACCACCAGCGGCGCCCGCGCCGTCCACCGCCGCACGAACTCCGCCGGCACCCCCTCCAGCACCAGCCGCCCGTACTGCCCCGCCCGGAAGCCCTCCACCGCCGCCCGCTGCCGCTCGTCCAGCGCCGCGAACTCGGCCTTGTTGATGTCCTGCTGCTTCTGCAGCTGCGCCTTCTGCGCCTCGTACCACTCGTCCTCCCCGAACGCGTCCCGCGCCGTCCCGGCCTCTGCCCGCGCCTGCGCCTTGGCGTTGTGCACGCCCTCCCGGTCCTCCTCCTCGAACCGCTCCCGCAGCTCCGCCTTGCGCCGCGCGTTCTTGGCCCGCTCGTCCTCAAACGATGTCGGCGCCGCCGCCGCCGCCGCCGCCGCCGCGTCTTCTCCTTCCCCGCCCATCGCCGGGCCGTGCTTCTCGCCCGTCTCCAGATCCTCAAACGCGCCGTCGCCCTCGCTGTCGGCGTCGTCGTCGTCGTCGTCGTCGGCCTCTTCGTCGTCCTCAAACCCGCCAAAGTCGTCTCCGTCGTCTCCGTCGTCTCCGTCCTCGTCCTCGTCCTCGCCGTCCTCGCCCCCACCCCCGCGCCGGCCCTTTTTCCCGGACGAAAACCGGCTGCGCAGCGCCTCAATGGCCTCCGGCGTCCACCGCGCCGCCAGCGCGCCCGCGTCCAGCTTCGGCATGGTGTGGTCCTCGACCGCGTCGTCCGCGCGGCTGTCCTGGGTCTTCTTGAAGAAGTCGTCCTCGCCGTCGGCCTTGTCCGCCTCATCTGCCGCCGCCGCCTTCTCCTCCTGCTTCTCCTCCTCCCCCCGCCAGCGCTGCACCACCATCGCCGGCGTCAGCGTGAGGTCGTACATCATCCGTGCCAGGTCCTTGGCCTGGAACGGCCGCTTGCGGCTGTGCAGCCGCCGCGCCCGCTCCACCATGTTGTCCTTCCACCGGATGGCCGCGTCGTCGTCGTCATCGTCCTCTTCCCACTCCTCCTCGCCCTCCTCACCCTCCTCGCCCTCCTCACCCTCCTCGCCATCCTCACCATCTTCGTCCTCCCCGCTGATCGATCCCAGGTCCGAGTCGCTGTCGGCAAAGGCCAGTTCTTCGCTCTTGGCGCCGTTGCGGCTGCCCCGGTCCCGGAACATGCGGCCAAGCTTCTTCTCGTCAAACTCGGTCTCGACGTCAGACCCGTCTTCGCCGTCTTCGTCGTCGTCGTCGTCGCCGTCGTCGCCATAGTCTTGGCCGTCGTCGCCGTCGTCGTCGTCGCCCGTGTCCTCGACCACCCGTGCCTTGCGCTGCTCCTTGCGGCCCGAGTTGAGCGCGTCGACGTCGCGCACGGCCTGGCCGTCTGCAAACAGCTGCACGCCCTGGTCCGTCTCGCCCAGCAGCCGCCGCTCGCCGCCCTGCAGGCCGACGATGAGCGCCTCGCCCTCGCTGCGGTCGACACCGACGGCGTCCTTGTCGAGCGTGAAGCCGTTCTCGCGGTAGATGTACACGGCGTCGCCGTCGATCTTGAGCCCGCTGCGGTCCGACATGGGCGCGTACAGGCGGCGGTCCTTCTCGTCGAGGCGGCGGCGCCCGCCCGTGCCGCCCGTCTTGCCGGCCGCGCGCGCCGCCGCCTGCTCCATGGCCGGCGTCGGGCACGGGTCCGGCAGCACCTCCATCTTGGCCACGGTGTAGTCGCCCAGGCCGGGGATGTGCACGCGCTGGCCCTGGGCGGCGAAGTTGGTGCCGCGCAGGTAGCCCGTCAGCACGACGGCGCGGTCGCACAGCGGGTCGGCCTCGATCTTGGTGGGGTGGGTGACGTCGCGCACGCTGTCGACGACGGCGTAGGGGTGGGTGTTGCGCCACACGAGCGGGCGCGGGTTCTTCATGACGGACAGGAAGCGCGACAGGTTGTGGATCTCGCGGTCCGGGTAGCGGCCGTGCAGCACGCCCGAGAGGTAGAAGAGGTGGGCGCCCTGGTAGAGCTCGTTCCACAGGCGGTGCTTGAGGCGCTTCTTGGCGTCCTTGAGCGCCTGCGGCTTGCGGAAGAGGTCGAGGTGCGTCAGCACGCCAAAGACGTTGCCCGGCATGCCCGTGGCCGCCAGGATGTTGAGGAACTCCATCGTCTCCATCTCAAAGCCGTAGTTGCCGTCAATCATCAGCAGCACAATGTCCGCCACCTTGGCCACGTCCACCATGGCCTCCAGCTCGTTGGGGCACTCCAGGAACGTCAGCCGCTGCTTCTTGGACGTCACCGCCGTCACCGGGCCCTGCGGATCCGTAATCGTCTCCTTGGCATAGCGCCGGATCAGCGACCGCAGCAGCGTCGTCTTGCCCACGCCCGGCGGGCCGACAATGGCCACCAGCCGCGGCGGCGGCTCGTCCGGCAGGCGGTCGACGAGGGGGACATGGAGGCGCTTCTCTTTGATCTGGGAACGAGGTCAGCCATGCCACCCTGCTCTGCACTCTCAACCAAAACCACAGAAAAGGAGCAGTCACGCACATCATGGGACCGCGCGGCCGTGCGCTGGAGCTTGCCCGGGTTCGAAACCGTAAAGGCCTTGGGATTCGGCCCTGCAGGGAGAGGTCAGTCGGACGATCGCCGAGAGCGCCGGAAAACGCCTGCCGCCTACCCGAGTGCTTCTTCTTCTCCTTTGCCTTGCGGTGAGGCTTGTGCACTTGGTCCTCCATCTCTGCGCATCGCCCGGGTGCCAGTTGTGTGCACGCGACGTGGAAGAGAAGAGCGACGAACCGACAAAATTTGGTAGAAGTTTGCGCCGGGCAGCTTCTGGCAGAATTCCAATTTTTTTGTCTATCTTATCGTTATCGATAGAAGTAGGCGCTAGCTTTTTTTGGCCATTGCCGAGATGTATTTATCACGTGACCAAAGTCAATGCTATGGCCAGACATCTCCCTACGGATCTACCTAGAACCCGGTCATGACAAGCGGCGCGGGGGCACCGGGCTGGCGTTGCCGAGGAGGGCATCGATCTCGGCGAGGACGTCCGGGGTGAGCTTCTTGACGAGCTCGAGGGCCTTGACGTTCTCGGCGACCTGCTCGGGGCGGGAGGCGCCGATGATGGCGGAGGAGACGTTGGGGTTGGCGAGGACCCAGGCGAGGGCGAGCTGGGCGAGGGAGGCGTCGAGCTTGGCGGCGACGGGCTTGAGCTTCTCGACCTGCTGGATGTCCTTCTGCCAGGCCTCGGAGCCGTAGTGGTTCTTGCGCTGGTTGGCGGTGAACTTGTCCTGGGCCTCGGCGAGGCGGCTGCCGGGGGGCGGCGTGGCGTGGCCGTTGTACTTGCCGGTGAGGATGCCCTGGCGCAGCGGGGACCAGATGGTGAGGCCGAGGCCGGCGGGGGTCTCGTAGAGCCAGCGGTACTCGTCCTCGACGCGGGCGCGGGCCAGCAGGTTGTACTGGGGCTGCTCGGCGGCGGGGGGCACGAGCCCGAGCTGGGCGGCGGCGCGGGCGGCGTCGGCGATCTCGGCGGCGGACCACTCCGAGGTGCCCCAGTAGAAGCACTTGCCGTGGTCGATGAGGTAGTTGAAGGCGCGCACCACCTCCTCCATGGGCGTGTTGCGGTCCGGCCGGTGCGCAAAGACAATGTCCACGTAGGGCAGGTCGAGGCGCTTCAGCGACAGCTCGACGCCCTCGATGATGTGCTTGCGCGACAGGCCGACGTTGTTGAGGGGGCGGTCGGGGTGGGCCGAGTTGGCGTGGCCGTTGTAGACCTGGGGCAGTCAGCAAGAACAAGGACGACGGACGACGGACGACGGACGACAGAGACGTACCTTGGTCGAGATCACCAGGTCGTTCTGCTTCCAGCCAAAGTGCTTGATGGCCTTGCCCAGGACGATCTCGGCCTCGCCGGCCGAGTAGTTCTCGGCGGTGTCGAAGAAGTTGATGCCGGCGTCGTAGCCCGCCTTGAGGCAGGCAAAGGCGGTGTCTAGTCGTCAGTGTCTGTCCGTCTGTCGTCTGTCTGTCTGTCTTCTGTCTGTCTGTCTTCTGTCTGTCTGTCTTCTGTCTGCCCCGTAGATTGTCCTTCCACTCACCGCTGCCGACGTGGCCGCCGTACGTGACCCAGCTGCCGAGGCTGATGGCCGAGACCCGCAGGCCCGTCTTGCCGAGATAGCGGTATTCCATGGTGGCGGTGGTGGGTGAGGAAAAAAGGAAAAGGTGGAGGAGGACGGAGGACGGAGGACGACGGCGGGCGAGGTTCCTGCGAGAGGGGCTGCCCATTTATATGTCTAAGCAGAGGACTCGGCGGCCCACCACGACATCATTGCGTGCTCTCTTCGGGCTTAGGACATAGCAAGCGCCGCCGGCGACTGCGCGGGCATACGGCCGATGTCGCCGTCTTGGGGGCCGTCTGCCCCCGTACTACGTGAGGCGGGTGAGCCGAAAGAGGGCAGGGCCCGGTTGGTGTGGACAGACTACTCCGTAGCGGCAGCCAAAACAGCTTACGGATTACATATTCTCGCTTGACTCATCCCGCACATAACCACAACCACACCCACACCCACACCCACACCCACACAGCTACAGCTTGGCGTCGGCGCGCGCGAGGACCTGCGTGTCCCACCACGGCCACTCGACGGGCGCGTCGTGCTCCATGGTGTCCGGGAAGACGGGCGGGCGGCGCGCCTTGAAGCTGGCGATGCCCTCGGCGAGGTCGCGGCTCTGGAAGCGCTGGAACAGCAGGCGGCTCTCGAGCAGGTGGGCTTCCTCGGGCGAGGCGGGCCCGCGAAACAGCATGGCCCGCATGAGGCGCGTGCTGACGGGGCTCGTGTGCGCGGCCAGGTCCTCGGCCAGGCGCAGCGCCGCCGGCCGCACCTGGTCCGGGGCCACGATGTCGGCGAACAGCGGCGCCAGCATCTTGTGCGCCGCCGGCAGCGCCGCGCCCGTGGTCGTCAGGAAGGCGGCGGCGCTGCCGCCGACGAGGCGCGGCAGGAAAAAGGACGAGCACGCCTCCATGACCAGCCCGCGCCGCGCAAACACGAAGCCGTAGCGCGCGGCGGCGCTGGCCACGCGCACGTCCGCCGCCAGCGTCATCGTGATGCCCACGCCCACGCCGCTGCCGTTGAGCGCCGCCACCACCGGCTTGTCGCAACGGTGGATCGCCAGCGCCACCGCGCCGCCCGAGTCGCGGTGGCTCGTCCGCGTGTCCGCGCCCGTCGCGAAGCCCACGTCCAGGTCCGCGCCCGCGCAGAACGTGCGGTTCGCCGCGTCCGCCCCCGTCAGCACCACGCAGCGCACGCGCGCGTCGCGCGACAGCAGCCCAAACGCCGTCACCAGCGACTGCGCCATCGCCGGCGTGAAGGCGTTCCTGGCCGCCGGCCGGTCCAGCACCACCAGCACCACCGGCGTCGCCGTCGCCGCGTCCGCCGGGTGGTGCTCCAGGTGGATGTCCGGCAGCTGCAGCGCCGCGTACGACGCCGGCAGCGGCAGGTCCGCCGCCGGTGTGCGCGGCCGTTCGTAGCTCATGGTGTCGTGGTGTCGTGGTATTGTGTTGTCGTGGTGTCGTGGTGTCGTGGTGTCGTGTAAGTCATTCTGTCGGGGCGGGGACCCCGGATTCCTCTAGGCTTTAGGCGCCTTAAACCCACTGTAGCCGGCAAATCCCCCGCAGCGGGCAGCTTCTACCGAGGTCCCCCGCCCCGGCACGCAGTCCCGAGTGTCTCGAATCACGCTGGCTGGCCAGTCATCCATTCATCTACCCTAGACTACCGATTATACGCCGAATTTGTACTTGAGGTACATCTTCATCGCCATCTCGCCGGCCTTCTGCACGGCCGAGTCCTTGCTCGACCCCTCGGCCACCTTGCCCAGCGCGCTCTGGCTGTCAAACAGCTTGCTGGCCTCGCTCATGGCCAGGCCGACGAACTCGCTCTGGTTCATGTTGCTGCTGCTGGAGCTTGTCCCGGACGTGAACATCTTGAGCGCCTGCATCGCCGCCGCGCTGCCCATGCCGTGCCCCGTCGCCTCGCTACTGTCGCCCTCGTCGCTAAAGAAGTTTTTGTGTTGCCGGACGGCTTCTGAAACACGGTCAGAAAACGACACCACAGCCCAAGCCGACCAGAAGGGGACAACCCACCGTCCTCGTCAATGTCCTCGTCGGCCAGCTTGCTCTTGTTGCCGCTAATCTTGTCGAGGATGTCGCCAAAGAAGCTCTGGCTCTCGCCGTCGCCGTTGCGCTGCGCCGCGATGTGCGCCGCGCCGCTCAGGTCGTCGTCGCCGTCGTGGCGGAACCCCTTGCCCGCCGGGCCGCCGCCGTACTGGTCACGGCCGCCCTCCTGCCCGCGGCCACCGTTGTTGTAGTCGTCGCCGTCACCTAGGCGAGGTCAGTTGATGCAAAGAGGCTGGAAAACGACACGCGTCCACGTACCACCGCGTCTCTCGTTGTCGTCGTTGCCAAACATGATGAGGATGGGGTGGATGCTGGATATGCTGGATGAAGACGACGAGAATAGGAGTGACGAAGAGAAGGAAAAGAAAGAGGAAGTAATAGTCGTACGGATGTGCTCTCTGACGAGGGGAGTAAATATAAGCATGGAGGGGGCTCTTGCCTAGTGGGGGAGGGAGCTGATGACGTACCCGCGGCAGCCAGTTCAGCTGCTCTCGCCCGCGCTCTGCATGAGACCCCACTTAGTACAGGTACAGCATCGCTAGCAACTGGCTCCCTCCCTCGTTGCGCGGGACGAATCACACTGGGCATGTCCTCGCCTAAAACACATGAGACACGTCGATTCTGCCGGGGGCAGCAAGCGTCGGAGAGAGGTGGCTTGGCCTCTTCCTTCTGATAGGTTCTTGGGCAATCCGAGTGCCAAGACAATGGGAAGCGTTCTGGGCGTTGGGCACAACTGCATTCGCATTGTACTTGTAAGATATAGTATACAGGCCAAAGACACGACAAAGCAAGACAAAACGAGACAAGAAAATCCGGATCCTGAGCTGAGCTCCCAGCCATGCCAGAACAAATCGTGTTCCCTGTTCCAACCGGTGTCCATGCATCCCAGCCGCGTAACGTCTGAAAAAAGGAGAGGAACGCAGAAAGCAGAAAGAAAAAAACGGTAGCGCCTGAAACGTCCGTGTATGTGTATATATGCGAGGGAATCATGCGCGCCGTACCGAGTCCTTATATCGTGTACCAAAGGACGTAGACAAAACCAGAAAGCAGGTCAGAAAACACAAGAGAAGGGGGAAGAGGAAAAATATACGGCCAGGGATATTGAACCGATCAGAAGCAGAAGCAGAACACGGCCAAACCAAGAAAGCCAGAAGCCAGACGATGCCCGGAAAAGAGGACGGGGGGACGCGATCCAGTAAAGACAAACCAAGAGGCCGCCCAAGTCGTCCGTTGTTGTCGTTGTCGTCGTTGGCCATGGTGGCCAGCCATAGACCGGTGCTGGCTGGCGAGACAAGGCGAGGCGACGGCGGCCCGGGCTATTGCTCCTCCCAGGTCGACGGGCCGGCGGATGCCGCGCCTGCCATCCCAGCTACGCCCGCCGCCGCCGCCTTCTTCTTCTCCTTCTTCTCCTTCTTCGCCCAGCGCAGGCCGCACGCGTTGCACAACGTCTTGGGACCGCTGGGGCCCTTGCGCCACTCGGGCGACTCGAGGGTGCCTAGGCGTTCTTCGTTAGCATACGGCCAATGGCGCCAAATCGGTGAGCGGAACCCGGAGGCAGGAAAACATACCGCAGTCTGTGCACACGTATTCCTCGGCCAGCCGGATCTTCTTCTTCTTCTCGCCGGAGCGCTGGTCCCGGTTCACCGAGAACGCAATGCCCGCATCGCCCTTGATCAGCTGCGGGCTGCGGTTCCCCGTCGACAGGCCCCGGCTGCGCTCGCCCTCCTGGTACCGCAGACCCGTCAGCATCTCAATGGTGTCCGCGTGCGACGCTGGGCCGATGAGCCCCGGACCCACGCGCTTCCCGTTCTGCGCGGGCCCGGCGGGGCCCGCCGCGCCTGCCGCTGCGGGACCGGCCATGCCTTCGTAGCGCGCCATCTTGTCGCGCAGCGAGTCCGGCCGCCGCGCCGCGATGCCCTCCAGGTTCTCCCGCGTCAAAGCCGCATTGGCCGCCGTGGAGGCGGCAAGCACCGCGGGTGACGTCGTCATGGTCGTCGTCGTGTTGCCGGAGCCCATCTTGAAAAGCGGCGCGGACGGCGGAGGCATGGCGACCCCGTCGGACCGGCCAGCCCGGAAGAACACGGGGGACGCGTTGGGCCCACCACCGCCACCGCCTCCACCGCCGTCCGACGCAGCCATGTCGGACCGCGAGCCGATGCTCTGGCGCCAGAGGCGGCTCTGGTTTTGCGTGTGCGACTCGTCGTCGCGGTCCTCGGACTCCTCCTCGCGGCGCAGGTCCTCGATGCGCCGGCGCAGGCGCTCGTTCTCCATCTTGTGCTCGAGAAAGGAGTCGAGCAGGCTGGCGTTCTTGGTCGGGTACGGCCGCGACATGAGAAACACAGCCTGGCAAAAGGGCGACTTGTTGGCCGGGTTCGGCGCAAAGCGCGACGCCGCAATGTGCGCGTGTCCCACGGTTTCCACCACGGCAAAGGTGCCGTCGCGCTTGCGCAGCCGCAGGTATAGGCGCAGCTGGCTCGCATTCGCAATGCACGCGTTGAGCTCCGACAGCAGCACAAACCGGTCGTCTGGGTGCACCAGCTCCGACAGCGCCTGGCCCACCGCCTCCTCGGGCGTGTAGCCCAGGATGTTTGTCACGCTCGCCGACGTATACCGGATGCGCCCGTTAGGCTCGATAATCTGCAGCAGGTCGCACAGCTCCTCAAGCACCTTGGCTGGCCAGTTCTTGCGCCGTGTGAACTCGGTCAGCATACCGCCAGCCGTGCCCGCACCACCACCCAAAGCCGCCTGGCTGTTGAATCCCTCGACCGGTAGAGGGCCGGCGCCAGGTTGTGACTGCGACTGCTCG
Source organism: Ophiostoma fasciatum (assembly GCA_019925495.1). NCBI lineage: Eukaryota > Fungi > Ascomycota > Sordariomycetes > Ophiostomatales > Ophiostomataceae > Ophiostoma > Ophiostoma fasciatum. The sequence continues at coordinate 506,549 of JADHKM010000017.1, forward strand.
TTGCTGCTGTCGGGGCTAACGTCGGCGGGCGCGTCGGCAGCGTCCTTGGTTGAGCTCTCTCCGAGGCTGGCGTCAGCGCTCGTGGGCGCAGTCGTAGTAGCCAGGGAAAGTGGCGGCTGCTGCTGCTGCTGCTGCTGCGGCGGCGGCGGCTGCGCAAACATGGAGCCGGCCGGGCCAAGGTCGCCGCCGGCGGTTGCGCCGCCGGCGCCGCCGTCGAACACGGGGTTCATGTCGTCGAACGTGTTGAAGAAGGAGGTCGGGTCGTTGAGGAACAGCATCATGGCGTCGTCCTGGGACTGTGCCTGGGCGGCCGCAGCGGCCATCTGGTCGCTGCTCATGAGAGGCTGGCCACCATCGCCGCCATCGCCGCCATCGCCGCCTTGGACGCCGTACCCAAAGAAGTCGCCGGCGAGTGGTGGCTGTCCGCTGGACATGGCAGATTGTAAGGGGAAGAAAGAGCACGCGGACGGGTGAGGGAGGATGGAGGGGACAACACGTCAACGCCGCGGTCCCAGTGCCAGCAGGCAAAGAGGACAAGTGGCACCACTTCGCCACTCAGGAGGGCCAGCGACGGAGCGACGGCGCCTTCGCGAAACAACGGCACGGCCGGAGAACGGAAAAGAGCGCGGCGGCGGAGCGGCACATGCTCTCCGGACGACGCGGTCGATGCGGAGAGCAGGCAGTGGTTGGAGGGGGGCGAGAGGAAGCGCCAGGTCGCCCTGTCGCCGTCGGCGGTGGTCGGTGTCGTGCGTCGTGGGGTCGGAGCAGTCGTCTGTCGTCGTTTCGGTGGCGTTTTTGTCTGAAGAGATAAAAGCCGGAAGTCGATGCGCAGCTAAAAGCTAAGTGGCAACGCTCGAATAAAAGAAGCAGCAGTAAGCCATTCGCTGCGCGGCGGGTCGGTTCCTGCCCCGCCTACCTAGAGATTAAGGCGGCACAAAGCCCGGCAGCCCTACAAATTGCTTGCGCCGTACCGGGCAGGTGGGGTACGTATTTAGCAGTTGTTCTTTGCGCCTTCCCCGGCAAAGCCGCTGGTCGCCCCTGCCGCCAGTTGGCAGGCTCGCTGCCGTCTGTCTGTCTGTCCACTGTTACAGCGATGCTTTCTTTCGCACGCCGGCTACAAATGTACGGGCGCTGGTAACCGGGAGGCGTATTGAGCTGCTGCATGTCGAGCAGAAAAACAACGGCGCGGGACAGGGAACAGGATCACAAGCAGAGGAAGGCGCGAGCCATGCTGCTACAATTATCCTGGAAGCCGGCAGTTGGCGCCTGCCCTGCGCAACCGCCGTGTGTCTAGCGGCTATGGCGATGGTCGGGAACGGAAAGCGCAGAATACAGCAGTGCGTGCACTGTAGACGCACGGAGACCCGCTCGTGGTCCCGTGAGCCCGCGCTTTCCTTGCCAGGCAGACACGCGCCGGCCAAGAGCTGGGCCGCGTGCCTTTTAAAGTGTTGTCTCAACCGCGATCCTCGTCTCTAGCCGCTCGACGGCTTCGACGACGGCCCTCGACGACGGCCCTCCCCGACGCGGCCTGCACTTTCTCGTCGCTGCGCAGTGGCTTCTATCTGCGCCCTTGTCGTTTTGTCTTCTCGGATCGATCGTCCATATTCGGGGGCCCGCTGGCGAAGAGCTCACAATGTGCGTTTGCCGCGATGTTTGGCCTACGTTTCTCTCGTCTCTCCTTTCTCGTCCCCCCCTCGTTGACAGGCCTTTTGCTAACGAGGTGCTAGGTGTACGTATCCATTGTCTCGTACCAACAGGTCCCGACGCCTCGACTGACCATACCAACAGCGAAGATCGAAAAGCTCGGGATCCGGGGGTGGGTTTCTTCATTCTTGCAGACTATGTGTCCGCCGACGACCCAACTGACACCCCATAGCATCCGCTCCTTTAGCCCGGCAAGCCAGGAGTCGATGCTGTTTAACACGCCGCTCACTCTCATCGTCGGCTACAATGGGTCGGGAAAGACGGTGCGTCCACGCCGCGCGCTGGGATATGCTGCAGACCTGTTCGCCTGAGACTTGCGTCTGACAATGCAGACCATCATTGAGGCGCTCAAATATGCCACCACGGGCGAGCAGCCACCAAACAGCAAGGGCGGCGCTTTCATACACGACCCCAAGGTGAGCTACGAAGCACCCCCGCACGTGCATACATGCACCATGCGAGGCTGGCCTAACCTGTCCCAGCTCTGCGGCGAAAAGGAGGTGCTGGCGCAGGTCCGGCTCTCGTTCCAGTCGACGGTGGGCCAGAAACTGGTGGTGACGCGCAGCCTGCAGCTCACGATGAAGAAGACCCAGCGGTCGATGAAGACGCTGGACGGCTCGCTGGTCATCTACAACAACGGCGAGCGCACGGGCTTGTCGACCAAGGTGGGCGAGCTGGATGAGCTGGTGCCCAACTACCTGGGCGTGTCGCCGGCTATCCTCGACGCCGTCATCTTCTGCCACCAGGATGAGTCGCTGTGGCCGATGAGCGAGCCGGCAGCGCTGAAGAAGCGTTTCGACGAGATCTTTGAGGCCATGAAGTACACCAAGGCAATCGACAACCTCAAGGTGGTGCGCAAGAAGCAGGGCGAGGAGCTGCAGAAGCTAAAGCTGCTCGAGGCCACCAACAGGGAGGCCAAGGAAAAGGGCCAGCGTGCCGAGAAGCACCTGGCATCGCTGCAGACGCAGATCGAGGACCTGCGCGAGCAGGGCGAGGATCTGACGCGGCAGATGGACGAGGTGCAGCGCGCGGCCAAGGAGCGCCGCGAGCAGGCTACGTCCTTTTTTGGCGTTGTGCAAGAGCTCAAGAGCAAGCAGGACCAGTACGCCGTGCGCAGCGAGACCATGGCCGAGCTCAAGAGCAACATTGTCAAGATGCGCACCGAGTCCGACGAATGGCTCGAGGAGCACCTGCGTCAGTACGAGGAGACGCTCGCGCAGCTGCAGATCGACCGTGAGGAGAAGACGGCCGCCTTCCGCGCGCTGCAGACCGAGCTCACGGCGTCACGCAACCAGCTGGGCGCGAAGCAGGCCGAGCAGGGTAAGCTCCAGTCGGACAAGGACAAGTACGAGCGACAGCTGCAGGCGCGCGTGCAGATGGTGCGCGACGCGGCCGCACAGCACGAGATCCGCGGCTATGAGGGCGAGGAGCTGCGCGACAGCCACATCCGCGCCTTCTGGGAGCGCCTCCAGAAGCTGCTACAGGACAAGCGGCGCGATCTGGACCGGCTGCACCGCGACAACGCGCGCTCGCTCGAGAAGGACACTGCGGTCATCACGGAGATGGAGACGCGCAAAGCAGCACGCACACAAGACCGCGTCGCAGCCAAGCAGCGCATTGCCGCCATCGACAAGCGCGTTGCCGTGTTGCAGCGTGACGTGCAGAAGCTGGACGTCGACGAGGGAGCGCAGGCGCTGCTCGAGGCGACGTACACCGACCTCGAGGGCCGCCTCACAAAGGCGACCGACGACATGCGTGCCGCCGCCATCGACGGGCAGATCGAGCAGGAGAATGGACGGATCGGGCAGCTCGAGAACGAGAACGACAAGCTGAACCGCGATATGGTGGAGGCGATGCGCCGGGCATCGGAGCGGGCGCAGCTGGATCTGCGCAAGAAAGAAGCTGTGGAGCGCAAGCGACGACTGGACACGCTGACGGCGACCTGGCGCGACAAGCTGGCGGCGCTGGTGGGGCCCAACTGGACGCCGGCGTCGGTCGAGGCGGACTTCCAGGCGGTGCTCCAGGAGCGCGTGGCGGCAGCGGCGGCGGCGCGCCGGGGCGTGGAGGCCAGCCAGCAGGAGCTGAAGCAGGTCGAGTACAAGTTGTCGACGATCCGCGACCGGCAGAAGAAGGCAACGGCGGAGTCGGACCGGTGCCAGGCTGCGGTGGTGGCGGTTCTCCAAGGCGTCAAGGACGGTGGCGAAGACGGCGGCGGCCCGACGTCTGTGTCGATCGAAGAGTACCAGGAAGAGCTGGACAACCTGGAGACGGAGATTCTGACGGCGGAAAAGGACATTAGCTTGTTCGACCACCTCAAGGACTACTACTCCAAGTCGCAAAAGGTGCTCAACCGGTTCAACAAGTGCTCGCTGTGCGACCGGACGTTTGCGGAGCAGCCGCGCGAGCGATCGAAGCTGCTGGAGAAGATCGCCAAGAACCTCGATGACAAGCAGAAGAAGGAGCTCGAGCAGGAGAAGGACCAGCTGGAGCAGCAACTTGGCCAGCTGCGAGCCGTGCGGGCACAGTACGACACATACACGCGGCTGGCAGCAGAGCAGCCTGGCCTGCAGGCGGAGCTCAAGGCGGCTGAGGCGCAGCGGGACGCGCTGGTGCGGCGGCTCGAAGGGCAGGACGCGGTGTTCCGCGAGGCGGACGAGAAGCGCGTGGACATTGAGGCGATGAGCCGGACGGTGGCGGGCATCACGCAGGCGGTGAAGGAGGTCGCCGAGGCGGACGCGCAGATCGAGAAGCTCACGCAGCAGCAGCAGCAGCAGCAGCAGCAGCAAACGCAGCAGCAGCAGAACCAGAGCAGCGCAGAGGAGATCCAGGCGGCGCAGGCGGCGTGCGCGGAGCAGCTGCGGGCGGCCAAGACGCGGGTGGCGAAGCTGTCGGAGGAGCGGCAGCGGATGCGGGACGCGATCAGTGGGCTGGAGCTGGAGCGCAGCGAGCTCAAGAACAAGATTGCGCACGCGGCGCGGCAGGTGGAGCGCAAGGCGGACCTGGTGCAGCAGATGCAGGCGCTGCGGGAGGAGGCCGGGCAGCAGCGGGAGCGGATCCAGCAGGCGGACAGCGACCTGGAGGCGCTGGAGCCGGAGATTGCGCAGGCGCGCACGATCCGGCAGGAGACGCTGCAGCGCGGGCAAGACAAGGAGCGGCAGGCAGCGGAGGAGCGGGACCAGGTGGCGCACACGGTCAGCGAGCTGCGGATGGTGGAGAAGGACATTGAGGACTACGTGGCGCGCGGGGGGCCGGCGCAGCTGGCGGCGAACGCGCAGGCGATCGCGGCGCTGGAGCAGGCGATGGCGGGCACGGAGCAGGCCGCGGACGCGCTGGCGGCGGAGGTGAGCGCGATGAAGGCGGAGATGGACAACAGCGACCGGGAGAAGAAGAACATTGCGGACAACCTGAGCTACCGGCGCAACGCGCGGCTGCTGGACGAGCTGCGGCGGGACATGGGGGCGCTGGAGGCGCGGCATGCGGAGGACGACTACGACCGGCTGGTGGGCGAGGCGAAGCGGTTCGAGGTGCAGCACAGCAAGCTGCTGGCGGAGCGCAGCGCGATCTGGGGCAGCATGAAGACCAAGGACGAGGAGCTGCTGCGGCTGCTGGCCGAGTACGAGCAGGAGTACGAGTCGGCGGAGCGGCGGTACCGCGAGGCGCACATCCGGGTGGAGACGACCAAGGCGGCGATCGACGACCTGGGGCGGTACGCGGCGGCGCTGGACAAGGCCATCATGGAGTACCACGCGCTCAAGATGGAGGAGGTCAACCGCATCGCGGGGGAGCTGTGGCGGGCGACGTACCAGGGCACGGACATTGACACGATCCTGATCCGGTCGGACAACGAGACGGCGACGGGCAAGCGCAGCTACAACTACCGGGTGTGCATGGTCAAGCAGGACACGGAGATGGACATGCGCGGGCGCTGCTCGGCGGGCCAAAAGGTGCTGGCGAGCATCATCATCCGGCTGGCGCTGGCCGAGTCGTTTGGCGTCAACTGCGGGCTGATTGCGCTCGACGAGCCGACGACGAACCTGGACAGCGACAACATCCGCTCGCTGGCGGTGGCGCTGCACGCCATCATCAAGGCGCGCCAGGCGCAGGCCAACTTCCAGCTGATTGTCATCACGCACGACGAGGAGTTTCTGCGCCACATGCGCTGCTCCGACTTTTGCTACACCTTTTACCGCGTCGCGCGGGACGACCGCCAGAACAGCGTCATTACGCGGGAGCCCATCACACGGCTGATGGAGGGCTAGGGGGGAGGGGAGGGGGGGGGGAGGGGGCAGGAAACAGGAACGAGATGGGCACGTGGTTGGTTAGAGCATGAAACTCTGGATTCTCCCGCCGCACTCTGCTACTGCCGCATGGCCACGACGTGCCGCAGCGTGCCGAAGCTCAGGCAGTCGGCAATGCGGCGCGCGCCGGCAAACAGCATGACCAGCCGGTCGACGCCGCAGCCCCAGCCGCCCGTCGGCGGCAGGCCCGCCTCGAGCGCGGCGAGGTAGTTCTCGTCGACGGCGCCCTGGCGGGCCATCTTGGCGCGCTGCGCGGCCGGGTCGTTCTCCTCCTCGTACATGTTGGCCAGCTCGCGGCCGTCCACGAAGAGCTCCGCGCGCGCCGCCACCGCCTGGCCCGTGCGCGGACACACGAAGCTCTTGGCCAGCGGCGACATGCAGGCCGGATGGTGCGTGATGAAGAGGGGGCCGCCGCCGGTGGCGCTGTGCGAGCGCGGCTCCAGGTGCGTGCCGGCCAGGCGGTCGAGCAGCTTCACGAGGCGGCCGCCCTCGGCGGCCGCATCTGCGTCGGCGCCGGCGTCGGCGGGGCTGCTGCCCTCGGGGTGCCCCCGCTCGGCGAGCTGCGCGCGCAGGCGGTCGTAGGCGTCTGGGGCGGCCAGGTCGGGCAGGGCGAAGCCGAGGGCGGCCTCGAGGGCGGGGACGAACTCGAGCTGGAGAAAGGGCCCACCGGCGGCGCAGAGGCGGACGGCGTGCATCGTGGCGTCGTCGGACGGCAGGCCGGCGGCGGCCGCGCCGGCGGCGGCCGCGCTGGCGCGGAACTGCAGGGCGGCCTGGGCCAGCAGGGCCAGCAGGCGCTCGGTCTCGGCGACGAGGCGCGGCAGGGTCCAGTAGGCGGCGTAGAACTCGCACATGGTGAACTCGGGGTTGTGGGTGGCGTCGACGCCTTCGTTGCGGAAGGCGGGGCCGATCTCGAAGACGCGGTCGAGCCCGCCGACGACGAGCCGCTTGAGCCACAGCTCGGGCGCGATGCGCAGGCTGAGCGGGCGCGCCGCTGCGTGGCCCCCGCCCCCCTCGCCGGGGCCGGGGCCGGGGTCGGGGCCGTCGGCAGCCGCCTCGCCGTGGCTCGTCAGAAACGGCCGGGCGACGGCGCCGCCGGCCAGGTCGGCCAGGATGGGCGTCTGCACCTCGACGAAGCGGGCGGCCTCGAAGAAGTCGCGCAGCGTGCGCAGCAGGCGCGCGCGCAGCCGCAGCGTCGCCGCGGCGGCCGGGTTGACGAGCAGGTCGACGTGGCGGCGCTGGGCGCGCGTGTCGCCGTCGCGCAGGCGCGCCGGCAGCGGCTGCAGCGCGGGCGCGTACACGCGCGGCAGGGCGTCGGCCGCCAGCGTCAGCTCGCCGGTGGCCGTGCGCATGGCGCGGCCCGTCACCGCCACGTGGTCGCCGCGGTTGAGCAGGCGGACGGCCTCTTTGAAGGATGCCGGGTCGACAGCGACGCCGCCGCCGTCGCCGCCGTCGCCGCCGCCTCGCGTCCGCAGCTGCCGCAGATTGCACATGACCTGCACCTGCTCGCCCTCGTCGAGCAGCTTGAGGAAGACGAGCTTGGCGCCGAGGCGCCGCACCGAGAGCACGCGGCCGCCCAGCTCGACGCGCCGCTGCGGCGCGCTCTCGTCGCCCTCGCCCGCCTGCTCGACGGCGCCAAACTCGGCCCGGAACTGCGGCACCGACAGCCGGCTTCCGTCCGGCTGGTAGCGCGGATACTGCAGCGCACCGGCGCCGGCCAGCTCGCGGATCCGCAGCGCCACGGCCGAGCGGTCCTCCGAGGGCGCGTCGGCGGCGGCAGCAGGACCCTCCTCTTCATGCTTGCTGCGGCTGCCGCGCGTGGCGCCGGCCGACGTGCCGTAGCGACGGGCCCCGGCCGCGGGCACAAACTGCCCCCGGCAGCAGCACCGCCAGCACGCGACGACGCCGCGGCGGCTGGCTGGTGCCGTCGGCCAGCTCCTCCAGCCCAAGTCTGGCGAGGTCTTTGCCGCCGCCGCCGCCGCCGCTGCCGCGAATGGCAGCCGCCGCGCCGCAAACGGCCGCAGGGCGGGGGTGGCGCTCATGGCGGTGGGTAGTCACACGGCATGCCGCACTCGCAAGGTCAGCAAGGCTCTGCAGACGAAAGGATGAACAAGGAAGAAAAGGAAGACGAGGGCAGAAGTCAGAAAAGTGGCATTTGAGATCACGCTGTGGCCGAAGCCACAGTCAGTCGCAACGGTTCTAATGTTTTGAAGCAATTCATCATGCTGCCGCAGGCAGCCCGCAGGCAGGAGGGAACATAAAAAAGCACACGGCACCTACCAGGAGGACGCCTCTCTGTTGGCTTGTGAGTGGTGTGGTTGTTGGTTTGCGGTCGAAGCAAAGCTGTGCGGCCGCAGAAAATTGTCGACCCAATGGGGACGGACGGGCGACGCCGGCGGCACTTTGTCACGTGATGTTGTGGGCCGCCCGCCCCAGCCAATCATGGCCGTGCACGCTTGCCACTAAGAAAACCCAAAGCGGCCCCGAACAACGTCACTCGACAACGACGACGACGACGACGACGACGCTCGACCACCACCAATACCTGCCTCGCGTCGCCTCTCTTTTTATTTGCCCAGAGCACCGCTTTTTCCTGTCCGCCGCAGCCATGTCCTTCTTTGGGATCGGGCGTCCGCAGCCCACGTCGGCCGAGAAGGTCGCCGCCGTCGAGGCCGAGATGAAGATGATGGCCGACATGCACAACCGGTGAGGGAGAGAGAGAGAGAGAAGAGGCACCAGGCGACGTGGCGCGCACGCGCGCGCGCGCGCATGGAGACGGCCCCGCGCTAACAAACGGACAGGCTGATCAAGAACTGCACGGCCAAGTGCGTGCCGACCGACTACCGCGAGGGCGACCTCAACAAGGGCGAGAGCGTGTGCCTCGACCGCTGCGCCGCCAAGTTCTTCTCGGTGCACATGTCCGTCTCGGAGCAGATGCAGAAGGAGGCGCAGCAGCGGGCCGGCGGCGGCGGCGGCGGCGGCGCCGGGTTTGGGTTCGGGGGGTGAGCGGGCCCGCGAGCGAGCGGCGGCGACGGCGGCGGGATCTCCTCTCTGTAGATATGGTTCATGTATGCTTCGATTTGGGAAAAACAAACGCCTCGCTCTGTTGCAATGCATGCCCCCCTCTCGTCACTGCCGGATAATGGACGGCCCCGTGCCGATGCCCGTCACGCTGCGCACCAGCCAGTGCAGCCAGCTCTCCGTCTCCATCTGCCGCTTCAGCTCCGCCGCCCGCGCCTCCACGTACTCGACCTGCTGCGTGAACTGCCGCACGCCCTCCTCCGCGTCCTGCACCTTGGACGCCAGCGCCCCGATCTCGTACTCCACCTTGGCCAGCAGCGTCTCCACGTCCCGCAGCGCCTCGCCCGCCTGCGCCCGCTCCGCCGCCACCAGCTCCTGGCTCCGCGCCTGCACGTGCTCGTACGCCGCCGACAGCTGGAAGAAGATGCCCTGCACCTCCTCCACCTGCCGCTCGTACACCCCGTCCAGCGCCTCCAGCGCCAGCACCTGCTGCTGCACCACCGGCGCCACCACCTCCCTCAGCGCCAGCAGCTCTTCGTACCGGCTGCGCTCCAGCGTCAGCGTGCCCGGCACGGCCGATGTCGTTGCCGCCGCCGCCGCCGCTGCTGCTGCTGCTGCTGCCGTGCGGAGCGCCCGGCCGTAGCCCCCGTCTCCGTTTCGGCGGGCCACTTCCGCGCCCTTCTTGAGGCCCTCGTCGCCGCCGTCGTCGTCGTCGTCCGCCTCCTTCTGGGCTGCTGCCGCCATCTTCGCCTGGCCTCCCTCCACCTCGTATGTGCCGCCATCGCCGTCCTTCTTGTTCACGTCGGCTTCGGCTTCGACGTCGGCGTCGGCGTCGTCGTCAGCGGCGTCGTCGTCGTTGTCGGCGTCATCATCATCACTGTCGTCGCCGTCGTCGTCGTCGTCGTCGCTGGTGTCCGGGCCGACGGCCTCCATGCCCTTGCGCTCCACCTGACCGTCCTTCTCCTCCTCCTCTCCCCCCTCCTCCTCCTCGCTATAGTCGTCGTCCACGGCTTCCTCGTCCACATCACCGTAGTCCACAATCTCCTCCCATGTGAGCACCGCCTCTTCGGCCGCGCTAAAGGACAGCTGTCGTGGCCACACATCGGCCGACGGCAGTCGTTCCGGCCCCAGTCCAGGACCCAGCCCGGTCCTCGGCGGGTCGTCGCGCGTCGCGCCCGCCAGGCTGTGCCGCCGCAGCAACGCCACCACGGCGGTCCCGACGCAGCGCTCAGCCTCCCGGATGGGCCCCTCCAGGTCCGAGTCGTCCGCCACGCTGCCGGCCACCGACGTGTCCACGACCGGAACCATCTGGTCCCGGCGCAGCCGGCTGGTCCGCCCGTTGGTCAGCGTGCTGCGCCTGGGCACCCGTGCGGCCAGCTCGGCCTCGAGCGCCGCCGCTGCCGCCGCTGCCGTCGCAGAAGCAGATGCCGTCGCGGGCAGCGTCTTTCGGCCGCTCGCGGGGTCCGCCGCCTCTGCTGCCGCCTGCTTCGCTGGCCGGCTGAACCCGTCCCCGCCGGCCATCGCGCCCGGCCCCGTCGTCCCCGGTAACAGGCCATCGGCTAGCTCCCGCTCACGCCGGAAGGCGCTGAGGTACTCCTCGGGCTTGTTCTTCCACGTAAACGCCCGGCCCACCATGACTGGGCTGCTTAGCGAGGCCTGCGCCAGGCTCGCTATGCCCGGGCTCATGATCTCCGACGACGACGGCGCCGGCACGCCTGTCGACGGCGTCGCCGTCTCTGGGCTGAAGACTGCGCCGCCGCTGCCCATCGCATCGTCACGGGACGGCCGGCTCGCGTGGCTCCGCAGGCCGCCGCCCACGGCGTCGCGGATGCGCCCGAGCCCGGAGCGGGCGTCGTTCACGCGGTCAGCAACGCTTTTGAACACGGCCCGCTTCCGCCCGTCCCGGTCACGGTCGTTGGGGCTCCCGCTGGCGTCACCGCCCACCATGCTGACAGCAGACCCGGGCGGCGGTGCCGAGTAGACGGCCGCCAGTGTCTTTGAGGAGGAGGCAGCCGCATCGTCCCTCCTTGGCGAAAGGAGCGAGCTACCTTCCGTGTCGGCCGCCGCCGCCGCCGCCGCCGCCGTTGCTACCGCCGCTGCCGCAGTGCCTCCTGCGTGATCTTCGTCGCCGCCGCTGATCGCGGCTTCGGAAGCCACCTGGCGCAAAGCACGTCGGCCTGGCGTTGACACCGCTGTGGCCGCGTCTTCCCTGCTTCCCCCTCCCCCTGTTGCTCCCGGTGCTGCTCCTGCCGGTGCGGAAGCGGATGTGGGAGCTGCCGCTGTTGCTCCACCACCACCGCCGCCGCCGCCGCCGCCGCCGCCGCCGCCGCCGCCACCGTCCGTGTCGACCGGGGCAACGGCGCCAAAGTTGTCTGCGGTGCTGCCGCCGCCAGCCGCCGCCGCCGCCGCCGACGACAAGCCGGCGAGGGAGCGGCGGGGCTTGCCAAGCCACAGCCACTTGGGCCGCTCGCCGTAAATGTGGCTGATGAACTTGTCAATGTCGAGCGTCTCGATGTCGCCAATGTTGCCCTTGTCTTTGCCGCCCACCATGCCGAAGACGAGCTCGCCGCGCTTGCCGCCAAAGCCCTCGACGGTGGACTTGATGGCTTTCTGGACGCCCCAGCCGCCCTCGCCGGCGGCGGCCTTGATGGTGACGCTGTGCAGGCGGCGCAGGGTCTGGTGGTCGAGACGGCGGGTGCGCTCGAGCTTGACGTCCTTTTGAAAAGAGCCGATGCCCTTCTTCATGCCGTCGACGTCAAAGACGTCTTTGGGCACGGACACGCCGTACCAGGCAAGGCGGTTGCGCGCGCCCATGAGCAGGCCCAGCAGGGCGGCGACCGTGGTCGGACCCAGGATGCCGTCGGTGGGCTCGGCGTTGTAGTACTCGGCGCCGACCTCGGTCCACCAGTCGCCGACGGCGCGCTCCGTCACGTCGCACAGCAGGCCGTCCATGTACTGGGGCTCGAGCAGGCCGAAGAGGAATAGCGCCGTCTGGCACTGCTTGATGAGCTCGAGCACGGCCTCGGCAAAGGGGATCTTCTCGCTCGTCTTGTACAGCGACTGGAACTTGTCCTGCGTGGCGCGCGTCGGGTGCGCCAGCGTCAGGCCGGAGCGCCCGGAGCAGCCCAGCCGCTTGAGGTCCTCGTTGACAATGAACTCCTGCCGGTGGCGCCGGATGTCGCCGTCGCGCACGGCAATGACGGTGAGCGCCGACGGGAAGCTGCTGAGGTTCGTCGCCAGGATCTCGCCAAAGGGCGTCTTCTTGGGCCGCGCGTGATGCTGGTGCAGAATCTCAAAGTACAGCCGCAGCCGCGGCGTCCACTCCCGCTCGTCTTCGGGGATCGCCAGCACGCCCACCACCACCGAGTGCAGCGGGTCGCCCGTGTACGTCGCAATGACAATCGTCGGCGACTGCCGCGAGCACACCCACTGCTCCACAAGGTACAGCTCGTATCCGGGCAGCATCGCCCGCCGCTCGATCACGGCCACGCAGGGGTCTTCCTCGAGGTATCTGTCTTGTTGTCAGACGGTGCCGAGGCAAGGGAATGGGAGAGCCAGCCTACAGAAACGAGACCGGGTCGGGCGTGACAATGTGCCGCCGTCTCAGCGTCGGCGGCGACAAGACAGCCGCAGACGAGGGAGTCTCGGTCGAACCTGACGGAGGCGGTCGCGGCATGATCGCCGAGAGGGCGGTCTCGTCGACGGCTGCCGGCCGGGCGAGGCGCTGCCGCGATGACGGGCCCGCCGCTGCCGTCGCCGTCGCCGCCGCCGCCTGCCGGGCCGCCGTGATCTCCTCTTCACGGTAGGCGCGCGGGTCCGGCATGGCCGGTATGGAAAACCGAAAGGACATGCTGTCTGAGGGAGGAAAGGGGAAGAAGACGAGAGAGCTCGGTCGGGCTAGGGGCTCGGATTCCGGGACCGGAGTCGGCTGTGGACGCGGCCAGCGGTGGGCATGGCGGAGCTGTCTTGGATCGACAGCCGCTTCGGTGTCCGCGTCGGATGCCCGTGGCCGTGGCGGAAGAGGGCGTCGTGGCCGTGGTCAGGGTTGAGATGGGGGAGAAAGATGCTGGAGCTCGTGCCAGGTTGCTGAGCATGTGACTTGGCGCCTTGGCTGCGTCATGGCAGCTTGGCTGCCCCAAACGGCAGGCACGATAATCCGGCGTGTTCTCCGCAGCCGATTCCGCTGTTCCCCCTGATTGGCTGTTTTGTCCGGTCCAGCCAGCAGTGGGGGCACCCGCTACAGCCGCCCCGGAACAGTGCCTTAATGCTTACTGAGGAAGGAACACACCAGCCAGCACCACAACGGCCTCCACTGAACCTCGTGCCGCAATCGCTCTTCTTCTCTTGTCGTCTTTCTCACTGCCCCCCTCTCTTCTCCCCACGCGCCCACCTCGTCTCGATCCTCTTTGTCCGCCCCTCGAGCTCCTCTGCCGCACCCGCATCCTTGTTTGCTCCATGATTTAGCATTTCTTCCGACTTCGAGCCAGAACCTGCAGCCGGCCATCACGCGAGCCTTCGCCGACGAGCTTTCTCCAACGGGCGTCCCGGACAGGCTTCTTGGCGGCCAGCAGCTTGCTCCGAGCACTCGCCTTTGCGTTCCTCGTTCCGTCCGCCGTCCTGCCACCCGGCTGGTGAGCCTCCGCCTGCACCATGGCGGACAACATGCCCACGCTGCGGAACGACCTCGCGCAGGTCGCCCGCAAGGCCCGGCTCACGTCGGCCGTGGCCGATGTTGACCGGATCATCGACCGCCTGCTGGAGGCGCGGGAGAAGATTGCAGCAGGTGGGCCATCTGCGTGTGCATCAGCTTGGTTTGTCGGGCCCAGCATGCTGACTCCGGGACAGACCAGGACCCGCACGCCGCCAGCCTCGTGCTGACGCGGCTGCAAAACCCCATCAAGGAGGCGTTTGAGACGGTAAACGACGACCTCAAGGCGGTGTCCAAGACGCAGCGGGAGTTTGGAAAGGCGCTCGACCGGGTATGCTTGATCTGTCTCTTTCCGGCAGAGGGTGTGCGTGCGTGCGTGCGTGCGTGCATGCTGACAGCTGTGTTCGCAGTCCTTTCCGGTCACGGCGCTGCCAACCGACCACGACGTGATGGCGGACCACTCGGCCCTGATCAACCGGGCCATCGCCATGCATCTCCTCCGCGAGGGCCACTTTGAATCCGCGGGCGTCTTCATGGACGAGGCCCGCAGCGAGCTGGAGCGCGGCGACAAAGGCCCCTCGTCGACAAGCCGGACGGCACGGACCAACGGCGGCGGCGGCGGCGGCGGCGACGGCGACGGCGACCTCCACGACACAGACATGGCCAACGGAGACAACAGCAGCACCACCAGCAGCAGCGGCAGCAGCAGCAAAGACGGCAGCGACGTGTCCGGCCACTCCGTCACCAACTTTACGCACGCCGAGTCGCTCTACCTGCGGGACAAGTTCCAGAGCATGTACTCGATCCTGCAGGACATCAAGGCCCACGACCTGACGTCGGCCATCGCGTGGGCGCGCACCAACTCGCTGGCGCTCGAAGCGCGCGGGTCCAATCTCGAGTTCGAGCTGTGCAAGCTGCAGTACGTCTGGCTGGCCAAGTCGAGCGCGACGGGCGGTGCGGCTGCCGGGCCGGCGGCCCCTGCGGACCTGAGCGCGGCGTTTCAGTACGCGCGGGAGCACTTTGGGCGCTTTCGCGACCGGCACCTGGCCGAGATCCAGCGGCTGGCGGCGGCGCTCGTCTTCTCGTCCAACATTGGCGCGTCGCCGTACGCGACCGTGTTCGAGACGGCGACGGCGTTCGAGGAGGTGGCCACGGCCTTTACGCGCGAGTTCTGCTCGCTGCTGGGCCTGTCGGCCGAGTCGCCGCTCTACGTGGCGGCCAAGGCGGGCGTGGTGGCGCTGCCGCGGCTCATCAAGTTCATCGGGGCCACGCGCAGCAAGCGCACCGAGTGGACGACGGCGGACGAGATGGCCTTTGAGACGCCGCTGCCGGCCTCCATGACCTACCACTCCATCTTTGTCTGCCCCGTGTCCAAGGAGCAGACGACCGAGGCCAACCCGCCCATGCGGCTGCCCTGCGGCCACGTGCTCGCCCACGACTCACTGCAGAACCTCGCCAAGGGGTCCAAGTTCAAGTGTCCCTACTGTCCGGTCGAGGGCCACCTCCGCGACGCGCGGCAGATCATTCTGTAGGGGGATGCGACCGGCCGTCGCGGCTTGAGGCGGGGCGGCGGCAGCGGCAGCGGCAGCGGCGGCAGCGATGGCGACAGCGATGGCGACAGCGATGGCGACAGCGATGGCAGCAGCGGCAGCAGTGGCGGCAGCCGCAGCGGTCTGATCAGACGACGCACGTCGCCGCCGTCCCTCGTCCTCCGCCGCCCGTCGCCGGGTCCGCCTGTTTTGCCATCTCTGGAGGCTTTCCCTTGGTATTACACGCATGCTGTGCCGAGCGTTCCGTTGCCAGGGGGAGCAGTGGGGGCGATGTTGGAAAGGGTGTTGGCCAGGGCACGGGAACGCATACACGCACGCGCACGCGAACGGAGACGGGCGGCACCGAGACGGGAACTCGTTGCCGTCCGCTCAGCTGTCTCCATACTGACCGCCACTGCGCAGTCTGTGGGCCGCGGACGGGGACAGACGCGGAGTCTGCCCTGGGGCCGGGCGCGGCAGGTTGCCGGCTGGTTCCCCTGGGCGCCCCGGCAAGCCTCGCCTCTATGGCACACGTGGGCCAGCTGGTGACTCCTAGATGGAGTCCGTCGTTTGGCCGGCATCCACTTACACCGACCGGGACCACCACTGAGCAACATTGTTACGAAGCGACGGCTGGCAGTCCGGGCCGCATTCGTGCCGCAGCGAGCAGTCGGGCGTCATCCCAGCCCATTCAGCGTCCGCCACGTTTGCCGTTTCGGCGCCGAGCATCCCTCGTCTTTTCATCTGTCGGTCCTCTCGGCTCGCCTCTTTGCTCGCCTTGCCGCCACAGCGACCCTCTGCGGGCTATCTTTGTGATTGGGTCTCGATATCTTGTTCTTTCTAGGTGTTCTTTATGCTGCAGAGGAAAGGATGAGCGGCTACGGGTTTCGGGATTGTTTTCTTTGCTTTTCTCGTTTGTTTGAGCCCGGTCTCGGCGAGCTACCGCCACACCGGCAGCGAATCCCTTGCTTTATTCGTTCGGACTGGGTTGGAAGGCTTTTCTTATTTTGTTGTTTTTTTAACAGCGGCGCAGTCCCGTGGCAGCCAAGCGTCCTAGCGTATTAAACATTGTGTTTTCTGGCTTTGCCATGCTGTCTGAACGGTCCCGGTGTACGACAAAGCGTTTCTGGTGAAGGACCAGATCGTAGCCGACTCGAATCTGTTTATGCAACGTTCCTGTTTTGAGGCCTACAGCTGTGCCGGGCCCGCTGTGCCGCTCGTGTTTGGGCTCTCGGGCCTGCTGCCTCCTTGGCGGTTCGGGACCCCGTGTCAACGCGTCCGGATTCTGTAACCCAGCCTCGCGGGCCGGCTTCCGGATGCAGAGGCCATGGCAAAGGCCTCTGGGTTTGGACTGGCTGGAGCTGTTGTTACTTATTTTATCTTGTTCAAGATCGATAAGCATGGTTGGAGCGACCTTTTGGTCGACCGCGCTGAATGGAAAAGTGAAGAAAGCAAAAATTAAGATACGTAAATCATAAATAAATCAAAATAAATAAATCAAAAGAAGCTTCACTTGCTATCTTTTTGCTAACCTTCACTGGACAGTAGTCTTACCAACTATATACCGTCTCTCCATTTCCCTTTCTTGCCGAGTCTCTGGCCAGCATGCCGATCACGCGGACAACGGCGCCGAGTGCTCGTCACTCGCTGTTACGGTTTCCCAGTTCCTTATATGTCCTACCGCCTCACGTTTGTGGCATGCCAAACAGAGAAACACGGCCAGGGACGCCGTCTTTCTTCACGATCCTACAGGTTTTGACGTTTCCTTCGTTGTTGACGAGCGTGGCTGCCTTTGAGAACCACCTCGATAGAGTACACCCTAGGTCCGACCCGTTTACAAGCCTACATCAAGCCCAGCGTGACCAAGACGACAAAGACCAGGAGGACGACGAGGGCGACGTTGGGCGCCGTGTTGCTCGTGGCCACGCCCGCGGCGGCCAGCGTGCGTCCGAGGAGACCCTCTGCCGCAGCGGCCACGGGCCGGGCGACGGGCGCAGGGAGGACGGGCTGCAGCCACGGCCACGCCGAATGCAGTGCCTGCTGCGCCCAGACGAGGCGGTGGTGGTTGCCGTGCGGTGCGGCGTGCGCCTCGGCTTTGGCTGGCGGGAGAAGAAGCAGCGCCTCCTCCAGGCGTGCCCGTTGATTTTGTGACGCGCGCGGCCCGCCGGGGAGCGGGAGGAAAGGAGCGCGTGCTGCTGCGCCAGGCTGTGCCTTTCCTGTGCCAAGTTCCTCAAACACGGATCCTTCGAGTGCAAGAACAGTAAAATCATTCCAGGGCCTTCATAGTGTGCACACCATTCTTTTGTCTGCCTTCACGTAGAGGAGGCCCGGCCTCCCACGCACAGATACATGGTAAAACAAGATGCATGTAAATGGGAATATACAGGCGCAGACAGATCGCAAGCCACCCGCGAGACGTCGCATCTCGCTGCCCGTGCCACGCAAAACGCCCAGACAATACAGGAAGCAGAGCACAAAAAAGAGCAGTCCAGAAAGACAAAAGAAAAATAGGTATCCCGAGATATAGTTTGGCGGCCATCGTTACGTCATGAGAAGGTGAAGAGGATGTGTGTGAGAGAGCGAGAGCGAGAGCAAGAGCAAGAGCAAGAGAGCAAGAGGGCCCTCTAGTCGATCGTCATGCGGCTCGGCAGGGGCGGCTTGATGTCGTTCAGGCCAATGGAGTTGGCGTCATATGCGCTCTTCTCGTCGCGTGGGGTGCGCCGCAGGATATGCGCCTTGAGGCCGTTGCCAAAGTTGTGCATGCAGACAAAGGCATTGGCAATGGTCAGGAGGATGAGCATGATGGTGATCACGGCAAAGGCCGTCAGCGACTTCCGCACGGCCGTGTAGTTCTGCTTGTAGCCCGGCTGGTAGATGCGCACGAGCTTGAAGAAGAACCAAGCCAGGCCGCCCACGCACAGCATGATGCTGATGGCCATGCCGGCCTTGATCTCGTGGCGCGTGAAAAAGGCGGCCATCAGCAAGATGGCAATGGTGATGGGAATCGCGGCGGCCGTCAGCGCGAACTCAACGTCCGTCTTGCCGGTGACGATGACGAGGAATTGCACGGTGAACCCGAGGAAGAAGAAGAAGTCGAACTTGAGCAGCGCAATGAAGATCTGGTCGTCGTCAGCAGAGCACACACAGAAGGGCGAAGGGGGAGGGGAGAGACAAGAGCGTACCTGGTACGCAAGGAACCGCTTCTTCATACGGTAGTCGGCGCCAATCTGCTTAAGAATGTCCCAGGCAAACTCCTGGTACAGCTTCCAGGCGATGAAGCCCATGAAGATGGAGCACAGGCCAATGATACACGGGGTGGCGATCAGGTAGGGCCGGACGCGGTCCAGCAAGGTCACGCTGCCGATATCAGGGTTGATGGCGTTGCTGGCCGCGAGCGAGTCGATGGCGAGATGGATCTGGTCCGTCTGAATGGCCGTGTAGATGAGGAAGACCAGGTTGGCCACGCAGATGCCGATGATCTGGATCGTGTTCTTCATGCGCAGCGCGTCCCACACAAGCACCAGTTCGTACAGGAAGGCGAAGATAAAGAGGGTCAGGAATGTCGGAATGGACTTGTAAAAGGAGTTGTTCGTGGCGTTGTT
Source organism: Ophiostoma fasciatum (assembly GCA_019925495.1). Lineage (NCBI taxonomy): Eukaryota > Fungi > Ascomycota > Sordariomycetes > Ophiostomatales > Ophiostomataceae > Ophiostoma > Ophiostoma fasciatum. The sequence continues at coordinate 525,348 of JADHKM010000017.1, forward strand.
GTCCCTCTGATTGACGTTGGATTCGAACTCGGCAAAGACATAACTGCGGGCATCAGCATCCAAAGCACGAGCAACCGAGCACACGACAGGGCGACGGAACGCACGCTTCAAAGGCCAGGCAGATGATGGCCTGGATGGCCGTCGTGAAGAAAAAGGCCTTGGCCCACAGCGTGTCGATAAAGTCGAACATCCTGCGCTTCCTTGCCAACTCGACCTGGCCGGTCTCGCGGTAGAAGTACTCGTCGTTGCTGTAGGGCAGGCGGGCAAAGGTAGGATCCGGAGTCAGGAGTGACCGCCGGGACTCTTGACGCGGCGCCAGAACGGATGCCATGCGAGGGGCGTGGTCTCAGGATAGATATAGGCGGGCAGATGGCGCAGCAACGCCAGGGGGTAGGAGACCAACTGGCTTGGCGCAAGCCCGCGGTCTGGTTGCGCGGGCGCGGTCGGGCAGCAGCAGGGACGAAGGCCGCCCCTCGTGTCGGTGTTCGCGGTGGATGGCTGGCGGTGGGAGCGGGCGCCGGAGCGGTGAGAGGAAGTTGCGGTCAGTGGGATGTGAGGCTCGACAAGTGACAGATGACAGATGACGAGAAGATGTCTGGCTTTGGGGAGGGGCCAGAGAAGGAAGGGAAAAAAATAAAAAAAATAAAAAACTTGAACGGCTGGACGCAATAGGAGGGAAAGTGCGACCGCAGGTGTCGTTCAAAAGCGGGTCGGCAGCCGCACCTCGTATTCTGCACGACTCCCTCGCTATACGAGTTCAGAATGCCGAGTGAGAAAAGGAAAAACGGACCGGGGGGGAGGGGGTTGGGCCAGGGCAGGAGGAAGGAGCGAAGGGCGCCGCACATGTGTTTAGGAAAACGACAGAAACCGGCAAGAGCGACGCAGGGAAAGAAAGGGAAGGGACAAGGCACTCCCTCCTCCCCTAAAAGGACCGCCCTTCCTGAACCGGACGCGTGTTGCGGCCCACAGGCATACTCCGTACGGCTACGAAGCCTGTCCCGCCGTCCTGCCTTGCCGCGCAGAGAGGCCCGGGGTGCGCAGGGCTTAGCGGGGTGAGGGCGCCCACGAGATGAAACGCGATCGGAGTTGGTGCTCGAAAGCGGAAACAGGGGCTCAGGAGGCGCTGTTGGTGCCAAGACGGCGCCGATGCAAAACCGAGGAAAGAACGACTCTCCTGCTCTCTTGTAAATTGGTGTCCCGTATAACGACTCCGTATCCTACAAATATTGGCTCTGTCTGTCACATGGCGACTTCCTGTTTGGGGCCGTGCTCGTCGTCGCCCAAGGGCAAGAACGCCTCGCGACCCCATCCCTGTGGCTGCGCCTTCCCATGAGAACACAAAACCGGGTCCCCGTCCACCGGACTACTCCGTAGCGGGAACGCGCAAAAACTCGCCAGCGACCACCGACCGCTAGAAAGGGCGGAGCAGCGGCCGGTCCAGGAACGCACGAACGCCTGGCGTGGCGGTATATTTAGATTTGCAACGGCGCCGCGCAACGCAAGTCCAGTCCAGCGCGACGGAATCTATGTGCGTAATGGCCAGCCAGTTTACGCTGGCCGCGCACCGCGTCACGGGTAGCTCTTGCCCATTTTTGCACGGCTCTCGTACTCCGTATGCTTAAAAAGTACAACTACAAATACAGTGCGCGTCAGACAAACAAACAACCGTTCCACCAACATCGTCGACGACGTCGTCGCACCGCACCACATGGACGAGACATTGTGCCATGCGCATTTTCACAGCTGCTCTCTACCTCGATGCAGGTCTCGGCTCCGTGTCTCGCCACCCAGGTTTCACGTTCAAGTCAAGGATCGGTCGGTCCAAGACAGTTACCAATACAGTGCACATGGAAAACATACTGTGCTATTTCTGATCTTATCGCTATCGTCACGTGGTCTAAGAGAAAAACTGGCTCTATGCTTAATGGTTTAGCGCCCAGCAACGGCGGCATCGCATCGCGCGCGTCGGTGTGGGATCCGACGTCGAGACAGCCGCCATTTCGCGCCCGGACGTCTCCACGTGCACTCCCCCCCTCACCCCCTCCCCGAGTCGACGACGATTGCGCGCGCCGCTCCTTCTCCCGCCGTCGCCATGGACGTCGACACGGACGATGAGATCTTGCGCCAGATTGCTGCCGGCGGCCCAGTGGATTAGTACGTGAGAGCGCGAAAAGAAAAGCAGCAGCAGCAGCAGCAGCAGCAGCAGCAGCGGAGACGACGTTCGGCATCGCCGAAGCGCCCGGTGTCCCGACGGCGGGCGTCTGTCGCCGCGTGTGCATGCGTGCGGGCGGGCGGGCGGGCGTGCTGGCGTGCCGGTGTGCTAACCATGCTGCAGCTCCATCTGGCCGCGGCTGCTGTGCACGATCGTGACGCGGCTCGAGACGGTACGTGTGACCTTTTTTGTTTTTGTCGCCCTTCTCCAAGGCGTCGCCTCGTGCTGACGAATGCAGATTGCGCACCATGAGTTCCCGACGCCCATCATCCCCCCGCCGCGGCGGACGCAGTCCCGGCTGCCGTACATGACGCCGGCCGAGATCGCCGCGATCTCGAACGGAGCGGGCCCATCTTCATCGTCGGCGTCGTCGTCCACGATGGCCGCCTGGGCTGCCCAGGCCCAGGTGGCCGGCGCCAGCAGCAGCAACAGCAGCAGCAGCAGCAGCAGCAACAGCAGCAGCAATGTGAATGCGTCCTTGTCGCAGGAGGACACCAACAAGGAGAACACGGATCCTGTGCCGACGTCGGCGGCGGCAGCGGCAGCGGCAGCGGCAGCGGCGGCGGATGGATCTAGCCACGGGGCCGCTGAGAGCGACAGCAACGGCGGTGCGGGCGCAAGCGCCAACGCGGCCACCGCGGAGGCGCGGCCAAACGGGTCGAGCTCGCCGGTGCCGTCGTCGCCGTCGACGTCTGGGCGCACGTTGCCGCCGGAGGCCATGGAGCTGCTCAACTCGGTGATTACGACACTGACGACGTCGTTTGCCAAGTACCCGCCACACACGTTGCAGCGGCTGGCGGAGCTCGTGGTGGCGCCGCACCAGCACTACCGCAGCATGGCGGCGTACATGCATGCCGTGGACCGCGTCATCGGCGTGACCAGCTACCACAACGCGTACCCGCTGCCGCCGGCCGTGGCCGACAGCTTGGCCATGTTGCGGCTGGCCAACGGAATCGGGGGGGGAAACGGCATCGAGGAGAGCCATACCAACGGCAACGGCACCCACGCCGAAGACGGGGCCGCGAACGAGGAGGTCAACGGGGCGCTCCTGATGCCGATCCCCTGGCTGGGCCGACGAGCGACGAGTTCCGGCGGCAGCGACAGCGGCAGCGGCAGCGGCGGCGGCGGCGGCGGCGGCGGCGATGACGACAACGACAACGGCGACAGGACGGAGGAGGACGGGTCGAGCCCGCCGAGCGTGGCGGGCAGCGCGGACACGATTGCGTTTAGCACGGCGAGCAGCAGCACGCTCGGCGGGGGCTCACCACACGGGTCCCTTTCGCAACAACAGCAGCGGCAACAAGAGCAGCAGCAGCAGCCACTGCGGTCGACGCAGGGGTCGCAGCGGCGGATGGAGGTGCGGACGGAGGCGACAGAGAGGATCAACGGGCCCAATGGCGTGGGCAGCATCGAGACGGTCAGCGTGTCGGTCAACGGGATTCCGAGCCAGGGAGCCATCGCGGCGGCGGTGCAGCTGCAGCAGCAGCAGCGGGGCATCACGCAGGGCGAGCTGCTGCGCCAGGAGCAGACGGCCGGAGTGGTGCCGGTCAGCCAGCTGGCGCGGGCGGCGGCGGCGGCGCGGGCAGCGGCTGCCAGCGTCGTTGCCGCGGCGGGGGGCAGCGGCGGACGCTATGCAGGCGGCGAGCGCAGCCGGCGCCTCCTGTCTGCGCACAGCCGTGGCGGCGAGCTTGCGGCCGTCGCGGCGGACGAGGCGGACGACGATGAGGACGACGACATGGGGGAGGCGGACGACGGGGACGAGGACACGGCCATGGGCGGCACGGACGACGGCAAGAGGGCGGAGACGAGGAGGGAGAGAAGGCGGCGGAAAGGCAAGGGGAGGGAGGGGGAGGAGGACAAAGAGGAGGAGGACGGCGACGGCGACGGCGACGGCGACGACGATGACGATGACGAAGACGACAACGACAACGACAATGACGACGACGACATCGGAAATGACCATGCCAACAACAACAACAACGACAGCGAAGAGATTCCGCACGCGCGGGGTCCCGAGGAGATTGGCGCGGCGGACACGGGCCCGCAGCCGGCGTCCCTGGGCGGCAACGGCGGCGGCCGTCTTCGGATCGGCAGCTCCGCGGACGCGCGTGAACCGGACGTGCAGGACATGGACCTGGAGGCCGCCGTGGGGCGGAAGGCGCTGCAGCTGCCGCCGGGCACGGTGGCGGGGGCGATTGTACCGTCGCGGGGAGCGGCGGTGGAGTCAAAGGCAAAGGCGGAAGCAGAAGTGGAGGCGGAGGCGGAAGCGGAGGCAGAGGCGGAAGCAGAGGCGGAAGCAGAAGCCGGCGGAGGTAGCAGGGCGGCACGGGCGACGACGCCGAAACGCGAGGCGGAGCAGGCGCCGGACGCGGAGGCGCCGGCCAAGCGGCGGAAGGAGGGGGGAGCGGACGGGGACGGGGACGAGGACGGGGAGGGCACCCGGGCAGCAGGCGAGGGCGAGGCGTGAAGCGGTCTACCGCCATGGTGGTTGAGAACGGACTGTATGGGAGGTCCAGGTGATCCGTATTCCGTACTTTTTATTTCGTGGGCGGGGATGAACATTATGTCTGGAACTGGAATTCGGAACCACATGCATGGACGCACTCTACGAAACGCAAGCACGAGGAGACAAACAAACTGCATGGATTTCTGTGTGGTCGGGCTCGCCGGGCGGCGGGTGAATTCAAGAGGGGCGACGTTTTCTCTTTCACCCGGCGCGCGCGCGGCGAGCGCGACGTCTCCCATTCGGGCCTATCCTCGCGGCGGCATCGCCATGTCGCCAAGCAAACGCACGGCAGAGCCGTGCCTCCCGTGTCTCTATCCCAAGCCCTGGATAATCCATTTTTGACTCCAAAAAAAAGAAAAAGGAAAAAGGCGGTATCGTCAGTCGTGCTGCCGTCGAGGCAAAGTGAGGGGGGTAGCGGTAGATGAGGCGAAGAATAAAAGGAACAGATGAAGGACAGAATGAAGGACAGAATGAAGACAGAATGAAGGACAGAAAGGACGAGAACAAAGAGACGAGGCGCTAGTTCCGGATCAAGGTGTCGCCCTTGCAGATGCCGTAGCTGCAGCAGGCGTCGGGGCTGAGCTTTCCGTTGAGGATGAGGTCGATCTTGGCCTGGGCGGTCAGCAGAAGAAGGGGAGGGAAAGGAAGAGGAGGGAGACGGGAAGACGCACAGCCGGACAGGGCACGGGCGTGGCGCTGGCGCGCGAAAAGGCCATGGCCACGGCGGCGAGGAGCAGGAGCTGCATCGTGAGATGCAGACCGGAAGCCGGACGTGGCAGCCAAGGCCGGACGCAGGAGAGAGGGCTCGAGACCAGACGGTTCAAGACCAGACGGTTCAAGACCAGACGGTTCAAGACCAGACGGTTCAAGGCCAGACGAGGTCAAGACCAGACGAGGTTCAAGCTCAGACGTCACCAAACACAGCGGACGGGGGAGGGCGGACAAGAGGACGGGGAATACGAGAGCGGGCTGGGGCTGCCTATAGATATATACTTAAGCATACCGGGGTGGGGGGGGGGGGGAAGGGGGGGGGGGGGGCACGAAAAATGGATCGCTGGGGAGGGAGGAGAGAGCTAGGGCAACCGAGGCGACGGGCACGGCCGCCAAGCCGGACTGGACTTGGGGTGTTTCTGGTTTCCTCAGCCTTTTGGGCAGGCAGTGAAACGGACCCCTGCGGGTGGGGAGGACAAGAATGTGAAGGGAGGAGAGAGGAGAGGCGAGAGGGCGAGAGGACGAGAGGACGAGAGGACGAGAAGAGGACGAGGACGAGCAGAAGACGAGGACGAGCAGAAGACGAGGACGAGCAGAGGCAGAGGACGGCAGAAAAGGAGAGCCGGAAAAAGCAAAAAGGAAGGGCGGGACGAGCACAAGAGCGCACGCCGAGCCAATGTGAGACAGGGAGGCCGAAGCGAGACGAAGACTGGCACGGAAACGGCCTCGAGGGCGACAGCGACGCAGGGCGACGCCAGGCGGCCGCCAGCACAGGAATGGGGCGAGGAATGGAATGGCGCGCGCCGGGAATGGGCACCGGACAACGACAAGTATATTTTACAGAGTAATAAGCATACAGAGTGCTGTGCGAGCCAATTTGCGCGACGAACCTCCGCGAGGGCGCCCGCGAGGGAGGCGTCGGCCAAGAGGCGCGGATTGCTCGTATTTCGGCGAGGAATGTGGGTCCTGGTCAGCCTCGAGGTCAGACAGGGCCGAAATACGAGGGGCGGCGGCGGCGGCGGCGGCGGCGGGCGTGGGCGTGGGCGTGGGCGTGGGCGCGGGCGCCGCAGCGCGATCGTGCCGCCTCTCCTCTGTATCGATCCTGCCCTGGACGCGGCAACGTGCGCACCGTTGCTGCGCAAGAATGCCGCGCGCTGCGCAAGAATGCCGCGCGCTCCCTCGGGCGCGTCCGCGGCCTGGGGAAGTGTGGGGGTGCACGTGACCCAGGGAAAGGAAATTAAGGAGCGCGATCACGACGAGATGAAGGACAGAAATACGGGGTTGTATACGGAGGACGGGCGATGTGCTGGAGCACTCCCTATGCTTACGAGGATAAAAACTCGACTACGGAGTACTCTGTAATCTCTGCCTACGACTCCGTATCTTTGCGACGGCCAAGCGGCCGCCGCCAGCTAGCCGGCTCGAGCCCCAAAAGGACTCCGCAGATAAAGAGAAGCTTGCCGGCCCTCTGGAGGCCTGCACGAATAGCGGCTCGTATTCGGCGACGATCCTCACAGCCCACAGAAGAGAGCCCACAGAAGAGAGCCCACAGAAGAGAGCCCACAGAAGAAAAGACACCGCCGCCCATGGCCGCCACCGTCGACCTGGACGCGCTGCTGGCGACGCTGCCGGCGTGCAAGCGCTGCCGCAAGAACCGGCGGCGGTGCGACACGGAGCTGCCGTCGTGCGCCAACTGCGCCAAGGCCGGCCTCGAGTGCATCTTTTACGACCACGCGCTGCGCGAGGAGCTGCCGCGCAGCTACATTGCGTCGCTGGTCGCGCATCTGACGGGGACGGGGGGGGGGTCGGCGGCGGGGGCGGCGGCGGCGGTGGTACCTCCTGTGGCGGCATCGGCGGCGCCGAGGCCGCCACAGGAGGTGCCGCCGCCCCCGCCGCAGCCCCAGCACCACTTTGCCCGGGCGCAGGGCGCGTACCGCTATCTCGGCGCCGGGTCGCCGCTGCTGGACCTGCCGCCCGGCCGGTGGTGGGCCGAGCGTCCGGGATTGGGGCGCGACGGCGCGCTTGCGCTGGCGCTGCCGCCGGATCTGCTGCCGGATCTGTCCCAGGCCGCCGCCGCCGCCGCCGCCGCCGCCGACAACAACCGCATGACGCCGGCGCTGCGGCGGTGGCTGGTCCGGCTCTTCTTTGACGTGCTGCAGCCGGTGTACCCGGTGCTGGACCCGCAGGCGTGGCAGCGGGACGACGACGATGACGACGGCGACGGCGGCAGCCCCGACCTCCTCGACGCCTGCCTGGACGCGCACGGCCACGTGGCGGGCCCGCCGACGCAGGTGTTCATGGTGGAGATGGTGTGCGCGGTGGCGTGCCACCTGGCGTGCCAGATCGGGGGCGGGCCGGCGGCGGGGCGGGCGGCGGCGCAGGCGGCGCTGCTGGCGGCGGCGGCGGCGGCGGCGCACGAGCGGGCGCTGCAGCACATTGCGACGGCGACGGCGGCGCAGGCGGTGTCGACGCTGCAGGTGGTGGTGCTGCTGGTGCTGCACACGCTGTTCCGGCCGGCCAGCGGCAACCTCAGCCAGCAGCTGGGCTTTGCCATCCGGCTGGTGGTGGACCTGGGGGCGGCCGAGAAGGAGAGGGCGGCGGGCGCCCGCGACGAGGACGGCGGCGGCGGCGGCGGCGAGGAGGAGGACGACCACGACGAGGATGACGACCACGACGACAACCACGACAGCGCCGCCCGCGGGCCCTGCCTGCCGGCGCTCTACCAGGTCATCTACTGCCTCGAGAACGAGGTGTGCGGCGTGCTGGTGCGGCCGACGGCGCTGCCGGAGCCGCCGACGCCGCTGCAGCCGCCCGCCGTGCCCCTGGCTGCCGCTGTGGGTGGGGGTGCTACGCACACCTCCTCCTCCTCCTCCTCCTCCTCCTCCCCGCCCCTCCCGCCGCTGCTCGGCCTGCTGTGCACGCTGCTCCGCGTGCAGGCGCGGTGCCGGCGGGGGGCGCGCATCGACGCGCCGGTGCGGGCCGCCGTGCTGGCCCTGGCGGCCGAGGCAGCAGCCGACGGAGAGGCGGCCGCCCCCGCCCTCCACCCCCGCGTGCGCGTGGCCCTGGCCGAGACGGCGCTGCTGCTGGCGCCGTCGGCCGCCGCCGCCGCCGCGCTGCTGGCCGCCTACGCCGCCGACGGCTGCGTGGCCACCTTCCTGGCGCCCTACTGGGTGCACCGCGCGGCGGTGCTGGTGGTGGAGGAGGGCGGCGGCGGCGACGGCGACGGCGACGGCGACGACATTGACACGCCCGCACGGCTGCACGCGTACGGCCAGGCCGTGGCGCTGCTGACGCGGTGGTCGGCGCTGTGGCCGGGCGCGGGCACGCTGCGGGAGGCGCTGGAGGCGCGGCTGGCCGCTGGGCGCCAAGGCTGTTATCGGCGCTAGAGTGTTAGACGACCGGAATACCCGTATAACTACGGTTACCCGGAGCATCTTCACCGAATCAACTTGCACCACCACCACACCACACCACCACACCACACCACACCACCATGCCGCCTGCGCGCGTCCGCCGCCGGGCGCAGGCGTGCGCGCGCTGCCGCCTGCGCAAGGTGCACTGCGACGCGCTGCCGGCGGGCTGCTCGCTGTGCGCCGAGGCCGGCGTCGCCTGCGTGGCCCTCAACGCCGCCACGCGCCAGGCGCTGCCGCGCAGCATTGCCCAGTTTCTGGAGACGCAGATTGCCGAGCGCGAGCGGGAGCGGGAGCGCGGGCGCGGCGCGCGGGGAGGCCTGCCGCCGGGGCCACTTCGCCCGGGTCTGACGGTCCGGCCGGCACCGCCGTCCTCCTCCAGCCAGCTCCCCCCCGACCGCGTGTTTGCCCCCCCCGCCGTCGGCGCGCTGCTGGACGGCGTCACGCCGGCCTTTCTCGGGCTGTCGGCGGCCGTGCCGCTGGCGCGCTGCGTCGTCGCCGGCACGCGGCTGCCGTCGGCGCGGGAGGTGCTGGGCGGCGAGGCCAGCCGGCCGGGCAGCGAGGGCAGCCAGGGCAGCCAGGGCAGCCAGGGCAGCCAGAGCAGCCAGGTGCTGTCGAGCACGTCCCCGCCGCCGCCGCCATCGCCGGGCCTGGCTCCCTCCACGCCGCCGTCCCCCCCCCCCGCCACGCCGCTGTCGTCGATCCCCGTGCACGTGGCCGACTTCTTGTTCGACAACTACGTCTCGCGCGTGGCGCCGCAGTACCCGCTGTACTACACGCCGGACCTCGTGGCCATGCACCAGGCGGCGGTGCACGGGCGGCAGCGGCCCCCCCCGGCGTGCGGGCTGGCCTACGCCACGTACACGCTGCACCTCATCATGGCCATCTCGCTGTCGACGGCGGCGCGCTCCAAGCAGGCGCGGGCCAACGCCATCGCGGGCGGGCTGTTCGCGGCGGCGCTGGCGCAGCTGCCGGCGGTGCTGAGCAACGACCTGCGCGGGCTGCAGGCGCTGATCCTGCTGACGCAGTACACGTTCCTCAACCCGGGCGTGGCCAACTTCTGGCTGCTGACGGGCTTCATCAGCCAGGCCTGCATCGACCTGGGGCTGCACCAGGAGCTGCCGGCAGATGCAGATATCGACGGCGACGGCGCACGCGTCGTCGTCACCCCCCTCGAGCGCGACATGCGCCGCCGCGTCTTCTGGTGCGCCTACGAGATGGAGGTGGCCGTGTGCGGCGCGCTGCTGCGGCCCATCACGCTGCTGCGGCGCCACGTGACCACGGCCTTTCCGTCCGAGCTCGACGACGCCGCCATCACGGCCGCCGGCATCGACGTCGCGCGCGGCCGCGCCACCAAGTTCACGTCGCACCTGATCTGGCGCTACCGCGTGATTGAGTGCGACATTGTGCCGGTGCTGTTTCACGGGGAGCCGGTGCCGGGCTCGGACGAGGAGCCGGACAGTCAAGGGAACCTTTCCGCCTGGATGGCCCGCCAGGAGCAGGCCATCCTCGCGTGGAAGGCCGAGATCCACGCGCGGGCGGCGGCCAACACGGACGCGGCGGCGCAGTCGCTGTGGGACGAGATGCGGCTGTACGGCGACATCGCGTCCGACTACATCCTGGTGACGCTGTTCCGGCCGAGCCCGCGGCTGCGCGACCCGCCGGCGGCCAACCTGCTCAAGGCGTTTGCGGCGGCCGTGGGCGTGGCCGACGGCAGCTGGCAGCAGGCGAACCTGGCCTTTGGCGGCAGCAAGTACGTCTTCCACGCCTGCTACCACTCCTTCTCCGCCGCCATCGCCTTCTTGCAGGCCCTGCAGCGCGCCACCCCGGCCGTCGCCGCCGCCTACCCCTGGCCCGCCGTCGAGGCCAACATGCGCGCCTTTGCCCGCTTCTTCGCCACCGTCGCCGAGCGCTGGCCCGCCGCCGAGCGCTGCCTCGAGGAGTACGAGCGCCTGCTCGCCCCGGTGAAGAAGGACGTCGCCGCGTACTACCGCGCGCAGGAGGAGGCCGCGGCGGCGGCAGCGGCGGCGGCAGCGGCGGCGGCGGCGGCAGCAGAGGCGGCGTCCCGCGCAGCAGCCCGTCGGTCGAGCGAGCACTATCTGTGGCAGCAGCAGCAGCAGCAGCAGCTGCTCCTGCTGCAGCAGCAGCACCTGCTGGAGGCGAGCCTGGCGCCCGACGACCTCGACCTCGACCTCGACGAGGCCCTGCGCTTCGGGCCCCTGTTCCACGCCGCGGCCGCGCCCGGCCTCGGGCCCCTCGACGCCCTCGACGCCGGTCTCGGCGGCGACGCGGGCTGGCCGCCGTTTGCGCCCATGGACTGGAACGAGGAGTTTGGGTTTGGCTTCTGATACTTGCACCGATAACACTTACACCACGGTACACCGGCGATAACACTTACACGACTAGCCGCAGATAGCACTTACGGAGTATTACAAGCAGTTACGTACCCCGTAGCACTTACACGCTAGCGTGCGCTGTTGTCCGTTAGTGCGGCGCCGCGATAACAACGTCGACGAGGTTGGCCCGTCGGCCGTGAGCGCGGCATCGGGTCACCCCTGTGTATAAGTTGAGCGTAGAAAAAGCAGACAGACAGCAGACAGCAGGCAGACACCATCCAGACACCAGACCAGACACCAGACCAGACACCATGGCCTACCACCTCGAGATCCCCGTCATCGACATCAGCCGCTCGCTGACGGGCGACGCGGCGGCGCGCAAGGCCTGCGCGTACGAGCTGCGCGCGGCGCTGGAGCAGGTGGGCTTCTTCCAGATCGTCGGGCACTCGGTGGCGCCGGCGGTGCAGGAGCGCTTCCTGGCGGCCATTGCGGCCTTTTTCGCGCTGCCGCTCGAGGCCAAGGCGGCCATCGGCGTGGACGTGTCGCCGTGCAACCGCGGCTACGAGCGCATCGGCGTCGAGCGGCTGGAGGAGCTGGGCGACCGCACGGCCATTGAGAAGAAGGAGGGCTTCTGCGTGCGCCCGGAGCGCCCGCTGGGCCGCTTCATGACGGGGCCCAACCAGTGGCCCGACCCGGCGCTGCCGGGCATGGCCGACTTCCGCGCGGCGTACCTGGCCTACTTTGACGCCGTGCACGCGCTCAGCGTGCACCTGTTCCGGCTGATGGCGCTCAGCCTCGACCTGGACGAGCACTTTTTCGACGACTTCGCCTCGGACCCGGACGGCATCCAGCTCTGCCGCGCCCACCACTACCCGCCGAACCCCAACCCCAGCCCGGCCGCCGGCGGCGGGCCCACGGGCCGCGGCGTGGGCGCGCACACCGACTTTGGCGCGCTGACGCTGCTGCTGCAGGACACGGTCGGCGGCCTCGAGGTGCTGCACAAGCCGTCGGGCACCTGGCACCCCGTGCCGCCCATCGCCGGCGCCTACGTCGTCAACATTGGCGACCTCATGCAGCGCTGGACCAACGACCGCTACCTCAGCACCATGCACCGCGTCACCTCGCCGCCCTCGCTGCGGCCCCGCTACTCCGTCGCCTACTTCAACGACGGCGGCGCCCTCGACGCCGTCGTCGAGGCCCTGCCCACCTGCGTCGCCCCCGGCGAGCGGCCCAAGTACGCGCCCCTGCGCGTCGAGGACCACCTCGTGCGCCGCTACACCCAGAGCTACGCCCTCGGCGGCGTGCCCATCAAGACGGCCCCGCCCGTGCAGCAGCGGGCCGAGATTGCTGTGTAGGGTGGTGGAGAGGGGGAGGAGGCTGTAGAGTAAATATATGTAGATAAATCTATTCAGACAGTCTACCGTCCGTCAGATATCCCCCCGGTAGTCCGCCGTCGGCGCCGCAAAGCCGCACGCCTGGCCGTCGCGGATCTGCACCGCCGCCTCGTCCGCCGGCGCATAGCGCCCGGCCACCAGGTCCTGCATGTACGTGTAGGGGCAGTCGCCGGCGCCGCCGCGCACGGCCACGAAGCCGCGGTGGCCCAGCTGGAACAGGTTGTTCTCGACGCCCCATTCGCGGCGCCGGCGGCGCACCTCGTCCGCGCGCAGCTCGCACGCCACAATGTGGTCGGGCGTGCCGTCGCCGCGCTCCAGCACGCGGCCCTCGGGGTCCACAAAGAGCGCCTCGCCCATGCTGCGCCACGTCGTGCCGTCGTGGCCCGCCAGCGCCACGCTCGCCGTGTACAGCAGGTTGGCCGCCGCGTTGGCCCGGTTCGTCAGCTCCCAGCTGTCGCGGATCGGCGCCGTGTAGCCCGCCGTGCGCAGCAGCACCTCGGCGCCGCGGTACGCCGCCTCGCGCGCCATCTCGGGGAACATGCCGTCGTGGCAGATGATGAGGCTCATGCGCACCCCCCCGGGGCCCGCGAACACGCTCACCCCCTGGTTGCCCGGGTACCACGGCTCCACCGGCACCCACGGGTGCATCTTGCGGTAGTAGCTGGCCACGCGCCCGCCGTCGTCCACCACCAGGCCCACGTTCCACGGCGCCGACGGCTGCGCGTCGTTGGCCTCGAGGATGCTGAACACGCCCCACACGCGCTGCTCCGCGCACACCGCCCGGAACGCCGCCACCTCCGGCCCGTCCATCCGGCACAGCACCGCCGCGTCCGTCGCCATCGTCAGCCCGTGGATGCTGTACTCGGGGAACAGCACCAGGTCCGCCGCCGGGTACTCGCGCTTCGCCCGCCGCACCAGCCCGCACACGTGCGCCGTCGCCGCCGCCAGCTGCGCCGCCGTCTCCACCCGGAACAGCTGCGACTGCACCGCCGCCACCACGATGCCCCCGCTCGTCTTGTTGAGGCCGCCGAGTCCGCTCATGGTGGTGTGTGAGGTGTGGTGGTGTGGTTCGGTGTGAGTTCGACGACGTCTGCCTCGACGACGTCTGCCTCGACGACGTCCGCCTCGACGATGCCGCCCCGACGACGCCGCCCCGACGACGTCGTCGTCCCGACGTCGTCGCTGCCACGTGGGATCGCGTGCAGCCTTCCGCCCGCTCGGGACCCTTATCGGCGCTAGCGGACGACAGCGCACGGCGGACGACGGCGCACGCGGTTTTGCGCTACCACGGCTTTGGGCGCTGGCCAGCGTCGACTAGGCGAGCGACGACGTCGAGGCGCGGGGACGGCAAAACGGCGGAAAGCTCACCGGTTGGAGATAGACCGACTGACGACAGCCAGACAGCAGCCTTGCCAGGAGTGCCGTTCTATCTCTGGCCAAGAATACAAAGGCCGGCGTCGATCGTGAGCCCGCAATCGGGGCGCGAGCCTAGACAGGATATGGATATGGATATGGATATGGAGAGATATCGCCGCACGGCTGTGCCGCGACGGTATCAAGGACGCAGCGACGGCGACGCTCGCCGCCACGGCCTGCCCAGATAAGAGCCCTGATTGGCATACGGCGTATAAGATGCCGGGTGGCCAAGCCCGCCGCCGGCCCTCCTGGTGAGGAAGGCCTGCTGCCGCATCCACGCTGACGCTGACCACCCTCTTACTTCCTTCTCCTCATTCTCCCCTGACAGCATGGACGCCAGCGAGAGCGAGAAGCTGCCGCACGTCGGCAGCCAGGCGGTGACGCCGGCCGAGAGCCTGCGCGCCGAGGCCGTGGCCGAGGACGACGGCGAGGTGTTCAAGGTCGACGCCGGCAAGACGCAGTTCCGCGCCCTCGGCCTCTTCCGCACCATTGTCGTCCTCGTCAAGCTGTGCTTTGCCACCGGCGTGCTCTCCATCCCCTCCGCCCTCGGCGTCGTCGGCTACGGCCCGGGCCTGGTCATCCTGGCTCTGTGGAGCGGCCTGACCATGTGTATGTCGTCGTCCTCCTCCTCTCTCGCTGGTCGACTGCCGCTCACCCCCAGACTACTCCTACGTCGCCTACCAGTTCCGCATGCGCTACCACGGCGTGCACAACATTGTCGACGCCGCCATGGTCGTGGGCGGGCCCATCTTCCGCGAGATCACGTCGGCGCTCTTTCTGCTGACGTGGATGTGCGTCCCCCCCTTCTCCCCCTCCTCTCTCTCTCTTCCTGCATCTGACAGCCAGCCTCGCCACCGGCTCCGGCTTCATCGGCCTGTCCCAGGGCTTCAAGGTCCTGGCCAACGGCCGCGGCTGCATGATCGTGTGGACGCTGGTCGCCGCCATTGCCACCGGCATCCTCTCCAGCATCCGCACCCTCGGCAAGCTGGCCATCTTTACGTGGATCGGCTTCATCAGCATCTTTACGGCCGTCTTTGTTGTTGTGTATGTTTTTTCTTTTCTTTTTTTTCTTATTCTTTTTTTCTTTTTTTAAGCTCCTCTCTAACTCCTCAGCGTCGGCGTCACCACCGTCGACCGCCCCGCCGCCGCCCCCAAGACGGGCCCGTACGAGCTCGGCGTCATCGCCGTCGGCCACCCGACCTTTGTCGCCGGGCTCGTGGCCGCCCTCAACCTCTTTTGTGCGTACATGCCCCTCGCCCCTCGCCCCTTGTGCCCCCTCCCTCCCCCCCCCTGCTGACCGACAGCCGGCTTCGGGTCGACGTCGACGTTCATGCCCGTCATCGCCGAGATGAAGGTGCCGCGCAAGTTCCCCAAGGCCCTCTTCATCTCGCAGCTCTTCCTCATCGCCTGCTACATGTCCTTTGGCATGGTCATCTACATGTACTGCGGCCAGTACATCACCAGCCCCTCGCTCGCCAACGCCGGCGGCACCCTCGAGAAGATCGCCTACGGCATCTCCATCCCGGGCTTCATGATGACCTCCACCCTCTGGGTGCACGTCGCCGCCAAATTCGTGCGTCCGCCCCGTCCCCACGAGACCGAGACCGAGACCGAGACCGTCCGGAAACTGACCGCCCAGCTCCTCGTCCGCATCCTGCGCGACTCCAAGCACCTCCAGAGCAACAGCCTCATCCACTGGGCCACGTGGCTGTACGTTTCCCCCTCCCTGTCTCTCTCTCTGTGTGTGTGCTTGAACGCTGACGAGCAGGTCCTCCACCATCGGCCTGACCACGCTGTCCTTCATCCTGGCCGAGGCCATTCCCTTTTTCAACTACATCCTCGGCCTCATCGGCTCGCTCTGCTGCTCGCCGACGTGTGTATGTTCCGGCCGGCCATTCTGGATTCCGAGAACGCATGCTGACCCCCCCCCAGCTCGTCATCCCCGCCATCCTCGGCCTCTACCTGCACAAGGGCCAGTGGTTCGCCAGCAAGGCCGTCACGGCCATCTGCGCCTTCCACTGCATTGTCGTCGTCGGCGGCTCCTTCATGGCCGTGGCCGGCACCTACACCACCATCCAGAGCATCATCGACGCCTATGCGGTGGGCGGCGTGGCCGGCGCCTTTACCTGCTAGAGGCCCGGGAGTGGCCGATGGTTGCTGTCCATAGACTTTGTATACACGCAGAATTTTCAGCCGGCGTCGTGCGTGGTCGTGTCGAAGCAGAGTTTTTCTCGTGCATGCATGCATGCAGCTGGCGAGGCAATTTCCCCTGGCCTCGCAAATGCGTCGCGCGGGGACGAGCATCGCCAAGCACGTTAATTTTCGATCGTCCACGTGGGCTTCCCCTGGATCGGGCCATGCAGGCCGGCGTATATTTACGGAGTAAATGCCTCGTCTCGTTTCGGCAAGGACAGCGTCTGGGCAGCCTGCGTTCCTGGACCTGCATCTGGCATCCGGGCTTCCGTCGCGATCCTGGGCGGAGGGGGAGGCAAAACCGTTCAACCCCACATGCAACGACAAAGACGAGAGCATAATGGAAACGCGTTTGTTTTTCGTAATGGAAGCGCCCTAGAAGGATGCGCCCAGCCCCTAGAAGGAAAAAAAACGGACCACGAGAGGACCATCGAGGGAATAAACGAAGATCCGGGCGGCATCGGACGGGGCCCCGGCCGCGCAGGATGGGCTTTGTGCGCCCTCCAGGCTGTACAGAGAGTATTGGTTCAGCATCCTTTTCTTCTCCGTGGCGGAGACCAGCGAAGAGGGGCGGACGCCGCCACCGGGCAGCACCGCAGATGGCCGGGGGGCAGCGGCTAGGGAGCACAGCGCTGCGCTATCCTGGTACAGGGCTGCGGGCTAGCGGAGTGCATTATTGTACGGAGCAGCTGTACGGAGTATGGCACAACGAGGCTGCTGCCCGTGGTGCTCTTGGCTAGCACGAGGCGGCGGCGGGCCGCGCGTTTGCTTGCTGGGCAAGAGGGCGAAGCCGTTGTGATACCCGGCCGGACGATTCCGCGTATTACTCGACGCATATTCGTAATACAGCCGGCACGCAACCATCCCTGGCGGCGGGCAGCCTGCTCGAGTGCCGCAGTGGGATCGCCGGCCCGGTGCGTGGACGACGCGGTGGACGGTGAAGTGGTCGGCGAACGTTGGCTGCCTGCCATCCGTCTGACGAGGTCTGCTGGTGGCCAGCTCCGGCCTGTCACCGGCGGCTGACGACGCCCGGCCAGGCCGTCTGCCGCTGCTCGCCGTGCCCGAGGCTGGGCCCAGGCTGTGGAACGCGGCCAGCAGCCGTGGCTGACCAGGCCAGCCAGGCCCGGCCCCCCCTGAGGCTGGCTGGGGCGGCGCTCTGTGGCCTGTGGCTGCGACGGGATCCGCCAAGACGGGAGAGATGCTTGGCTCGTCCGCAGTATCTCCCGGCGCAGCCAATGAGACCGGGTCTCGGCCAGGTCCAAGCTTTTGCGGAGGATTTACGGCCCCTTATCAGTGCCGTTGGCCTCCCCCCAAGACGTATGCTTAGTAGGGTGTCCACTGGCAACGCCTGCCGGCCACCCCAGCATACGTAGTTGTCTGCTTAGACGCACCCCCTCCCCCCGAGGTGAGTGCGCTAGAATCAGACAGCCAATGGCCGTGCAGAGATAAGGAGGCATTACTCGAGCAGCTTTGTCGTGGTCGTCAGCCTGATCGGCCACAGCGGTCAGCCTGTTTACGTTTCCGCAACAGATGTACCTGTATACTGTATTGTAGATGTACTCCGTACTTGACGTGCAGCCGTCACAACGTGCTACTTGGTACAGACCCAGCGCTCGCTCGGCTGCTGCGTCTTATCCGCCTCTGCCGTCCAGCACGGCAGCACCGCCGCCAAAAGGCCGACACGGCTAGCCCACCCACCACCTGTGCCGTGGTAGTCTGCTCCCCCCCGTCTCGTCTCGCCTCGCCTCGTCGACTTCGCGCCTTGGCGATCTGGATGCCCGCGTGCCCAACCCCAGACTTTCCCTCTCGCCAAGACGGCCAAGACGGCCAAGCCAAGCCAAGCAGGCAGCTCCCGCGGTCCTTCGCGTCGCATTCTCGCCCAGCGCAGCCATGCCCAGCGGCCGGAAGCCGGCGCGCCCAGGCGGTCCGGACACGGCGACAGCCACCTCTGGGTCGGCTGGGTCCCATGCAGCAGCGCGGCCTGCTGGCCTCGCTGAGGCCGACGCGCCGGCGCAACCCTGTAACGGGACGACCTGCCCAATCGAGGGCCGCGCTAGGCCCCATGCGGTAGCCGTGTCCTGGGTGGGTGCCCTGAGTGGGGAGTGGGCGTCGTAAAATAGACGGTAGGTACAGACCAGTACCGAGTCTGCGCCTGCTCCCGCACCCAGCTACAAGTAGAAGGGTGTACAATAGTTGCACACAGCGGGACGGTCTCTTATCGGGGCAGCATGTCCCCGGGACGGTCGATTTGGAGAAGGTCGCACGGCAGCTACGACCGGGGCGGGAGGGGCGGTGGATGCTTTGCTTGCGAACGCGCAGGGAAGGCGCGCAGAACCAAGCTGGGGTGGCAAGTCGTTGCATCGCACCGCGACCGGGATGACTCGAGGAAGGCGCCCGCCCCGGCGCATCACACGAGGGCGCCGAGGGAAGGAGCGGTGCAGTTGTACGCCGTATATTGTACTCTGTATGCTTATGCGGCAGGCGCCCCTGTAGAACACGCCTTCCCGGACGTCGACGCCGTGGCTGGGGAGGGAAGGTGCCGTGGCCCATGGCACGAGAAACACGAGACACCATCGCGGCGCATCTTGGGCCTCAGTCCGTCCTCGGCGTCTTTTCGTCTCCTTCTTCTACCGGCGGCCTCCACCTCTCTCGCCATCTCTCGCCATCTCTCGCCAACCGCTCTCTGCTGATCTTCGCCAGGGGTTGAACGGGTCAACGGGTCCTTCTGTTCGCCACTGCGCTCGCCCTAGGCATTTTGCTCGTCAGCACCTCGATGCCCCCTTCGATCTCGTCTTCCTTCTCTCTCCCTGCGTTCTTTTTGCCCGCGTCTCCCCGGGACCGGCCCCGGCCCATCCATCCATCCTCCCTCGCCTGCTTCTTTCTCCCTCATATCCTCCGGACAACGCCTTCGACGAGCTACGGAGTACGGAGAAGACGATCACCAGAGCACCAGAAAAAAAAAATATAGCACCAAATCTTTATCTCTAGTCGTGTTCCGTTCGACTCGCCCGCACGCTAACAGGGAGCCAGAACAAACAAAGAACAAATCCTGCGGCGCCCGCCATCCCCCTTTGGTCCCTAGTTCCCCTTCTCTCGACGCGCTGCCGCCGCGCCTCTCCCTCGCCCGACGTCTGCTCTCGCCCTGGCCGCATTCCCCATCCTCTCCCTGCCCGTCTGCCTTCGGCGTCTCCCGCCTGCTGGGCCTCCCCGACACATACGCTCCCTTCCTTCCCTGCACTTTCAGCTGCCCCGTCTTGGTCTTAGCCTCCCTGCATTGGCTCCTGCGGGCCTGGTATCTTGATACCACACCCTCTTCGTCCTGCTAGGCTGTCTGTGCGCTTCCCGTCTTTTTCTTGCTGCTGCTGCGGGTGGGTGTGAGAACTTCGTGCTCCCCGGTCCCTTTTCCTATATATAAAGGCCCGACCTCGACCTCTCGTCGATCTCGTTTCTCCTTCGTCTCCAGAACCATCTTCACGGTCACCGCACTCCTTTGGCTGCCGGTTTCTCCTCGCCACGAGCCTGACAAGAACGTTGGACACGGATTTCAAAAAAACAACCCAAACAACCCAAACAACCAAAACGTTCAACACAGAACAGATCAGGCCGCCACCATGAACAAGAAGAGTGACGAGGAAAAGTACGTCGCTGGCGACGCCGACGTCGCGCTCGGCTACACGAGCAACGAGAACGTCGTCCACAAGTCCGACTTCGTCGTCGGCGACAGCTGGTATGCCCGCGCCCAGCGCTTTGCTGGCAAGTTCGGCGTCGAGCAGCGCGGCATCGAGCGCGTGCCCGAGGATGAGCGCACCGACAAGACCATGACCAAGGTCGGCACCATGGTATGTGATTGCTCCCCCCCCCCCCCATCCATCCCCTGCTGCCTTTCTGTCTGTGGGCTGCCCGCTGACCACCCTCGCAGTGGCTGTCGGCCAACCTGGTCGTCTCGTCCTTTGCCATCGGCGCCCTCGCCGAGCCCATCTTCGATCTCGGCTTCGTGGACACCGCCCTGACCATCATCTTCATCAACATCCTGGCCATCATCCCCGTCAGCTTCTTCTCCACCTTTGGTCCTCGCTTCGGTCTGCGCCAGATGGTCCTGTCTCGCTTCTTCTTCGGTTACCACTTTGTCAAAGTTGGTACGTTTTGTGTCCTTTTGTGCCCTCTCACCCTTTCTCCCCCGTACCCGTTCTGACCTCTGCCAGCTGCTCTGTTCAACGTCATTGCCTGCCTCGGCTGGTCTGCGGCCAATGTCATTGTCGGCGCGCAAATGTTCCAGGCGGTCAACCACAACATGCACGGCTGGGCCGGCATCATTGTCATTGCCATCTCCACCCTGATGGTCTGCTTCTTCGGCTACAGCATCGTGCACACGTACGAGCGCTGGTCGTGGATTCCCTGCCTCATCATCTTCTGCATTGTCGCCGGCGAGTTCGGCCACTCGGGCAAGTTCAACAACCTGCTGCCCCTGGCCACCGGCAAGGGCGAGGCCGGCTCCGTGCTCTCCTTTGCCGCCACCGTCTACGGCTTCGGCACCGGCTGGTGCTCGTACGCCGCCGACTACACCGTCTACCAGCCCGTCAACCGCTCGCGCCAGTCCGTCTTCTGGTGGACCTTTGGCGGCCTGCTCTTCCCCCTGCTCTTCACCGAGCTGCTCGGCGCCGCCATCATGACCGCCTCCGCCACCGACGAGACCTTTGCCAACGCCTACTTTGACGGCGGCATCGGTGGTCTGCTGGCCGCCGTCCTGGTCCCGCCCTTGGGCCGCTTTGGCGACTTCTGCCTGATCGTCCTCGCCCTGTCCATCATTGCCAACAACTGCCCCAACATCTACTCGGTCTCGCTGTCTCTGCAGGTTATGCACCGCCAGACCCAGCGCGTGCCCCGCTTCATCTGGGTGCTGATCGGCACCGGCATCTACATTGCCATTGCCATCCCCGGCTACAACCACTTCGCCTCGTGGCTCGAGAACTTCATGACCATCATTGCCTACTGGCTCGCCATCTACGAGGCCATCTCCCTGACCGAGCACTTTGTCTTCCGCCGCGGCTTCGGCGGCTACAACGTCGACGACTACGACGACGCCAGCAAGCTGCCCCCCGGCATTGCCGCCGCCATTGCCTTCTGCTTCGGCATCATGGGCGTCGTCCTGGGCATGTCCCAGACCTGGTACATTGGCGTCATTGGTCGCCTCTGCGGCACCGAGTACGGTGGCGATGTTGGCTTTGAGCTGGCCTTTGCCTTCACCTCCATCTCCTACGTGGTGCTGCGCACGATCGAGAAGAACTACTTCAAGCGCTAAGGAAAGCCTTGTTTCTTTTTTGGTCGGATTGGAAAAGGAAACGCCGAAATAGATTTTGCTATTGTTTTTATTTTCTGTTTTCACATGCTTATTTTTTCGGTCTGAGCTCGTCTCATCATATCCCTCTCTTTTTTTTTTTTTTCATTTTTCCTGGCTTGTTTTTGCCCTTTTCTTTTGTCCATTTTTGTCGTTTTCGTGTCTAGCTACCCTTTGCTGTTTCATGTGCATGATCCTCAAGCAAATACGATGGCGAATACCAAATGTTCGACTCTTATCTCGTTGTCTCCCTGCCCTGCCCCAGCCGTGCATATCGGCCATATTATCATCGATATTATCGGCCCCATTGTGTAAGTATAAGCTCCGAAATCCAGCTGCCCCGCCTATCCCGCCTATCTCGATCGGGAACGCGAAGCCAAAACGGCAACGCGCCTTGGCCAGACCCAGCACGGCGATGATACCCAGGACCAATCCGCGGACCCTGGGACAACGGAGCAGCGGCGCAAGTCCGCGCGCGGAGTAAGGAGCGCTGTTTGCACCACAAAGCCGATCGAATCAGCGAGGGCAAGGAAACTCCCCCTCCCCCCCCCTCTACAAAAAAAAAAAACGCGCACTCGGATCCTTCAAGCATGGTCTACTGCTGCGGGCGAGATAGGCAGCCGTGGCGCTCATTGTGTCGGACGGCGCAGGCAAACATAACTGGACAGGAGGGACCGGGCGAGACCCCCCCGTGGGGAGGGATGTGTATACGTGTACTCCGTACTTTGTAGGATCACAGAGAAAGAGATAAAGCTCTGTCCACACAGGGAGAGCATACATTGACGAGATAGGACAAACGCCACCCACACATCCCAACATCCCATATCGGCCGCCCGCGCTGAGCTGGCCTGCCGCCTCGTGCACACCCACCACTGCTTTTGGGGAGGGAGGGGGCGTGTGAAGAAGAAAAAAGCCCGCAACCCTGATAACAAGAACGGAGACAAGCTGCGAGACAAGAGTGAGAAACGGAGAGAGGAAAAAAGAAATACTAATACGGATGAAGGGGATACCACAGGGCGGAGATGCAGGGGGTGTCGTGACAAGGGAGAAAGGAAGAAGAAAACAAGAAAGGAAGAGAGGAAGAATGGGAACAAAAAAAAGGTCTGTGCCCCCCTTCCCCCCCCCCCCCCCCCCCACACTATGACTGGTAGTAGGCCGACTTCATAAACGAGTCGGCGCCTGTCTCGGCCGCCTTCTTCTGCGCCGCCGCCTTCTCCGCCATGACCGGGTCGGCGGCTGCCGCCGCCGCCGCCACCGGGGCTGCCGCCGCCGTGGTCCCGCTGTTGATCGTCACCACGCTGCCCGCCACGCTGGGCGGCGCCGGCGGCGCCGGCAGGGCTTGCTGCTGCTGCTGCTGCTGCTGCTGCTGCTGCTGGGCGGCGGGTGGAATGGGCATCACCTTGAGGAACGTCGACGGCAGGTAGCCCATGCGGCCGTCGCGCGTGCGGCACTGCCACCAGTCCGAGGGGTTGCCCAGCGGGTCGGTCTTGGCCAGCACGACCACGAGGTCGTCGCGCTTGACGGCCAGGTCCAGGCCCGGCGTGGCGGCGGCGGCGGCCGCCGCCGCGCCGCCCAGCTGCTGCGCCTGCTGCTGCTGCTGCGCCTGGGCCTGCGCGACCAGCGCCGGGTCGGGCGTGTAGTCGTAGAGGACGCGGCAGAACTCGAGCTTGGTCGGGTCCAGGCGGGCCTGCTGCTGCTGCTGCTGCAGCAGGGCCATCTGGCGGCGCTCCTCCTCCTCGTGCGACGCGGCCAGCGACCGGATGGCCTTGCTCATGAGGTACGGCAGGCCAAAGGCCGCCAGCACAAAGAAGAAGAGCGGCTTGCGGCTCGGCTTGGGCGCGCCGTTGGGGCCCAGCCCGCTGCCGTCGGCGCCCGGCGGCACCGCGCGGCCCTCGAACCGCGCAAACGCCGCCGGCGTCAGCGCCATCGCGTCCGCCGGCAGCGGCCGGCCGGTGAGCTTCGCAATCAGCGTGCGGATCCAGCGCATCAGCGTGAAGATGCCCAGGATGGAGCCCAGCGTGTCGCGCAGGTTGCTGAATTGCTCGGCGACCGAGACCATGGCTGGGGGGGGTTAGCGGGCGTTTGGAAGAAAGTGTGAACGACTGGTTTTGTACTCACCGAAAAAGCTCGAGTGCGTCGCCATGTAGGTGCTCTCCAGCATCTGCGCGAAGCCGCCAAACGCGCCGACGATGCCCTCGAGCATCTGGAAGGTCGCCTGCGTGCTCGTGTTGAAGCGGTTCGTCAGGCTGTTGGGGTCGTTGGGGTCGCGCTGCATGCCGCCGTACATGCCGCCACCGTACATGCCGCCGCCATACATGCCGCCGCCGTAGCCGCCGCCGTACATGCCGCCGCCGTAGCCACCGCCGTACATGCCGGCGCCGCCGTAGCGATACGGCGAGTAGCCGGTGCCGTAGCTCGTGCCGTATCCGGCGCCGTAGGGCGAGCTGATGCCGGCCGTCGTCGCGCCGAGTCGGCTGTAGGCCGCCGCGTTCTGGTTGATGGACGAGGTCAGGGAGGAGGGGATGGGCGGGATGGCGGGCGCGGCCGCGGCGTCCGCAGCGGCGGCGCTGGCGCCGGCAGCCGACGCGCCGGAGTCGGAGGACATGAGGGTCGTCGGTGCTGCGTCGAGGTTAGAACAGGCCGTCCGTCTGTCCGTCTGGTTTCTCGCCCGTCGCCGGGGGGCGTCGCTCAACTCACATGCGGCAGTGGCCGTCCCGGCGGCGCGGTTTCTCTCCCAAGGCTTGGGCGGCGAGGCCATGAGCCGGGCGCGGCACGCGTCGTCCGACGACGGTCGAGTCGTGCGTGCGCGCGGAGGGCGGCTCGCGATGCGCGTCCACGGGTGTCAGCGGTCGCCTCGTCCGGCCTGGAGCCGCAAGAGGTTCCGACGGGACGACGAGCGACGGGTCCGCAGTCGCTGCCGGTCACGAAGACGGCTGTGCTGGTTGTCGTCGTCGCAGGCCCAACGTTGTTTGTGAGTTGAGCGCGGCGCCGAAAAGAAAGCCCTTTCCCCCCGGAGAAAATGGTGCCCAGGAGAAATGAAGAGCGACACCAGCGCACAGGAAGGGCTGGGGATGCGCAGAGGCGAGGCGAGGCGAGGCGAGGCGTGGTGCTCCCGTCGTCAATAGGGGACGCGAAAAGGCGAAAAAGTGAGGGCCGAAAATGGTCGAATCGCCGCCTCCAGGGAGAATCAGAAGGAAAACAGTGGCTTGCGTCTGTTTTCCCCGGCTTTGTCCAGGCCGACGTGTGGGGCGAGAGCGGGAAAAGCACCAGTGGCGGCCAGCCTCCCCCCCAAAGTCCAGAGGGCAGCGTGACCACAAAAGCCACAAACTCGGCTGCTGACTCAACGGGGCCGTGCCGAAAACTACACAGTGCCGACCGATACAGGGCATTTGTTCGGCCGTCAGCGTCCAGACGCCTTCGGCAAGCCGGCGGAAGGCGCAGATGGAGACCCTCTGGGGCCGTTCCCCGACGGAAGGCGCAGCTGTCGCCCCAGACGAGGTTCCGGGGAAAGAGTCCTCCGGACCTCGGCAAGCGGCGGCGGTGCTGCCGAGCTTGCTGGCCCCGCCGCCGCTCATTGGCCAACGGCCCACCGACATGTGCTTGGCCGTGCAGAAAAACCATTTATACTGTGATTTTGCACCGTACGTGTTCCAAAGGCATCGTGAAGCCGTCATGAGATAGATATGCTTTACATCCCGTCTCTCTGCCCCGGAGGTATATCTGCACGTATATTCAAACCCTCACGAAGACCGGGTCTTCTTCCCGCCGCGCCGGGATTTCCGGGCGACGGCATCTGTGTAGTCCCCGTCTCCGTCCCCGTCTCCGTTGCCGTCGCCGTCGCCATCGCCATCGATGTCGTCAATGTCGTCGACGTCGCCATCTCCATGTGAAGCGAGAGTACCGGCGTCGCTTCCATCCACGCCGTCCGCACCGTCCGTCGCAGCCACAGCTGTGCGTCCCTTGCGCTTGCGGCTGGCCGGTGCCCGCGTGGCTGACGACGCGCGCATCACCGACGCCGCCGCCTCGGCCGCCGTCGTGCTGGCCTTGAGCCGGCTGACGGCCGCCGCCATCCGGCGGCTGGTGGCGCCCTTGTTGCGAGGGGCGGGCCGTGCCGGCGCGTCCTCGTCTGGGAAGGCCTGCGCCTGCGCCTGCGCCTGCTGCTGCCGCTGCTGCTTCTTCTGCTGCCGGCGCTGCTGCTGCTGCTGCTGCTCGCGGACCTGCGCCTCGGTCAGGCGCGCGCCGGCGCCCACGGTGCCCGTGAAGTAGCGCGTCAGGTTGCTCTGCGTGCCCTCGGCCTCGCGCCGGTTCATGTCCCGGATCACGGGCACCAGCACCTCGTCCGTGCGCTCCGCGCTCCAGCCCACCGTCGCCATCAAAAAGGTGCGCAGCCCGTCCAGGTCCGGCACCCCCCACTGGAAAGGCTCCGTGCTGCGGTCCACCTCCGGGTGCAGGTAGGCGTCGACGACGGCCGGGCTCGGGAACCCCGTCGGCAGAAATAGCTTGGTGCCCTGTGCCTTGCGGAACTTGCGCCGGAACGCCGACGCCGCGTCGCCCTCGCGCAGCCGCCCCGTCGTCTGCACCTCCGTCCACCAGTCGCGGAACGCCTGCAGGCCGTCCGGGCCCGGGAACTCGGACAGGATCTCCATGGCCGTCACCGGGCCCACACCCGGCAGGCCGTCCGTGTAGTCGGAGCCCAGCAGCTGCGCCAGCGCGATCAGCGTCTCCCGCGTCAGCGACATCTCGCGCGCCAGGTCCGCGCCCAGGTAGCACTCGACAAACTTGTTGCCGTTGAACATGTTCTTGTACACCCGCGTGCCGCCAAACAAGAACGTGTCCGAGTCGTCCGTCACGATCCCGTCCACCAGCCCCAGCGCCACCAGCTCCGCGCACTGCGCCTCCGCCTCCATCGGCGCCGTGATGTACGGGATGCCAAACAGCCGCAGCAGCGCCTGGCACTCGCTCACCATCACCTGCGTCACCTCGTCTGCGTCCCGCCGGTCCTTCTTCTGCTGGCTGCGCAGCGCCCGCAGCTCCTGCTCGTACGCCTGCTGGCTCTGCGGATCCGCCCGCTGCGCCTGCTGGTGGTTGAGCGTGCTGGCAAACCGCGCATGCTCCTCCACCTCCTCGGCCATCTGCGCCAGCAGCTCCTCGTCCTCCGGGTCGCTGAACTCAAAGTCGCTGACGTGTGCATCGCCGTCGCCGTCGCCAGTGAACAGGCCGTCGTCGGCAGTTGCCGTGGCGGAAATGGCCGCATCAGTCGCATCGGCCGACACGTCGGGGGCCGCGGGTTCTTGTTCTTGCAGTTCGCGTGCCTTCTCCTCCGCCACCCCGTCTGGAATCTGGACGTCCTCAAATTCCATCTCGGGCGAGGATTCCCGCGTCTCGGGGGCCGGCTTCTCCTCTGTCTCGGCGGCATCTGCAGGCGCCGGTCCTGCGGGCGCCGGCCCAGCAGGCTCGGCCGAAGCCGGCGGCGGGGTCTCCTGCTTGGGTGGCGGCGGCGGCGCGTCGAGCACTTCCACATCGCTGCCGCCATCGTCGTCGCTGGACGAGTCGATCTCCACCACGCGCTTCGCCTGCTGCTGGCGGTACTGCCACAGTTCGGCCTCCTGACGTGCCATTTCCCGGTCCTCGGCATTGATCGCGTCATCGTACTGTTGCTGCTGCCGGACGGCTGCGCGTATGTCGGTATCGTCGGCCATCCACGGCGGCAGAGGCCGGGGCTCGGCAGACGCCTTCTCCGCCGCCTCCGGTGTCCGATCGCCTGGCGAGGGTGACGACGGTGACACGGACGCCGATGCATCCGGCACGCGCTCAAACCCGCCGCCCAGCTCGTTCTCCGAGTCCGGCTCAAAGGCGGCCGATTCGGCTGCGTTTGCGTTCACCGTAGTTGTTGCCGCAGGGACTGAGGAAGCGGCCGGCACTGCGGCCGGCTTCTTTTCAAAAATGGACGTCCGCCAGTCCAGCTTTTCAAACGGCAGCGGGCCGTCAAACGGTTTTTTCGTTTGCGGTTGAACCGGCCGTACCACTGCCTTCTGCTGCGGCTGCTGCTGCTGATGCTGCTGCTGCTGCTTCTTTCTCCTTTTGGCTGCCCTGGCCAAGGCCGCGCGGAGGTCCAGCTCACTGTCGCTGCTGTCACCGCTATCGCCGCTGTCAATGTCGTCGCCGATGGCGTTGTCGCTGCCACCGGCGCCACCTGAGGCGGCCTCTTGTTCAGCCCTCTCGCGGGCCCTTTTTGCAGCCGCTGCGACGGCGGCGCTGGCCCGGTTGTTGACCACGTGGGCGACCATCTTGCCCGTCGACCCGAAGATGGGCCGCACCGTCTCGGCGGCCGTCTGCGTCCACTGCGGCGCGGGTCGCTCGGCGCGGAGCTTTTCCTCGTCGCCGCCGTCGTCGGTGTCGGCTTCCTCCTCCTCCCCCTCCTCATTTGCTCCTCCGTGCTGGTTCTGCAGCGAGAGGGCAATGGCCCGCCTCAGGTCCTCGTCCTCGTCGGCCGACAAGGCGCCGGCCACGTCGGCATCGTCCGTCTCCATGGCCTCGGCCTCGGCGGCCGGCGGATCGTAGCTGGTGACAAACAGGGCGTCGTCGTCGCCGTCGTCGTTGTCGCCCATGGTGCTGCCCACAGCAGGCAGCTTCGGCAGCCGGTTGAGCCCGGCAATGGGCACATCCTCAAACTCGACATCATCGTCGTCGTCGTCGTTTTCGCCGTCGCTGTTGCCTTGGTTGTCGTACCCCTCATCACCCTGGTAGCGAAACTGCAGGGCGTCGACGTCAATGGGCTTGTCCTGGACGGTGCCGCGGTCCTTGTCGCGGCTGACGACGCCGAGGGCCCAGCCGCCCTCGGCGCCGTCGTTCTTCACCAAAATGTACTCGCGGTCGCGCTCGCCGGCGACGCGCAGGCCACTGCTGCCGGCCACGCCCCCGACGCCGGGGCCGCCGCCGCTGATGGTCAGGTCGAGGCCCGTCATGCCGACCTCGAGCATGAGGCGCTGGGTCAGGTGGTTGCGCTCGCGCACGCGCTCGATCTGGAAGCGCGAGAAGGCCATGCGGTCTGGGAACATGGTGTCGAGCTGCTCCTTGCTGAGGCCCATGCGCAGGCGGCTGCGCAGGCGCGCGGCGTTGAGGATGTTGTAGCGGTCGGGCGGCGGCAGGCTCTTGAAGAACTCGCCGTCAAAGTCGATCTTGCTAAAGTCGTACAGGTTGATGTCCTCGCCGGCGTGGAACTGGCGCGCGTACGCCTCGAGCTCGTCGATGCTCATGATGCGCGGGTCTTCGGGACGGCCGCCGCCCGCCAGCGCGTGGGGGTCCAGCTCGGGCAGGTGGTAGGCGTCCTGCTTGGTGAACTTGCGGCGCTGCAGCCGCTCCTGCTGCGACATGTGCGCCTCCTCGGCGTAGACCACCTGGTCGACGCTCGGCAGCACCTCGCCGGCGGCGATGCCGTCGCCATCGCCGTCGCCGCCGTCGCCGCCACCATCACGGTCACGGACCTGCTTCCGCCGTCGCTCCGCCTCGTCCTCAGCCATGCGCTGCATCTGCACGGCCAGCAGCTTGCCGGCGGTGCGGACGGCGTCGTCGCGGCGGCCCTCGCGGCGGCGGCGGCGGGCCTGCAGGGTGGCGCGCTTGAGGGCGGGGGCGCCGCCATCAAAGACAAAGACGGGCAGGATGCCAAACCACAGAAGCTTGCAGATGCGGCGGAAGAAGCCGACGACGTGGGCGTTGCGCAGCGCATGGCCCTCCTTGTCGCGGACCGCCTTGAGAAACTGGTAGATCCAGATGGAGGCGTCGACGGCCAGCCGCTGCCGGTTGAGCGTCGCCAGGTTGGTCGGCCGTGCGCACGGCTGCAGCACCTGCCAAAGGCCGTTGACACCCATGGTGGCTGCTCAAGGTAGACAGAGAGGACAGGAGAGGGAAGAAAGAGATCAAGATGGCCACAGCTCGACTTCATCGCTCGCTCTGCGGCGAGGCGAGGCTGGCCAACATGGCTGCTGTGCGTCCAGTCTGCACAGCAGGTCGGACAGAACGGAATCCGTCCCGAGCGTCTTTCCGTTCGCTGTGTCTCGTGGGTAGCCGTGAACGTCGCCACGATCGGTGTCTTGGAGTCACGTTTTGCAGAAACGCGACGGCAGCCTAATAAGCATAGAAGCCCCGCGAAAGGCAGCCACGGAAGTGGCGCGCAGTCACCTGAATGAATGGCCATATGCAATTAAGCGTTCCAATCATGGGTATTACGCTTACATATTCCGTCCACAAGTATTAGTGCCAAGTACTTGTACGCACTGTGTGGCGATGGCGCTGTGGGTCCAGTGACAAAAGGCCTGCTGTTTCCGGAAATGGAAATCGACGAGGATCGAGCCTTTCTGCCATTCCTGAGACATTGTCAGCGTTCGGCTGTGCCGCACGAGGCCTCCCCTCGCCTCCCCCCTCCCTCCCTCGTGCCCGACTTTGATCGAGAGCGATGGGTGACGCAGCCGTGCCGCAGCGGCCCAGTCCGGGCGTCGTCGGCGGCGTCTCGGGCTCGGCCGCGGAGGCGGCGGCGCTGCGCGCCGAAGCGGCGGCGTATCTGCAGTCGCTGCTCAACAAGATGCTGGTGGTGCACACGGGCGACGGGCGCTTGTTCCGGGGCGAGTTCAAGTGCACGGATCCGGTACGTCGGGAGCCAGCCAGCCCCATCTGTCGCCCTGACTAACGACCAGGACTACAACTTGGTGCTGGCGCACGCGACCGAGTATCGGCCGCCGACGGCGCGGGAGCGGAGCCAGCAGGCGGCCCAGCAGGCGGCCCAGCAGGCGGCCGGCGCAGACGGGGGCGGCGGCAAGGTGGTCATGGACATGGCGTCGCGGTACCTGGGCCTGATCGTGGTGCCGGGCCAGCACATTGCGCGGATCGAGTTGGAGGAGTTTGCCAGCCAGAGAAAGCGGCCGGAGGCGGCATTTTGAAGATCCTTTTGTATGTTTCTAAAACCATGGAAAATTTGACCGTGAATTACAGACCGACCTCCTCCGATGGTATTACTTTGGGGGGGAAGGGAAGGGGGGAAGACAAAAAGGGAAAAGGAAACAAGAGAAAATCAAAAACAAATCAACTATACAAACGTCACTCCGAGCACAGGACGGCCGCGACAAGAGAACAAAGGGTATCGTTTCACGGCAGAGCCGCTGTACACACCCTCTTGGAGAAAAACGAAAAAAGGAACCAGACCAGACACACCCACGCGCTTAGGCGGCGACGGGCTCCTGGGCGCGGCCGCGGCTCTCGCCGTTGAGGCCGACGTCGCTCTCGAGGACGGAGTTGTGGGCGGCGGCGTCGTCGTCGACGTCATCCTCGTCCTCGTCGTCCTCGTACTTGGCATCGCCGTGCTCGTTGGCCGAGACCCACTGGTCGCGGTCGTTGAGCGGGGCGTCCTGGCCGGAGAGGTCGTGGCCGTTGGCGCCGGCGCCGCCCTCGGCGCGGGCCTTGATGAGGTTGCGGCGGCGCGTGGACAGGGTGCGGGCGCGGGTGGACAGCTTGGAGTGGACGGCGGCGTTCTGGCTGACCCAGTTGGTCAGGGCGTCCTCGCAGTCCTGGATGATGGCCTTGCTGGCCTCGTAGCCGTCGTAGGCCGGGCGCGTCTCGCCGGGGGTCACGGGGGTGTCGTCGATGAGCTCGAGCAGGTGCTTGCCGTAGCCGGCGATGATGGCCACCTTCTCGCT
Organism: Ophiostoma fasciatum; assembly: GCA_019925495.1. Classification (NCBI taxonomy): domain Eukaryota; kingdom Fungi; phylum Ascomycota; class Sordariomycetes; order Ophiostomatales; family Ophiostomataceae; genus Ophiostoma; species Ophiostoma fasciatum. The sequence continues at coordinate 556,547 of JADHKM010000017.1, forward strand.
GTGCTCGCGCATGGCGTCAAAGTGGTACGAGTAGGCGGCCTTGATCTTCTCGCGCGTGATGTTGGACAGCTGCGCCTCGGCCACCAGCGACTCGGCCTCGGCGCGCACGAGCTCCTGCTCGAGCACCACGATCTTGGGCGAGTTGGGCTCCTTGTACTTGAGGTGCGCGATCTGGTCCGTGATCTTTTGCTTGCCTGGGATCGTCAGCAGGCGCGGGCAAGTCAGAGCAGAGGCAGAGGGAATTGGGGAGACACGCACGGTCTCGGCTGGGCTGCACAGAGGCCTCGATGTTGCGGATGCTCTTCATGGTGACGCGGTACTGGTCGTAGCGGTCGACGTACTGGTCCTCGAGCTCGCCGATCTCGTAGATGAGCACGCCGAGCTTGTCGGTGACGTCGGACACGTCCTCGTCGCAGTTCTCGCCCCAGAGGGACAGTTGTTGCTGGCCGAGTTAGCGGAGGAGTCTCGTCTCGAGGGCAGGCCGGCAGGCCGGCAGGCAAAACGTACAGCCACGTCCATGCGCTCCTTGGCCACCAGCTCCATGCTGCGCATGACGTTCTTCTCCATCTTGACCAGCTGCGAGAGCTTCTTGGCCAGGTCGGGCCCGAAGGCGCCGGCCGCGTTCCTTCTAAGCGCATGGCCTGGCGGACGGTTAGCGGTGCACGCGGCAACAACGGTGGCCGCCGAGGCCGGAAGACCACCTACCAAACGCCCCCTTGCCAAACAGCCGGTTCGACTTGGTCGACGACGGCGGCGGCGGCGGGTTCTGGATCTGCGAGGCCGTCGGCGCCCGCGACTGGCGCATGGAGTACGTGCGATGCATGGTGGGTGATGCGGTGGGTGGCGGGTAGCAGAGCGAGGGAGGGAAATCCAGAGAAGGGGCAGGGTCAGGAGAGGGATGAGGTTGGAAAAAGACAAGAGCTCGGGTAGTGCGGGAAAAAAACGGCGGCAGCTATATATCTTGGGCAGCGACGGCGAGCGGGAGTTGTGTCAGCACAATGGGCAGAGCAGAGAGCACTGTAGCAGCCCAGGCTCGTTATTTATGATGCGGACCCAAAACAAGAATCGGCCGGGCCAGGACAATGACGACGGGAGGGAGAGGGGGGGGGGGGGGTGGAGAGCTCTGGGCGGCCGGAGGGGGCGATGCAAAAAGAGGGTTGCCGTGAGTGCGCGCAAAGGGGAAAAAGCAACAGTCCGCCAGGCGGGTTTCCGGGTTCCTTTGTGACGGGGAATGGGCCGCCGACGTCATCCTAGTGCACGCTGGGCCTGGGCGGGCGGTCGGCGGTCGGCGCTAGCAGCATTAGCGCCGTCGTCGCCGCCTGAAGGCACTGTAGCTCAGCACGAAGTACGCCGTGCAGCATGCGATACGGGCAGCGTCCATCCGCCCAGCAACAGCGCTAGCGAGGGGGAGCTGAGTGTAATGCTTTAGTGGCAAACCGGACGCGTCTGGTCCAAGGACCGTGCGAAAGCCCGTCCACGCAGAAGAACCGCACCGCAGCCGCTCGCCGGATCGACATGGGGTGGAGCGCCGCTGGAGCACAGAGTCAGAGGAACGACGTCACACACGGGCACGGCGGGTGAGACACGTCCAGCAGCCGTCAAAGACGAACGCGGCCAGCTCTCTTTCAACGGCCGCGGCCGTCTTACTCAGGCGCGGCCGCACGACGTAAAGACAGTGCGCAGACGGCGCGGTCACGTTACGCACGCGCAATCGTATGACACGATCGGCACCTCCGCACGTGCAACCCCCATATGTGCATATTTTCTATACTTGCATACTTGCATACTCGCATATGCTGTTATCCCACTACTCCGCACGGAGACCAGGCAGTCGCCAGCAGCCAATCACCAGCGAACCACCAGCGAACCACCAGCGAACTACCAGCCAATCAGCGCGGACCTGCCGTAGGCGCCTTCCCTAACGGCGCCGCCCTTGCCGCTAGGACGGGGAGGAGCGCGTTTGTTGGCTTGGGTTCCTGCCCGCAGGCCTCGCAAAGCCATCACCACCCTTTTATTTTCCCTTTTTTTTTCCATTTTGATATCCGCCACGCGCCTCGCCATCGCACCGCCCTCGCGTCCAGAACCGGCGCCCCCCATCCGCGCCTCGCCCACCACCGCACGCAGGGGAACGACAGACGTCGCGGGTTTGAGCGTGCGCGCAGGAAATCGGAGCGGTTGGTTGGATTGCGCGCGACGTGGCGCTCGATCGCTGGTCGTCGCCCACTCGTCTCCTTGATTCGCTCGCTTCTCGGCCACGCCGTGTTGTTGTTTTCCGGGTCTTTCGAAGGCCTCGCTTCATGAAGCGCTCTGTGGCTGGCCTGCTTGCTCTCGTCTGCTGCCAGCCGTTCGCCCCGCGGCCATGAGACAGCCGGGGCGCGGCCGCCGAGGACGACGACGAAGCCCCCCCCCGCACCAACATGGCGTCTTCGCGCGCGGCTGAGGTGATCGACCTCACCTGCGACGATGAGTCTGACAGCAGCGTGCGCCTGAGCAGTGTGCAGAGCCGCGCACGTCCGCGGGCGCAGCCGCAGCAGCAGCCGCCGCAGCAGCCGCTGCCGTCGCGCCGCCCACCGCTCTTCCAGGCCGGCCGCCTCCGTGCCGACCTGTCCCCCATTGTCATCCCCGACCCGCCGTCCCCCGCGCTCCCCCCGGACCCGATCACCACGGCCGCGCGCCCCGCGTCGAGCGTTTTCGCCACCGAACGGACGGCGTCGGCCGGCACGGCCGTCGCCGGCGGGCTGGCGCCGGGCTCGTTCTACGGCTACCCCCGCAGCTTCCGCCCGCTGGCCGACGCCGCCGCCAGCCGCCTGGAGAGCCGCGCCGCCCAGCAGCAGCCTAGGCCCCAGCGGCTGGGCTTTGGCGGGTCGCCGTCGTTTGGCCGGCAGATGTATGCCGCCAGCCTGTCGTCCACGACCTCCTCCACCGACGGCAGCTACCGGCCCCCGAACCAGGCCCCGCCGCCGCCGCAGCCGCCGCAGCCGTCGCTGCCGCCGCCGCCACAGCTGCCCGTCATGGTCACGCCCGCGGCGTCGCCTCCGCTGTCGGGCGGTGCCGCCTCCTTGGCCTGGTACCACCAGCCGTCGACGCCGCACCAGCAGCACATCCATCAGCAGCAACAGCCGCAGCAACAGCCACAGCAGCAGCAACAGCCACAGCAACAGCAGCAGCAGCAGCATCAGCAGCAGCACCAGCAGCAGCAGCATCAGCAGCAGCAGCAGCAGCAGCATCAGCAGCAGCAGCAGCAGCAGCAGCAGCATCAGCAGCAGCATCAGCAGCAGCAGCACCTCTCCCTCCCGTCTTATTCGACGCCGCTCCCGTCGTACCCGTCCCATCCCCAGCCGCACTCCGCCCAGCACCTACTTCCCTACCAGCAACAGCAGCCACCGCCCTCGCTCCACGCCTACATGACCGGCCAGCGGCCCTCGGCGCCCTGGTCCTCCTGGTCGTCGCCGCACCCCAGCTGGTCGCCCCCAACGGCTGCGCACTGGTCTCCGCCCCAGCACCAGCCGGAGCAGCAGCACCAGCAGCCGCAGCAGCGGCCTCAACCGCAGCAGCAACAGCCGCAACAGCCGCAACAGCAACAACAGGAGCAACGACCTCCGAGGCCGGCTGCACTTCGGTCTCCGTCGTCCTACATGCCAGCCGCCAACCCCAACATGTACTCGCCCCATCCGCCCCGGCGCACCCCCCCGCCTCCGTCCCCTGCCCGGGTCACCCCAGGGTCAGCCCATGCGTCCCCCGGCCAAAACCGCGCACCGCCACTGCCACCACCGGCATTAGCACCCGCGCCGGCGCCGGCAGCGAGCTCGCAGTCCCCCGCCTCTCACCGGCCAGCGTTTAGAGAACCTCGGCGAACCCCACCACGCGAGCAGCCTGTGCAGTCTGTGCAGCCTGTAGAGCCCGTGCAGTCTCCCCCGTTTCTGCAGCCTTTGGAACAAACGGCCACCCCGAGGCCGTTGTCTCCCACACAGACGGCAAGGACCACGACGACTGCGACAACCACGGCATCCACGACGACCACGGCCACGCCAGCGCCTTCTCCCCCAGCAGGGTCGCCGTCGTCGGCTTCGACGCCGACGACGCTCATACCAGCGGCAAGCGCCCAGCAGGACGCAGCGCCCGACGCTGCACCCGACGTTGCACCTGACGCTGCGCCTCAGGCGCCTCAGGCGCCTGAGGCGCCAGAGGATGCATCCGCGGCTGCACCAGCTCGGCCACGGGAGCGGGACTCTGCCTGGTCCTTATTTCCGTGGTCTCGCTCCCGTGCCGCCGGCAGCGGAGGTGGCAACGGTTCAAGCGACGTCAATGGCACCAGCAATCGCGAGGCGTCGAGACCTCGCGTACCATCCGAGATCGCGCCCCTCCCCGACCGCCAGCAGGAGGAGCCGGCGGAGGCGCCTACGGAGGCGCCAGCGGCGGCGGCCCTGGACCGGGAAGACGCACATCCGCCGTCGTCTGCGCCCTCGCCAAGGTCCTCGTCAATTTCGTCGACGCCGGCGACAACACCGCTGGCGCAGCCACAGTCGCAGCCGCCGTCGCAGCCACCGCCACAGTTGACGCCACAGTCGACGCCACGGCCGGCGCCACAGCCGACGCCACAGCCGACGCCACAGCCAACGCCACAACCGACGCCACAGCCGACACCGCAGCGGACGCCACAGCGGGCGTCACAGCGAACGCCGCAGCGGGCGTCACAGCGGACGCCGCAGCGGGCGTCACAGCGGACGCCGCAGCGGGCGTCACAGCGGACGCCGCACCGCGATGGCCATGCTCTACCGCTCCCGCCTCTCGTCCCCGTGACCCGGACCAACGCCTCGGGCTCCTGGTCGGTCGCCGAGATTGAGGCCGCCATCAGGGAGCTCGCCAGCGTTCTCGTCGTGGACCACAGCAACTATGTCGAGCACTCCATCGACACGGCCGAGCCACGCACGCAGAAGCACATAAGCAGCTTTGACGACTTTGCCGACATGCCCGCCATGTTGGCCGAGCCAGATGGCAACGACGAAGCGGCCGGCGGCGGCGGCTACGTGGTCATGCGGACCAAGGTAAGCGGATTCGGGGGTAGGGAGTTTGATTGTGGGTATCTCTCTAACCTGGGTCCAGTTTCACCGTGAGAACCCGCGGCGGTCTGAGCCGCGCGTGCTCCGGTGTAGGGAGCTGCCGCTCAAGTCACCCGGCCAGCGCGTGCCCAAGTACCGCTTCCACCACGTCGAGATTGCCAAGAACATCCTGTCGCCCAACACGCCACTAAAGTTCATCCCGCACCTGCGCGACCTCGAGGACGGCTCCGAGGAGAAGAAAAAGTTTGACCAGTGGATCGAGGAGCTCGAGAGCATGGAGCTCAAGTCGGGCTTCGACTCGACCATGCGCGTCGACAAATGGGTCGCGACGCACACGGCTGAGTACGCCAAGCTGCTGGCGGCCTACCTCGACTGGTGGATCGCGTGTCTCGCCATCACGGACTGCTCCAAGGTCACGCTGATCCGCTATATGGCCACCCACGAGTCGCAGTCGCGCAAGGGCCAGACCATCACGCCCCGACAGAAGAACAGCCTTCTGAGTTCCTGCGGCGAGAGCGCCGCCACGCCGCGCGCCACCCACGTGGCCAGCATGTTCACCGACGCCTTCAACCGCGTCTTCAAGAGCAAGCACGTCACCCTCTACGACGTGCTGCAGCAGGACGAGGTGGTCGAGAACGCCTTCGAGCCCAAGAAGACGACCAAGAGCAAAGACGACGCCGACGAGCCCGACGACCACGCGCCCTCACCCGAGCAGATCCAGCAGCACCTGAGCACCTACACGTCGCTCAAGTGCATGATATGCCACACCCATTCCTGCGAGCACGGAGAGTTTGACGCCGAAAACGTCCGCCGCTGCTTCTCCGTCGACGACCTTGGCGGCAAGCTGTTGCAGCACATTGAGCGCCGCCGCCAACGCCAGGCCCGCGAGCAGTTGCGGCAGCTGCAACAGCAGGAGCAACAGAACCAACAGGGGCAGCAGCAGCAGCAGCAGCAGCGGCAACGCTCGCGGAGCAGCGAGTACACCAGCGGATTCCTCAACGGGCTGGCAACCGACCGCGCGGGAGCGGGCGTGCCGGGTGCGGCCAGTGCCCGGCCCTGCTCGAACCAGTGCTTCCGCAGCTACGACGTGGGCGACGCCTTATTCGCGAGGGAGCCGTGGACGGCGGGCGACACAAACCTCCTGCGCAGCCTGCACCTGACCTTTGCGGGCAGCTCGGCCAAGGTGCCGTGCGCGGCGGGCGCCGTGCTCGGTCGCGCGTGCTGGGAGGTGTACCGGCGCATGCGGGATCTGGGGCTGGCGGTGGCGCTGCGGCCGCCGAGCCCGACGAACGTGCAGACGGTGGACCAGCCCAGCATCAAGACGATAACGTGGTACGACCGGCACCGCAAGGCACTCTACAGCGACTGGTCGGACCACACGCACACGCACCTGCACGCGCTGCGCGAGCAGCGCGAGCCGTGCAACCACGACGGGCCCTGCATTACGGCGCGGCACTGCCCATGCGTGGAGGCCAAGCTGCTGTGCGAGCGCTTCTGCCGCTGCACGGCCGAGTCGTGCGCGTACAAGTTCACGGGATGCGCGTGCCACGGCTCGGGCAAGACGTGCTACGCGCGCCAGAAGGAGGGCAAGCCCTGCATCTGCGTGCAGCTGAACCGCGAGTGTGACCCGGTGCTGTGCGGCAGCTGCGGCGCACGGGACCGCGCGGACCCGGCGAACCGCGACCGCGACGACCTGCACGCCACCGGCTGCCAGAACGTGGTGCTGCAGCGCGGCATGCCCAAGGCGTTGGTGCTGGGGCAGTCGCAGCTCGATGGCTGCGGCTACGGCCTGTTTACGGCGGAGGACGTGAGCGCCGATGAGTACGTCATCGAATACGTGGGCGAGCTCATCACGCACGACGAGGGCGTGCGCCGCGAGGCCCGCCGCGGCGACGTCTTCAACCAGGAGTCCAACGCCTCGTACCTCTTTACGCTGCTCGAGCAGGACGGCATCTGGGTCGACGCCGCCATCTACGGCAACCTCTCGCGCTACATCAATCACGCCGGCGAGGATGACAAGCGCGGCTGCAACATCATGCCCAAGATTATGTACGTCAACGGCGAGTTCCGCATCCGCTTCACCGCCATACGTGACATCAAGGCCGGCGAGGAGCTTTTCTTCAACTACGGCGAGAACTTTCCCAACCTCACCCAGAAGCTGCTCGAGGACAAAGCCCCCACCAACGATGGTACGGACAAAGCCCCCACCAACGATGGTACGGACAAAGCTCCCACCAACGATGGTACGGACAAAGCTCCCACCAACGATGGTACGGACAAAGCTCCCACCAACGATGGTACGGACAAAGCCCCCACCAACGATGGTACGGACAAAGCCCCCATCAACGGTACGGACAACGGCGACGGCAACGATGGTACGGATAAAGCCCCCATCAACGGTACGGACAACGGCGACGGCAACGATGGTACGGACAAAGCCCCCATCAACGGTACGGACAACGGCGACGGTAACGATGGTGACGACGACGATGGCGACGACGATGGCGACGACGATGGCGACGGCGATGGCGACAACCGTGCTCCGGCGGCTGACTCGTCCAAGGCATCAGGCTCCCGCAGCGGCCGGCGCCGGCGGACCGTCGGCCGCAGCCGGCAGCATGCAGCCTCGGCACGCAAAAAGCAGCAGCAACAGCAGCAGCAGCAGCAGCACAGCAAGAAGGCGCCGACCCGGCCAGGACCAGCCAAGCCCTCTGGTAGCGGCAGTCTCCGACAACGCACGAAGCCCAAAGGGGCGCGGAAGGAAGCGCCACCGGCGCGCTCAGAGGCTATAGACGACTCTGCTGACGACGGTGGCGACGATGGAGATCCTATGGAAGTGGACAACGATGCGGACGCAAGCGCGCCCGTAGCCATGGACCTGGACGCCGGCGCAAACGACGCCAGCCGAGACGCAGACGCGGACAGGGACGCGGACACCCATGCCACCACGCCGCGCCGACGCGGAGCCAGCAGCCACAGCCACAGCCACAAAAATACGACGCCGACGACGCGGCAGCAAACACGCAAGCGCAAGCGGGCACCGGACGACGAGGGTGACGGTGACGGCGACGGCGACGGCGACGGCGACGGCGAGGGTGACGGCGACGGCGACGGCGAGGGTGACGGCGACGGCGACGGCGACGGCGAGGGTGACGGTGACGGCGACGACGGCGACGGCGATGACGACGGCGATGACGAGGTCGAGGGCACGGGCCCAGAAGACGGCGACGGCGACGGCGACTACCCACCGGCCGCGGCCCGCCGCAGGCTGCGGGGGTACCGCCGGACGGAGAACGGCGCTCTTAATCTGCCGCAGACCCGCACCAGTCCGCGCCAAACCCGCCGGCACGCAGCAGGTGGTGCAGGAGAACCAGCAGCGGCAGCCAGCAGTCCAAGCCGCGGCAGCGGCCTGCGCACCTCGCCGCGGCGGCGCAAGGCCGCTGGTGGAGATGGCGGCGGCGGCGGCGGCGACACCAACCAGGACAACAATGATAACGCCAGCGGGCGCGAAGTCCACAGCGATGCGCCGCGCCGCAAGCGGATCCGGACCGCCAGCGGGCGATGGGCTGCCGCCGGTACCACCAGCCGCGGGAAGGCTCGTGCGGCCAAGCCGGCTAGAAAAGAAGCTGCGCCGGCGACTCCGCCTGCTGCTGCTGCCGATGCCGCCACCCACGACAGTGACGTGGCGGGCGACTCGGATGAGCCCATCGTCGTTGCGCGGAGCCTCCGGTTGCGACGGCCTCAGCAGCAGGCCCAGACCCAGCAGCCGCTGGCGCCGGTGCAGCAGCAGCAGCAGCCACAGCCACAGCAGGCACCGCATACGCCTCCCGCACCGGAAACGCCCCCCTCACCGATCGTCAAGACGGGCTCGCCCGTCGACAGTGGCAGCCGCCGCAATAGCGCCCTGGCGCGTGCCCGAGCCCGCGCCCGCGGCCCCATCCTCGTGGGCTCGACAACCGAAGAAGACGACGACGGTGACGACGACGGCGACGACGGCGACGACGACGACGACGACGACGATGACAATGAGCCGCGGCGATCGCAGCGGCAACGGCAACCAGAACTGCCGCCGGCCACCCGGCGCAATCTGTCTTACGGGCTCCGCCTCCGCAAGGGCCTCGAGGGGGGCACGTCGACCATCATCGCCGCCGCCGCCGCCGCCGCCGCTCCCAACGCAGACGGGCAGCCGACGAGCAGCACCCGCAGCATCAGCAGCGCGCGGCGCCGCCAGGTCGTTGCCGACTCGGACGACGAGAATGGCGAGGACAACCGCGGCGACGAGGCAAACGACGAGCGCGGCGACGAGGCGGACGACGGGCGCGGCCGCCGCCGCCGCCGGGTCCCCGCGGCCGCGCTTCGGACTTCGTCCCCGGTGTCATCCTCGCTGGCACGGCCGCCGCAGACGCCCGAAGACCGGCGCCGGGCGCGGCGCGCGGACCAGCAGCTGCAGCAGAGCGCGCGCGGCCCTAGCGAGGACGAGGGCGAGGGCGAGGGCGAGGACGAGAGCAACGCGGCGGACCGCAGCCAGCGCAGGCGGTAGGAGCCGGCACGGTACCTCCACGAGAACGCGGCGCCGTAGGGAAGGGAATGAGGAAGGGGGGTAAAGGGGACAGGGGAAGAGGCCGGGGGGAACGGACGGACGAATGGATGGAAAAGGAGAGGATGGCGAGGACAGCCAGCCACTTTTGCTTACGATTTTTTTTTATTTACTTTTGTTCTCCTTTGCGCAGGGACTGACGACGCGCGGCCGCAAGGCGACCCGACTCGTTTATTGCTGCTGCCACAAAAGCGAAATCCATTCTTCTCGTATCTGTCGTCTTGTCGCCTGCATCAAAGTACAGCTTGTCATTACAAAGCAGAGCATAGCCACCGTGTTGGTACAATCCACAAAGAAAAGAAAAACAAAACGCTGTGATCTTTTTTTTTGGTTTTGGCTTTGGTTCTGGTGTTGTGCTTTGCCGTCTCTTGGGGTATGTCCGTTGCCTGCATTATGCTTCCGTTTGGGTCCTTGTTGTAAACAGTCCGCCTCCGTCTGACCCCTTCCGTTGCGCCGTCCCGTCTTTTTTGTTTTGGTGGCCCTCGGCCCTTTTTGTAATCCCCTCCCCTGGTCCGTCCACCGTTTGCTCGTGCATCCCTGATAAAGCATGAAGATTCACAGGCAACAGGAAGAATCCGAATGTAAAGAACAGAAACAAATACATCATGGCGTTGGTTCGCGTATCAAAGCAAGAAAGAGAAAAATGCACATTGTCGAGACACTTACACTTTGTGTGCCCGATCTGTTTCTTGCCAGCGCCGATCACAACACGTGATTCGCACAGCCGCTCTCCATCTCCAACGTCCAGACGTTGTCGATGTGGTCCAGATCAGCACTGTTGTGGTTGTCGATGTCAGAGTCGACGCCGCTCAGCGTGCAGGCGTCGCGGACGGTGTCCCTGCCGCTGCCGTCGTTGCTGATGTTGCTGCCAAAGGAAGACGAGGGCTGCGGCGTGCTGCCTTTGCCGCTGCTGCGGGACACGTGCGGAAGCTTGTCGCTCACGATAGCCTCGCTGGCGTTTCCGTTGAACAGCACGAGGTCGAGCCCGTCGTTGTCGCTGGATGCAAAAGGCTCCAGAGCGAACAGATCGATTTCGCCGGTGCTCGTGTTTGCATGGTCCAGGCTGCCGAAGGAGCCGCCAAACAGGTCGGCGTCGAAGAAGGACATGCCGCACTCGACGGCGCAGTTTCCGTCCACGGCTGGCAAGGCACAGGTCGCAGCGACGGTGGTTGTCGTGCCCTCGCTGCTGACACCGGGATCCGATGTGGTTGTCGTGCCATACAGGCTTTCCTGGATGCGCGCAATCAAAACGGCATCCGCGTCGATGTCCTCGCCGGTGATGTTCCCAATGCTCTTGTCGGCGCATTGACTCCGGGCCGCGGTTTTCTCGGTGCGTCCCTGGCTGGTCGGCTCTGCCGAAGCCGCCCCTGTCTGGGCGGGAGAACCCACGGCAGACGTGCCGGCGGCCGGCGGCTGCGGCGAGACTTGGGCCACGTGGTTCGAGTGGCTCACGGCGGCGGCCACAAAGTCGTTGGGCTGGGCAAAGTAGATGCCGCCGTTGCTATCGTGGCGGTGGCGGCCGCCCATAGGGCAGCTGTCGTGGGCGCCGTCGTGCCACTCGCACGTGGCAGTCACGGGCGTCGCGGCGTCCGCACCAGTAGAACTGGTCACACGATGGGAAGCGCTCGATCCCGTCGACACGGTCGATGCCGACGCAGGCGAGGGCGCAGGGGTGGTCGTCTGTGTGTGGGGCGAGATCGCCGGCTTCTTCCGCTGCGCCGCACGCGCCGACTTGCTCTCGCTCGGCTGCAGGCCGCCGCCGTGCGGCACAGGGGTGGTCGGGGGCGGCGGAGCAGCGGCCACGGCGGCGGCGTCATCCCGGACAGGAGGGTCGAGGGACGGGTCCAGCATGGGGCGCTTTTGGGGCTGGCAGTCCACGTCGACGCACATGCGCTTCCGCTTTCCGGCCACGTCGATCGGACCCGGTGTCTCGAGGGGCGACACGGCGGTCTCCATCACACTCTGGAGGAGACCGGTGTCGCCGCCGACGGGAGGCTTGCTGGAGGCGGCCTCGGCAGAGAAAAGCTTGTTGGATTCCGGGACCGAGCCGGGCGGCCGGGCATAGGGATTGGCACTGCCGATGCAAAGACCGGAAAGCGTGGACGGCTGACCGAAGACGCTGTCAAAGCCGAAGATGCCCTGGCTGCCGAGGGGCGGTGTGCAGTACTCGCCGCCCAGGTTGTGGAAGGACGTGTTCGAGGCGAAGGGAAAGGCCGACAGCGAAGGGGGAAGCGGCTGCTGCGATGCCCCGAGCGTCTGCGGGCTGGTCGAGTAGGCGGAAAAGGCCGACGTCGAGGTGAAGTCGGATGGGCCGCCAAAGGTATGGGGAGTGGAAGCTGCGACTGGCATGGCGAAGGACGGCATCAGCGAGCCCATGCCGCCGTCGTTGAAGCTACCGGTGGTGGTGGGCATGAAGGGGCTGCCGAGACCCATGGGTAGCGAGATGGCATACGTGCCGTTGGTGCTGTGGGTGCCGTGAGTGGCATGGATGCCATGGGTGCCGTAGGTGCCACTGCCTGCATTGGTGCCGGTGCCGATGGGGCCGTTGGCCGCATGGAACGGCCCCGACAAGGAGCGGCTGTGGAGGGCGTAGGGGCCCAGAGCGCCTGTGGCCATGCCCGCAGAAAGGCCGGCGTCTAGGGGCGGCGGCGCCGGCAGAGCGGACGTGGCGGCCAGGCTCAAGTAGGAGGAAGAGGAGGAGGAGGAAGAGGCGGCGGCGGCAGCAGCAGCAGTGTAACCCTGGCCCGTGCTGGCACTGGCCCGGCGGCTGCGGCTGGGGCGAGGCGTCTCAGCAACCTTGCTGCTTCCGGGGGACGCAGTGACGAGATGAGGCGTGGGCGAGTCGGAGCTGGTGCGATAGGTCATGCGCGGCGGGTGGGCAGGCACCTCGGGCGGCTCGTAGGCCTCGGTGCCGGCAGCGCCAGGCCGCGCACCAGGATAGGGGGGGTGGTTGAGGGCGGCGCTGGCGTGGTCAGCAGAGGAAAGACGGGGACGTCAGTGTGAAAGAGAGAGAAACCTACCCCCATTCGGCCTTCATGCCGTAGCGGCTCTTGAGCCACTGGTACTGGCTCTTGCCAAAGTTCTGGTCCTCAAAGGTGCGGTGCCATTCGGCAATCATGCCGTCGCGCGTGAACTTCCAAAAGTTGCGCAGAAACCACAGGATCTGCTGCGGCTCGTAGTGCTGGTGGATCATGATGGCGGTCGAGGGTGCTTCTCGAGATGTGGCGAGGCGAGACAGCAGCGGAATGGATGTCGGTCGCGGGCCCGCAGAAGAAAAAGAGGCAAAAGAGGCAGGGGACGATTGGCTCTTGCGCGAGTGGCTTGAGTCGCTTGTGCCTCGGGTTCAAGAGACACTCGCGCAGAGGCACACGACGATTCTGGTGTGATCGTGAGCCGCACGGCGTGTCATGAGTGCCTGGCTGAGGACACGAGGACACGAGGACAAGAAAGCGACGAGGGGACGAGGACGAGGGGGGCTGACGAGAAAACAGAGGCCTGCTTGTGAGTTGGAACTGAGAGGAGAAGACGGAGCAGCGAACGAGAACGAGGAAAAGGACGAAGTGATAAAGCAAGGCGAGCCGGCGACGAAGCCGACGACAACGGGGTGGTCTCCTTGTGAGAGGACAGAGCAGTGAGTTGGCAGCGCACAAGACGGAAGACGCGTCAGTAGGACAGAGGGTGTGGAGGAAGCATTTGAAGGCAGAGGAAAAGGAAGCCTTGGGAGGAAGAAAAAAAAGATATTTGAAAAATCTTCCGAGGGTCCCTTGAGCGGTCACCTTCTGCTCAACACCGCATCTGCCCACGAGGTACCCGTTCCCAGTCGCGCCATTGACGCCGGGCCTTGACCGCCATCTCTGGCATTGTCTTCCCTTTTGGGAGCGTGCTCGGGGCCTGCTCGGTGTCACCGCGTCCGTGGGGCCCGCCGTCGGCAGCCGGCCGGTCGACGTGCGTGCAGACAGCGGACAGACAGCGGACAGGCAGTAGACAGCAGACGGGCAGTAGACACCAGTAGACACCAGTAGACACGTAGACACCAGACAGACACCAGACACCTGGCAACAGCAGCAGCAGCATGGGAAGCGGCCGGGCCAGACACGACCACTGTGTGCACGCTGTTCTGCGAGTAGCGGTGAGCCTCGTCCGGTCTTTTGGCTCGGCGGCATCGCGGCGTCTCGTGCGCCGAACGGCCGTACCAGTGACATCAGCAGGCGGCGGCGAGGCACGCGCACCGCGCGACCGGCCAGAGCAAAGTGCGAACCTCGACGGCCGCCCGCCGCGTCTGCCTGGCGTCGCGCGTGTGTTGCCCTGGCTGCCTTGCCTGGCTGCCTTGCCTGGCTGCCTTGCCTGGCTGCCTGGATGCCTGGTCGTCTGGCCACCTGACCGCCTGGCCCTTCTGCGCGCTCGGTGTGGCTTCTGTCTGCTTCTGTGGCCTGTCACCGGCCGTGTGTGTCTGTGCTCTGTGCCCTGCTGTGCTCTGCTGTGCTCTTCTGTGCTCTGCTGTGCTCTGCGAGGTCTGCTGTGCTCTGGTCTGTGCTGTGCCTTGTGCTCTGCGCTTTGTTCTCTGTGCGTCGTCGTCCCCTGCGCTCGGCAGCTGAGCGCCAGGACACGGCTCTGGACCGCTCGCAGGCTGTGCGGCAGCGGTCGGCCGCGACCGCGATGTGACACACGCATTGTTGGATGCGACAGGAGAGGAGAGGAGAAGAAGGCAATGCAGTTGGCGATACTACTACTATGCTCCAACTGGCCATCTGGCCTTTCCCCGGCGGGAAGGAAGCCGCCTGCACGCTGTCTGCTCCTTCCGTGACGGCCTGTCGGTGCGTGTGTTCTGATGATCGCGCAGACGGTCGCGCTTGCCTCCGTTCTGCACCCGGCCGGGGCACCGACGACCGTCCACGGCAGGGGCATCCGGACGCCCCTTTTGGGGTGACGTCCAGATGGGCCGGAGAATAATAGACTGGGGCTGCCCCCCGCGGGCGGGTGCGACGTGCCGCTGCAGCTGGCCAGCCGGCTTGCGAGCCGATCGGGGTGTTTCAGGCATCGGGGTTTGGAGATATAAGGTTTACTTCAGGAGATGACTGAATCGTGCGAAGAGGAAAATAAAGGAAAAAAAGGGAATCCAAAATCAAAGGAAAGCGGAAGAGGCTTGAAAAACAGCAACCTTTACAATAGACGTAAACCAAACAACTCGAAAAGAATAGGAAAAGAACACAACGGAACAAAAATGCATAACCCAAGCATGCGTGCCCTTGGAACCGTCGTCCTGTTTCCCTTGCTGCCCTTGCTCCCACCTCATCTCCTCATCCTCATCGCCCTCCTCCCCCCCTCCTAGTTCATCTCCTCGTCCTCCTCGTCCTCCTCGTCCTCCATCTCCGACTCCACCAGCGCCGACGCGTGGCTGCTGCCGACGCTCGCCTTGCGCCGCGCCAGCGTGCCGTCGCCGCCGTCGCCCAGCCCGTCGTCGCCGTCGCCCAGGCCGCCGTCGCCGCCGCCCCGGCCGCCGCCGAGCCCGCCGCCGAGCCCGCCGCCGAGCCCGCCGCAGCCCAGCGCGCCGCCGCCCATCGCCAGCGCCGACCCGACCAGGTCCACCTCGTCGCCGCCAATCACCCGGCCCTCCGTGTCGATCTCCTGCGACAGCTCCACCAGCGCCGCCCGCGGCAGCCGAAGGAACCCCGGCGACCGCACGATGCGGCCCCAGTGCGTCAGGCAGAACCCCGCCGCCCGCTTGCGCAGCCACGGCTCGTTCGCCAGCCCCGCGCAGTGCCAGATGATGCACGCGTGCTCCACGTCCAGCTCCTTGGCCAGCCGGTTCACGCACAGCAGCCGCAGCCGCGGCATGTTGTACAGGTTCGCCAGCACCAGCAGCCCCGCCACGTCCGCCACGTCCGCCGTCACCGCCTGCGTCCTGTCGTTGCCCGCTGCTGTTGCCGCTGCTGTCGCCGCCGCCGCCGCCGCCGCCGCCTTGCCACCCGCCGCCGACGTCGTCGCCGCCGGCACTGCCGGGCTCCGCCCCCGCTTGCGCCGGCTGGCCCGCTGCTGCTGCCCGCTGTTGTCGAGCCCCTCCTCCGTCGCCTGGGCCGGGTCGATCCGGTCCGTGTACAGGTAGAACAGGAACGCCCGCACCACGCTGTACGGCTCCGGGATGTGCATCCGCTGCGTGTGGAACTCGGCCATCTGCGACGCCCACAGCCGCGCAAAGTGCGGCCACCGCGCCTGCAGAATCAGCCGGTGCACGTGGATCGGCCGCGACGTCGGCGCGTCCGCCGCCAGCCACGGGCCGTGCCTCTCTGCCGCCGCCGCCGCCTCGCCGCTGCCGTCTTCCTCTTCCTCGTCACCGTCGTCTCCCGCGTGCGCCGTGACCACAAAGTCCGTGCCGCTGCCCGTCTCCGGCGGCTGATCAAACAGCCGTGCCAGGTCCGACCCCAGCCCCCGGGACGGCGGGTCCACGTGCCGCGCCCGGAACGCCGACCGCGGCCCGCCGTAGCCACCACCATAGCCTCCATAGCCGCCATAGCCGCCATAGCCGCCATAGCCGCCATAGCCGTAGCCGTACCCCGCCGCCACCAGGTCCTGCACGTCGCCCTCGGCCGCGGCGTTGCCCAGAAACCCGAACCGCCGCAGGTCAATCTCCATAATGTCGCTCAGGTACACCTCCGGCCCGTCCGCGCCGAGCTCCATAATTCTCTCGTCCGTCGGGCACCCCAGCAGCCACGCCTTGGTGCCGTCCTCGTTCACGGTGCAGTAGTGCCACCGGTACCCCGGCTTGAACACCTCCCGGCCCTCCGCCAGCTTCTGCCACCGCAGCGTCGCCAGGTCCAGCGTCGACAGCGAGCACTCCCGCGACGCGATCGTCGGCGCCGGCGTCACAAAGTCCAGCAGCATCCCCGACGAGTACGCGTGGAAATGGATCCCCGTGCCCTGGCTGGGGACGTTGGGCCCGGACACGAACTTGAGCGCCGAGATCGACCCGGGCGCCACCGGCGCGTACGCCTTGAGCTGGAACGACGGCGTGTTCACCTGCGCCGTCCGCGAGTTGGCCGCATACCCCGATGTCCCCACCGCGGACGACGGCGGCAGCGCGTAGCCCGGCCGCGGCGACCCGCTGCCGTACCGCCCGCCGCCGCCGCCGCCCGTGCCCATCCCCATTCCCGGCCCCATACCCAGGCCCATGCCGCCGCCGCCGCCGCCGCCGCCGGCGCCGACGCCGTGCCCGAACCCGCCGTGCCCCGCCGGCGCGCCACCGTGGCCGGCCCAGCCGGGCGGCCCGCCGCTGCCGCCCAGCCCCAGCCCCGAGAAGCCCGACCGGTCCAAGCCGGCGCCGCCGGCGCCGCCGGCACCGGCACCGCCCAAGCCCCCACCAGCGCTGCTGCAGCCAATCTGCGGCGGCGACTGAAAGGCCGGGCTGCCCTTGAGGTCGAGCCACCAGAGGTCGCTGACCTTGTCCATGTCCTCGCTGAGGCCGCCAAAGACCCAGACGCGGTCGCCCCAGATGTAGGCGGAGTGGTCGAAGCGGCCGACAAAGCGCCAGGCGCGCGACCAGGTAAAGGTCTTGAGGTCGAGGTAGCAGATGTCGTCGAGCACGTAGTTGTCGTGGCCGGTGATGCCGCCAATGATAAACAGCTTGTCCTCGTGCAGGACGGCGGCGTGGCGCGCGCGGCCCTTGGGCAGGGGCCCCGCCACCGGCGGCTGCGTCCAGTGCGCCGTCTTGAGGTCGAACACGATCAGGTCCGACAGGTAGGTGCGGTGCTCGTTCTCGCCGCCAAACACCAGCAGCTTGTCGCCCTGGTACAGCGTCGCCGTGTGGCCCATGCGCACCCCGGGGATGTCGCCGTAGTTGTCCACCAGGCTCCACTGCTGGCTCACCAGGTCCAGCCGCAGCACGTGGTTGTACACCTCGTCCGTGTACTGGTCAAAGCCCCCAAACGCGTAGATCTGGTTGTTGCCGCAGTACGTCACCGACGCGTTCACCAGGCACGCCGGCCGCTGGCCCAGCGTCCGCGTCACCTTGGGCCGGTACGGGCCCTCGGCCGCGCCCCCGGCCCCGCCGCTGCCGCCGCCGCTCCGCGTCTTCATTGGCGCGCTGGGCATGACAAACGTGTTGTGGGAGGAGGGTGCAGACGTCGTCGTGGCCGTGGCCGTGGCCGTGGTCGTGCTCGGGCCAGCCAGCGACGGAGGAGGAAAAGCAGACGAAGAGGCCGACGCCGCCGGCGGTGCGGGGCCGCTGCCAAAGAGAGACGTCGACGGGGCGCCGGGCGGCGGCGACGGGACGGCCAGGGGGACGGCGGACGACGGGGACAGAGAGTCGAGGTTGTGCTGGGGCCCGGATGTCGAGGGCTGCGCCATGTCGTGTGCCTCGGGCAAGGGCTATCGCATGTCCGGACGAAGCGAGGCCGAGAGAGACAGAGGGTAGTCGTTTGAGCGGAGGACGACCAAATGGGGACAAACGGTGGTGACGAAAGGCAGACAAATGGTGACAAACGGTGACGAACGGTGACGAATGGTGACGAAAGGCCCAAAGACACCGGTCGGAGGAGCAAATGCGTTGGAGACGCCGCGAGGCTGCCAAGGTTCGGACAGCGGAGCGAGCCTCTGTGTGGGGACGGCGTGTTTCTCGTCTGGAGCGAGCGAGAGCAGCGTCGGCGGCTGGCCACGATGGGGCGAGAGGAACTCGTCTGCGCCTAGCCATGCAGGCTGGAAGCGTGAGACTCCATCCGCCGCCTGCAGGGGTGGGCGTGGCGGGGCCAGACTTTTCGCCTGGGTGACCTTTCACACACGCTGATTGGCGGACGCCGCACCGTGCCACGTTGCACTGAGACGGTGCCGTCACACGTGTCCCGCCACGTGTTTGGTCACGTGTAATGCAACCACGGCACGAGGGCCCAGACGAGGCAAGACGAGGCAAGACGCAAGACGAGGCAAGACGAGGCAAGACGCAAGACGAGGCACGACTAGGCACGGCGAGGACAAGAAACAAACATGCTTTTGCAGTCTACCACAAGCCCTACGCTCAGTACGTTGCCGCCAGCCGCTGCACCAGGTACTGGCCGCTGTTGATGCCAGAGTACTTCTTCTCGGCGTCGCTGACGTACGTGCCGGGAATGGCCTCGATGTGGCTCTTGAAGTTGGGGTTGCAGAAGTAGCTAGCACGTTAGCCAGGGACGGGAGGAGACGGGGCGGGGGACGAGCGGGGGAAGGGGGAGAGGGGACGCACGCGACGCTGTACCGCGGCGGGTAGGTGTCGCCGGTGTCTGGGGCGGCGGGCGGCTCGACGACGCGGTGGATGGTGCTCTTGATGGTGTCGTTGCTCCAGCGGGCCAGCAGGTCGCCGGCGTTGACGACAATGGTGTCCTCGATGGGGGTGGCGTCGACAAAGTTCCCGTTGGGGCTCTTGACCTGCAGGCCGCCGCGGCCGTCCTGGAAGAGCAGGGTGATGGAGCCGTAGTCGGAGTGCTCGCCGGCGCGCACCTGGTTGGGGTTGGCGCGGAAGACGTCGCGGGACACGGCCGGGTAGTGCAGCAGGCGCAGCGTGTTGTCGCCGACGTCGACGAAGCCGTCAAAGTGGCTCGCCGGCAGGCCCATGCCCACGGCGATGGCCCGCATCACCTCCTCGTGCACCGCCTTGCACTGCGCGTGGAAGGCCACCATGGTGGCGCGGAAGCCGGCGAGCCCGACCGCCGCCGCGTCGTCGGTCGTCTCGTCCGGCCACTGGTTCGGGAAGCCCTCCTCGTCCTCGCGCCCAATCTCGATGCTCTCCTTGATGTCCGGCACCGCCTCCTTGAGCTTGGCCACCGCCGCCTTGTCCTGCAGCTGCGTCACCTTCTCGCGCCCCGGCGCCGTGTAGCCGCGGTTGGCCTCGGGCGTCGTCCAGCCCAGCGCCAGCTTGCGCTCCAGCGGCAGCGCAAAGAAGCGCGCCGACATGTCGAACACGTGCTGCCGCGTCTTCGCCTCGATCGGCGTGTTCTTGAGGTACACGAAGCCCGCCGTCTGGAACCCGTGCAGGATCGCCTTGGCGGTCTCCGTGCGCTGCTCCTCGGAGCCCTCGAGGAACTTGCGCAGGTCGATGAGCTGTTCTTAGCGCAAGGGCAGGCGAGAGAAGAGAACAAGGGACAAGGGAAAAATCATACTGGGATCACCAGCCCGTCGTCGGAGACGGCAGCTTTCTCCATGGTGGCAGCAAAGGGCGGGCGCGTGTACAAACAGTGTGTGCAGTTGTAGCTTCTGCTAAGACGACAAGACCAGCAAGCGCAGCAGGGGATAACCGTCATGCGCAAACGAGCGAGGGCGAGCCGCATAGAAATAGACGGCTGATCAGCGCACCCAGCCTGACTTGCCGAGACTCTCCCGCGGCCGCCGTGGCTCTGGTGCCCCCGTCGGCCGCCTCCGAGGCGACACGGCAGCCCACCTGCACAGTATCGCGCGGTGCCATGCCATTACGCATTCGAATATCATGCGCGGAACCCGCCCCAGAGGGCGCTGATAAGCTGCTGCTGGACAGTGCGGACCGGCAGGCAAGATAAGGAGGAGGGGTGTGGTGTGGCGGGCGCCGCGCCAAGAAAAAAGCGCCTGCCCGTCATGGCGAGGCCCGACGGGTGAGCGAGCTATCTCGGGCGGGGAGCGGGGCGGGGCCTGGCGCCGGGCGGCGGGTGCAGCGATGCGGGCGCGCAGCAGAGATACGATACGACGACGCACAGTATAAAGAGCCAGCTGTAGCCAATTAGGTGAAAAGCCGAGTTGTCGAGTTGCCAACTGAGTTGTCAACTGGCGTGTCAACTCTGGGGGTTTTGCGTGCCGGATCTGGAAGCTGCGACCCAAGACAGACAGACCACTCCCCCAGAACATCGTGGCCCGAACATCGTGGCCAGCGACCGAGACACGATGCCGCCCCGGCCGCCCGTTGTGGACGTCCACACCCACATGTACCCCCCGGAGTACATCAAGATTCTCGAGGCGCGCGAGGACATTCCCGTCGTGCGCGCGTTCCCGGGCGCCGCCGACCCGCGCCTGATCCTGCTGGCGACCGAGGTGGCGCCGCTGCGAGCGGCCGAGGCGGCGGCGGCGGCAGCCAAGGAGGCCGGAGGAGATGCGCAGGCGCAGGCGCAGGCGCCGTCCAGCCTGCCGGGCCGGCCGCTGACCAGCCACTATGCGTCGGTGGCGCAGAAGCTGCACTTTATGGACACGCACGGCATCGACATCTCGGTGCTGTCGCTGGCGAACCCGTGGCTCGACTTTGTGGACCGCGACGCGGCGGGCGCGCTGGCGGCGTCGGTCAACGGCGGCTTCTCCGCCATGTGCGCGGCGCACCCGGGGCGCCTCTTCTTCTTTGCCACGCTGCCGGTGACCGCGCCCGCCGACGTGCTGCTGCAGACCATTGCCGACGCGCGCGCGCTGCCCTACTGCCGCGGCGTCGTCCTCGGCACCGGCGGGCTCGGCCAGGGGCTCGACGACCCGGCCATGGAGCCCGTGCTGGCGGCGCTGGCCGACGCCGGGCTCGTCGTCTTCCTGCACCCCCACTACGGCCTGCCCAGCGAGGTCTGGGGCCCGCGCGGCGGCACCACGGGCGAGTACGGCCACGTGCTGCCGCTGGCCCTCGGCTTCCCCATGGAGACGACCATTGCCGTCACGCGCCTCTACCTCGCCGGCGTCTTTGACCGCCTGCCCGCGCTGCGCCTGCTGCTCGCCCACAGCGGCGGCACGCTGCCCTTTCTGGCCGGCCGCATCGACTCGTGCCTGCGCCACGACGCCCACCTCTGGAAGACGGCCCAGGCGCGCCGCAGCATCTGGGACGTGCTGCACGAGCAGGTCTACCTCGACGCCGTCGTCTACTCGGACGTCGGCCTGCAGGCCGCCCTGGCCGCGTCCGGCCCCCAGGGGCTCGACCGCCTGCTCTTCGGCACCGACCACCCCTTCTTCCCGCCGCTCGCCTCCGACGAGCAGGGCCCGTGGGAGAGCGTCAGCATGAACGCCGACGCCGTCGCCAAGGCCCTCGGCGACGGCTCCGACGCCGCCGCCGCCGTCATGGGCGGCAACGCCGTGCGCATCCTCAAGCTGTTCGAGGGGGGGGGGGCCGAGGCGAAGAGAGCATAGAGGAGACAAAATCAAAGATGAAGCTATGAAGCTATGAAGCTACTGCTACTGCTGCTACTACTCACCCCTCCTCCTACCCCCCAAAATCCATCTTGAGCGCAATCGTCGGCTGCCCGTCGCGGCTCGCCGCCGGCTTGGCCGCCTCCGCCTGCCGCCCCGCGCGGATCACCGCCTCCATGAACGCGCGCTGGCTCTCGTTGAGCCCGCCCACCACGCCGCGGAACGCCGCCGCGTCCGCCGACGCCAGCTCCAGCAGCCGCGCGCTCGTCTCCTGGTAGATGGCGTGGCGGTCGGCCTCGGTGGCGCCCGCGCCGCCGCTGCCGCTGCCGCTGCCGCCGCCGTCCGCCGCCAGATTCTCCTCCTGCCACTTGTCCAGCTCGCCCGCGGCCCGCGCCAGCAGCGCCGGCAGCACCAGCGCCGTGGCGACGGCGACGGGCGTGGCTGCCGCGGCGGCGGCCGTCCCGCTGCTCGGTGGCGGCGGGTGCTGCTGTGCCGTCTGCGCCACAAACGCCGTCAGCGTCTGCGCCACCAGGCCGCGCGCGCGCTCTGGGTCCTCGGGCTCGACGTTGGTCGCAAACGCCAGCAGCCGCGGCAGCAGATAGCGGCCGATGCTGTGGGCGGCCGGCGACGCGCGCGTGTGCAGGAGCAGCGAGCGGCAGCAGTTGGCAGCAATCTTGGCAGTCTGACATTAGCATGGCCACAAGGGGAGGAAGCAGGGAAAAAAAGAAGAAAACACCCACCATCCGGTCCGTGAGACAGTCGAGGAGCTCGTCCAGGAAGCGCACCACCAGCGGGTCGTTGGTCGACAGGCTGTTGGGGCCGGCCGTGAAGAGGATGGTGATGGCCAGGAGCGCGTTCTTGACGCACGCCAGCGACGTGGCCGCCTCGCGCTTCTGCGCCGTCAGGTACACCGACAGGAAGCGCCGCAGGCAGCCGCGCATCTGCGCGTCCGTCTGCCCGGCCTCGGCGGCCGTCGCCGTCGCCGTCGCCGTCGCCGTCGCCGTCGCCGTCGCCACGAACCGCTTCAGCGTCGGCAGCGCCTGCGGCACCACCACCTCCTGGCACGCGGGCGTGGCCAGGATCGTGGCAAAGATGTGCACCAGGCACGCGTGCAGGTCCGTGCGGATGACCGCCGGGAACACCTCGGCCGCGTCCACCAGCGCGTCCAGCGCCGTCTTGACCAGCACCAGCACCGCCTCCTCCGTCATGTGATAGCGCATCGGCGGCACGGGCACCACGGCCTTCTTGCCGCTTCCCGCCGCCGCCGCCGGCGACCCCCCCGAGGCGCCGCCGGGCAGCGCCGCGTCCGCCGACAGCGACGGCAGCAGGCCCGACAGCACCAGCACGATGATGCGCGTCAGCTCAAACAGCTGCTCGATGTCGTCCGACAGCTCGCCCGTCTCGGGCTGCTCGCGCGTGCGCGCCGCCGGGTGCGCCAGGCACAGCGCCCGCGCAATCTCGACAATGACGCCCTGCACGTCCAGGCCCTCGGTCAGCACCAGCCGGTCCAGCAGGTCCATGGTCTCGGAGAAGACCGCCTCGCGGTAGATGGCCTGGCCCGACACGCTCGGGTGCAGGATCTTCTTGAGCGCCAGCAGGATCTCCAGCGTCTGCCCCGGCGCCGCCAGCGAGTCCGCCTGCCCCTGCCGCGCCGCCAGCGCCTCGAACGCGATGCCGAACAGCACAAAGAAGAACGCCACCGGCTCGTCGCGGTAGTTGATGTCCGCGCCCTTGCCCCGGGCGCCGCCGCCGCCGCCGCCGTGGGGGCCCCGGGACACCGCCTTGGTATTGTCGCTGTCGCCGTCGCCGTCGCCGTTGCCGTCCCCGGCCCGGCTCCCGGCTTCCTCGTCGTCCTCCCCCAGCTTCCCGTCCAGCGCGTCAAAGACAAAGGCGCTGTCCTGCTCGATGAGGCTGGCGATGGCGTCCACCAGCTTCAGCCAGGCTTCCTGGTAAAAGGCCAGCAGGGTCTCGCGGTTGAGCGCGGCATAGATGGTGTCGAGGCTGCCCGACAGCGACGGCGGGCCCAGGGTCATGGAGATGTCGGGCTCGAAGCGCAGGCGCGCAAACTCGCGCAGCGACTCGAGCCACAGCGGCGTCAGGCGCGCCAGGTGCGGCCGCAGCACGTCCACCAGGTACGCCTGCTCCAGGCTGGCCACCTGCAGCTCCGCCCACGCCGCAAACACGGCCATCTTGACCATGACCTGCGCGTTGGCGCTGAGCCCCTGCAGGTCGCCGATGCCCGCCGTCGCCGCCGCCGCCTCGCTGTCCGCCGCCGCCGTGAACCGCTCCAGCGCGCCCACCAGCGTCTTGAGGATGCGGCCCATGCGGTCCACGTCAGTCACGATGCCCGTCGCCACAAACGCCGCGCACACGTGCACCGCCTCCGACGCCAGCTCCGGCGACGAGTCCGCCGCAAACGCCGGCGTCAGCGCCGAGCTGATCTGCGCCTGGTACTGCTCCAGCAGCATCGCCTCCTCAAAGTCCGGGTCCGGCGTCTTGCCAAACATGCGCAGCAGCGCCCCGATGATCTTGAGCCCCCAGATGCGCTGCTCCAGCACCGACGACGTCGACGCCGAGAACGCCACGCGCACCACGTCCGCCACCCGGCTCTGCAGCGCCGCCTGCGCCGGCGACAGGTCCCCGCCCACGCTGGCCGTGGCCGCCGCGTCCTGGCCCACCAGCTGGAACACCTCGTTCAGCAGGCTCAGCACAAACGCCGTCACCTGCCACCGCAGCGGCTCCACGTCCGACCCGCCGCCCCCGGCCGACGCGGCCGCTTCGGCCGCCGCCGTGGCTGCCGCCACCACGGCATGGGACGAGCCGCCCCCCCCGGGCCCGGCGCCGGGCCCCGGCGCGTGCTCGCTCTTCTTGGCCGGTTTCCCCCCCGCCGCCACCCCGTCCTCGTTGTCCTCCTTGTCGTCCTTGGCGTCCCGCTCGCCCGAGCCCAGACCGGCGACCTCCTCGTCCTGGAGGTCGATGACGGCGCCGCCGCCGCCGCCGCCGCCGCCGCCGCCGCGGAAGTGGTTGCCGCCGCGGAAGACGGCCGCCAGGCGGGTGGTGTCGGGGACCTTGGGGCGGGTCATCTTGAGGACCCGCTGGAAGCGCAGCAGCCAGGCGGCCGTGTCGCGGAGGCAGGCCTGGCGCACCCAGTTGCGCAGGATGTTGCGGAGGCCGTCGTGGGCGGGCTGGCGGTCGAGGGCGAGCCACAGCTGGTCCTCGAGGCCCGGGTCCGCCGCAGCGACGACGTCGTCGGCGTTGCGCTTCATGAGGTTGTACAGGCCGTCGACGGCGGCGTCGCGCAGCGCCTGGTGGTCGTCGGCGCTCGACTGCAGCAGGTAGCGCTGCAGCAGCTGCACGTAGTCGCCAAAGTCGACGTAGCCCGGCGCGTACAGCGACAGGTGCTCGAGGCACATCAGGCTCGCCCGCTGCACCTGGCGGTCGTCCTCGTCCTGGAACTGGCGCACCAGCGTGAAGATGAGCTCGCGCGTCTTGGTCGTCTCCTGCAGGTCCGGCCCCAGCACGTTGATCAGCGCGTCCACGCAGCGCGCCAGCGCCGCCGGCGTGCTGCGGTCGAGCTCCAGGTTCATGCTCGCGGCCGACGCCACCTCGGCGTGGTGGTTCTCGGAGCCGTACAGCTGCGCCAGCATGCCCAGCGTGCTGGACACGTAGCTGGCAAAGTTGAGCCCCGCCGCGTCCGACGCGCGCGCAAACGCCTGCAGCGCCCAGAAGTGCACGGTCGGGTGCGGGTCGTTGCACAGCGACATGAGGATGCCCAGGATGGTCTTGAGGTGGTAGCCGGCGGCCATGCCGCCGACCTTGGTCTGGATGCAGCCCAGGGCCATGGCGCAGCCGGCGCGCGCGCTGGGCTCGCGGTTGACGACAATGGTGTCGACGAGGTACTTGATCTCGTGGTTGGTAAAGGCATGGCCGCAGGCGCTGCACAGGCGGCCGACCGCGGCGTAGCCCAGGCTGCGCACGTAGGGGTCCGGGTCGACGACAAAGCCGCGCACGAGGTCCTGGAGCAGCGTCTCCACCTTGGGGTTGGTGACGTTGCCCGGCGGCGCCTGGGTCTCGCGCACGGCCACCTTGAGCGCCAGCAGCACGGCCACCGCCACGTTGACGTGGATGGCGGCGTGGCGGCCCGGGTCGCGCTGCAGCGCGCCCGCCGACAGGAACGTGGCCACCTGCTCGAGGATGCTCTCCTGCACCTTGGCCGGCGTCAGCGGGAACACGTACGCGAACAGCTGCAGCGCCAGGTTGACCACCTCGGTGGCGGGGGGGTCGGGGCGTCTCGGCAGGCCATCGCAGCTCGTGTTGTTGGGGTCCGCGTCGTCTCCGCCGCCGCCGCCGCCGCCGCTGCCGCTGCCGCTGCCGCCGCCGCCCAGCCACAGAACCGAGGCGTCGTGCTCGTAGGCGCCGCACACGGGCGACAGCAGCAGGCTCTCGATGACGCCCTCGGGCCCGGCGGTCTCGTCGTAGGCAGACAGCAGCAGCAGCTGCTCCTCGTCCTCGGCCGCGTCCTTGTCGTGCTGGCCCGGCAGGCTGCGCACGCGGAAGCCGCGCACGAGCCCGGTGACGCCGAAGCCGGCGTTGTCGGCGACGTCCCAGATGGTCTCAAAGGCGCCGGCGGCGGTGGCGATGGAGGCGCTGAGGCTGCTGGAGGCGTAGTTGTCGGGGTCGGCAAAGAGGGAGACGACGAGGGTCAGCAGGTTGCTCTGCAGCAGGGCCTCGCTGCCGCCGGCGGGGGCCAGGTTGATGAGGCGCAGGTAGCACTGCAGGACGCGGCGCTGGACCATGACGTCGAGGTCCTGCAGCTGCAGGGCGGGGGCGAGGCGCTGGGCCGGGTCGTCGGTGGTCTTGCGCGCGGGCAGCGTCTTGAGAAAGGCGGTGGTGTGCTGCAGCATGGCGGCGATGCGCTTGGACACGTCGACGGTCAGCAGGCGGCTGTTGTACTGCAGAAACGCCAGGATGGACCCCAGCGCGCAGTCGCGCACGTGCGTCAGGAACGAGGTCTCGAGGAAGTTGCGCGAGGCGACGTTGTCCTTGGCCAAGGGCTTGGGCAGCGCGTTCTTCCACAGCAGCAGCATCTGCGACAGGTGGATCTTGACAAAGTTGGGCCCCAGGGCCATGAGCCCGCCGATGAGGATCCAGGCCACCTGGATGTGCACGCTGGCGACGCGCAGCTCGAGCTTGCCGCTGGTCTTGAGCAGGTTGGTGGCCATGGTCAGCACGCGGCTGTTGATGTCCACGGACCCGTAGAGCGGCCGCTGCGGGCTGGCGCTCAGCGTGGCCGCCAGCCCGTAGGCGAAGCCGAGGCAGCGGCGGTGCTGGTGCGCGCTGCCGGCGGCGGCGCCGGCCAGCTGGCCCAGCTCGCGCGCCAGGCTGTTCATGCACACGGACAGGCACGGCAGCAGCTGCTGCGGACAGGCCAGCACGAACGCCTTGAGGCAGCCCGCCGCGTGCACCTGCACGCTGTACGTCGGATGGGGCAGCAGCTGCAGCAGGCCGTCGCGGCAGGCGTCGGCAAAGGCGGCGGCGGCCGAGCCGAGCGCGGCGATCAGCGCGCCGAGCGCGCCGAGCGCGGCCACCAGCGTGTGCTTGCTGGGCGCCGGGTGGTCCTTGGAGAGCGGCGGGTAGTGCTTGATGACGTCGGCGACGAGCGTCTTGGCAGCGGCGACCTGGCCGGCCTCGCTGAGGATGCGGTTGCCGACGACGTCCTGCACGACGGTGTCGACAATGCGGCGGGCCACGAGCAGGCGGTAGCGGTTGTTGGCAATGTTGGCGTGGCCGAGCAGGTCGACGGTCAGGTTCTCGAGGATGCGCAGGTAGTGGTGCTCGACCGCCTTCTCGCCCAGCCGCTGCAGCACGCGGCCGTAGCAGATGCCGAGCGCCGCCCGCGCGCGGTTGGTCGTCGACAGCCGCACGTAGTGCGTCGTCAGCGTCTTGAGCGCGTCCACCAGCGGCAGCACCAGCACGTTGTGGTTGCCGCCGCGCGCCGGCCCGGGGCTGCTCGGCCGCGCGCCGCCCGGCTGGTCGTCGTCGTCCTGGAGGCTGGTCGGGATCGTCGACGCGCGCTTGAGGGCCCGCGGCCGTGCCGCCTTGCGCGACGACATGGTCCGGCCCAGTCCGCCGCCGCCGCCGCCGTCCGCTCCGTCGCCGCCAGCCATGCCGCTGCCGCCACCGCCGCCGCTCCCGCCGCCGCCGCCACCGCCGCCACCGCCGCCGCTGCCGCCCCCGACGCCCACCGACTCGGCGTAGCCCTTCACCATGGCCTCGACGAGGCAGTCGGCGGCGGCACGGCGCACGTGCGGCGACGGGGCGTCGAGGGTCTTGAAGATGGTCTTGGTGAGGCTGTCAAAGTCGCTGGCGGTGTCAAAGTAGGTGGTCGAGCGCACGAGCGCCACGAGGCAGCGGCAGGCGGCCACGCAGACGAGCGCGCCCTTGTCGCCGGCGGCGTGGTTGCGGGCCTGCTTCCACACGTCGCGGGCGAGGCCCTCGTCGGTGCTCGTGCCGATGCACGTGACCAGCTTGGCCAGCGCGGCGAAGATGGCGGCGCGCAGGCCGGCGTGGGCGGAGGCCGCCTTGAGCAGCTTGAGCAGCGAGGCCACGGTGAGGTGGTGCAGGCTGATGGCGCTGTCGCCGGCGGCGCCGAACACGTCGCCGAGGCACACGACGACGGCGTGCTTGGTGCGGTTGGCGGCCTCGGCGGCCGCGTTGGCGCCGCCGTCGCTGGCGCGCACCTTGAGGCCGCCGCTCGCCAGCAGCGCGTTGAGGTCGTTGATGGTCTCGAACAGCAGCTTGCGGTCGCCGCGGCCAAAGACGTGCGCCAGGCAGCGGCCCAGCGTGTTGCGCACCACGCGCGCCGGCGGCGGCGTCGTCAGCTGCAGCACCTTGAAGATCTCCTTCTTGAGGTAGAACTGCTGCGCCGTGCAGTCGTCCGCCGCCAGCCCGCGCACGTGGGCGTCCAGCCGCGCCGCAAACTGCAGCAGCGCCAGGTCCTGCTGCTCGGGCGGCAGGTTGGCCAGGTGCGTCGTGTCCAGCTCCGGGAGCGCGCTGTCTGCCGCCGCGCCCGTCCGCAGCGTCGCCGCCGCGGCATCGGCCGTCTCGTCAAAGCCACCGCCGCCGCCGCCTGGCCGTGAGCCACCGGCGGCCGGCGAGGCAGCCGTCGACATGGTCGGGAGAAGGAGAAGAGTCGAGGTCGAGGTCGAGGCCGGGGCCGAGATGGAGAAGAAAGATAGTCGACAGTCGCAGACCGGAACGACAGTCAAAACAATCTGGAATCGTCACGAGGAGCGTCCTGGACGGCCAGCTTGCGGAGAGCTGGAATGTCGGAACGACCTCCTTTTGGGATGCTATGGAGCACAGGTAAGATACAGACGGGCAAGCTGTCGACGTCTCCTGGACATGGTGGCGGTGGGTGGGGCGCACACGAGCCAATCAGCAGCGGATCGTTGGCGGCACGCACCGACAAAACTCTGCGCCACAGGCGGTCCCATGCTGCGCTACGCCGAGAGTGGCTCAGCTGCGGTTCTCGACGTACGTCCAACCGCCCGAGCAAACCATGTCGTCTGTCTTTGGCCTGCGGTCGAGCTTGTCCGCCGCCTGGCGACGGCGCGTCTGTGGCCAATGCTGCCGGGGCTTTGCCGACACGCCGGCCGCCGCCAGCGGCCACAACCGCTGGTCCAAGATCCGCCATGAGAAGGGCGCTGCCGACGCCAAGAAGACGGCCTTGCGCAGCAGCTTCACCAAGACGATCACGCTGTACTCGCAGAGTGGGTGCTGCTTTTTTGAGGGGAGGGAGGGCTTCCTTCCCAGGACAGCCACAGAGCTGACATTTCCAGTGTACGGCGCCGACATTGGCATGAACCCGCAGCTGGCCGCCGTCGTGCAGACGGCCAAGAAGAACGGCGTGCCCAAGGCCACCATCGAGGCGGCCATTGCCCGCGGCCAGGGCCGCTCCTCGGACGGCGCGCGCCTCGAGACGGCCACCTTTGAAGTCCTCATGCCGCCGTCCGTCGCCCTCATCGTCGACCTGGAGACGGACAGCAAGGCCCGCGCCCTGCAGGACCTCAATGCCCTCGTGCGCCGCAAGGGCGGCACGACCACGCCCACCAAGTTCTTCTTTGCGCGGCGCGGGCGCGTCGTGTTCGGGCCGGCCGCGGCGGCGGAGGACGGCGGCCCAGAGGACAAGGAGGACGGTGACGCGCAGCACGCCGCGCGCGCTGCCGACGCCGACGCCGACGCCGACACGCCCACGGCCGACGACATCCTCGAGGACGCCATCGAGGCCGGCGCCGAGGACGTCGAGACCGACCCGGACACCGGCCACGTCGTCGTGTGGACGCCCGCCAACCAGACGGCTGCCGTCGTCACCGCCGTCGCCGCCAGCCGCTTCGGGCCCCGCCTCGCCGTCCTCAGCGCCGAGACCGTCTGGTCCCCCAACCCGGACACCCGCGCCCCCGTCGGCGGCGGCGACGACCTGCGCAAGCTCGCCGAGCTGCTCGCCGCCCTGCGCGCCTACCCGGACGTCCGCGCCGTCTACGCCAACGCCGTCCAGGGCAGCGCCCCCGACGACGTCTGGCAGCCGCTCGCCCAGGATCTGGACTGGTAGAGGCGAAGGCAGAGCAGAGGAAACCATTTAGAGAGATTTAGATTTAGATGCATGTACAACAATAGACTCGAGACTCGCCCATCCTGTACAAAAGACCTGTCGAGCAGACAAACCCCCAAACGCCAGCCAGCCAGCAGCACGCAATACCCTGCTACTTGGTCTCCTCCTCTGCGCCCTGCTGCTTCGCCTCCGCGGCCAGCCGCCGGTCCCGCTGGAACAGCCGCCGCGCCCGCAGCCGCTCCAGCTCCGCGTGGATCTCGTCGCGCTCCAGCGGGATGCGGTGCGCGTTCTCCGGCTTCGGCCAGAAGTCCGGCACCGCAAACCGCGAGTCCAGGTTCGTGCCAAAGTAGTACATGATGCCGATCGGGAACATGATGTACATGCCAAACTGCGGCAGCGGCAGCGTCAGCGTCAGCACGAGCCCGCATGGAGGCGGAGATCGCAGCCGAGAGACGCACCTTGAAGACCTCCAGATTCAGCCCGCCCATGGTGACGGTTGGCTCGAGGCTGGGTTCGGTGGCGCGCGGGTAGAATTCCAATCTCGGTGCCGGTCGCAATCGAAACGCAAGCTCAATTGCCAGCGCTCGTCCAGTTCGTCCGTGGTCGTCGTCGGCGAGGTGGTCAAACGGAGGCCGGCACGGAAAAAGTTGAAATTCGACGTCAGTCCACTCTGCAGCTTCGCCCCAATGTGCGAGACACTGTGCAGCTGCACATTCAGAGGACTATTCCACCTATCCACACTGTATTAAATACAACGCTAACAAGACACATCTTGCTCCCGTATATATAGAAAATAAATACTCCTTACCCAATGTCTAAGCATATGCCGCTGCCCAATCCGCAAAGCCGCCGCCCTCCAGTTCCAAACATGAAAAGAAAGCAAAGCCCCTCCTAAAATGGCCGTATCCCTCACCTCCTCCGCCCCGGACAGCTCTTGGTCACGCGGTAGGCGGCCAGCCCCCGCCGGCCGACGACGCGCGCCAGCGTGTTCCACACGCCGTCCTCGCCCCAGTCCAGGTCGTCGAGGTTGAGATGCCGGCGGTAGCGCCACACCTCGCGGAACCGCAGGCCCTCCAGCCCCTTGTTGGGCAGATACGGGTCCAGCCACGTCGCCGAGAGCGGCGCGATCAGGTATGTCCCGTTCTTCTCCTTGAGGTACTCGCTGTTGCGCCGGTCCGCCGGCGTATCGCACGTCGCCAGCGCCGTCAGCTGCTCCATCAGCTGGTCGCCCGGCAGTCCCATGACGTCGCGCGTCTGCAGCACCTCGTTCTTGCCGTTGAGCAGCCAGATCGGCGGCGTGTATGTCTTCCACCAAATGGCCTGCGTCGCATCTGGCTGCCGGCTCATGAAGATCTGCGTCGGCACGATGCCGCCCTGGTGGTACACACCCATCAGGACGCCCAGCGCTGCGTTGAACACGACCCACGCGGCCACCCATGCCCGCAGCAGGCGCGGGTTGCGCGGCAGCTGCACCGACGACAGGATGAGTGGGATCGTCGGCAGCAGGAAGCGCGCCTCCTGGTGCTGGAAAATGGACAGCACAAAGATGCCCGACACCGCCGAATAGAGCCGCAGGGACAAGTGCGGCTGCAGAAAGAGCAGCACGGCCGCTGGCCCGATCAGGAGCGGGATGTTCGCCAGCAGGTGCTGGTACCACGGGTGCAGGCCGTGCTCGGCCAGGTTGCTCGGGCTCAGGTTGTAGAGGAGGTTGTTGAGCGGCGTGATCACGGGGCGGAAGAGCAGGTCGCCCCACGAAATCTGGTGCGGCGTGTAGAAGGCGGTGTCAAAGGCGACGGCGACGACGGTCGTGAAGAGGCCGGACAAGGCCATCGCAGCAAAGGACAGAGGTCTGCCGCGCGCGCATTAGCAGGGAGCAGCAAGCCAGCCAGCCGCCCGGGGACGAGTGCATACCTATGCAAAAAGTAGGGTATCAAACGAAGGCCGGGAATGAGCAAAAACGCAGGAAAGGTGATTCTGTTGAAGACGCCAAACACCACGACAATCCCCAAGATTGTCGGGGCCAGCAACGCAACGCGGTCCTGCTGCAGACGTGGGTTAGACAAGACGCATGCGCACAAGGACAATACACGTTCGGCAAACGTACCCGGCCGGCAAGAATGCGCTCAATCAGGACCAGACTCCACGCCACCACGAGCGTCTCGACCGAGTTCGAAAACGTGTGCGCCTGGTACGTCCATGTCACGTAGGACGACGCGAGCAGCAGCACGGCTGTCTGCCGGTGGCGCCGCGCGGGGACCAGCTCGTAGATGGCCCAGTCCAGCAGGACAAAGTTCATAATGAACATGAGCAGGCGCAGCACCCAGAAGACGACGTGGGGCGGGATTTCGCCGTCGCCGCCGTTGCCGATCCACAGCCAGCGCAAGACGAACATGGGCAGGCCATAGACAGGCCACAGTGGGAAGACGCTCCGGATCGGGTGCTCGCTCGTAAACTCCCACGTGAGGCGGACGGGATAGCTAAAGACTTCGCCTGCAGCGCGTCAGCGGGCACAGACAACAGGCCAGAAACAAACATGTGGCGCTGACGTACCGGCGATCACCTCGGGGCCTTGGAAGTTCTCGTCGGGGTGCAGGTAGCTCGGCGACATGGCGAACCACAGGCGCACGAGCACCAGGGTGAGGTAGACGCGGCGCCACATGACGGAGACGCGCGCGAACGAGGGGGGGAAAGGGGGGGATGGTTGTGGACGGATGTCGCAGCAAGAGGCTGCCGGCCAGAGAGGCGGTCGAGACGGTCGAGGCAGTCGAGGCGCTCGAGGCGGCGGGGTCGTTCGAGGGAGGATCGAGAACGGAGCCTATGCGCAGGCGCTCGGTGCAGAGGCGGCGTTTGCGCGGCAGGCGCTCGAGGCGCAGAGGGAGCGCTGGGTCAAGACAGGAGACCGAGACGAGAGTGAGGCCGGCCAAAAGGACA
Organism: Ophiostoma fasciatum; assembly: GCA_019925495.1. Lineage (NCBI taxonomy): Eukaryota > Fungi > Ascomycota > Sordariomycetes > Ophiostomatales > Ophiostomataceae > Ophiostoma > Ophiostoma fasciatum. The sequence continues at coordinate 589,827 of JADHKM010000017.1, forward strand.
GACCGCGCGCGGGCTGCGGCGACAGCAGCTGCGGCATCGTTGGACAGGCCAGGCCACGCGGAGAGGCAGAGGCAGCGGAGCGGACGACGGCCTCTGCGGAAAGATGCGACAAGCCGTGACGGCGCGGCGGAGGGGGAGAAACTTGAGCGGGCAAAGAGGGAAAAAGGAGACAGGGAAAAGTATGAAGCAAATAGAAAAGAATGGAGCCTATGCCATCGCGAGGAAAGAACGACTGTGGTGCCGATAAAACATGCGACGCGGCTTCCCCAGAGTCCGATAGGGGCAAAAGGAGAGCCCGCGGCGATCCGCAGAAACGTATGCTTACGGAGGAGCCGCAACAAGCAAAAATAACAGCTGTTATTACGGAGTACGATTACGAGGCTCGTGCTGTCTGTCTCGCAACCCCCGGACTCACTAACGCGCTGGTGTCAGACACAGGTGTTTGCTTCCGGGGCATATATTTAGGCAATCAAAACAAAAATAACCTGATGACTCCATGCAAATAGTTTGCAAATGGGCGGCAGGAACACACCAGAAACATTCCAACCTGGCGCCTGCCCCCTGTAAATGATGCGCTAGTCCGGAAGCAGCCAAGCAGCACACAGGCAGATGCTGGCGCCTGCTCATTCCACTGAAAGACACGGGGCACACGGGGCCGCACAACGCAGAGCGTTGTGCTGCCCTACAACTATGCTTAAGCATACGCCCAGGAGCGACATGCCGTCGGTGCCTGACCGCGCGCGCCAGTGCGAGACCGCAATACCTGGCGCAGATCCCTGTTCGAGCCCAACCAGACGGACGAATGCAGGGAAGTTGGTGAGCTCTGGGGCGCGCCCTGAGTTCAGCCGCTGAAGCCAGCTGCTGAGGACAGTCGCGCGATCCCGTGCAGCCGCCGGCCAGTGAGAAATGGATGGAAGGTCGGGGATGGTGCAATGCTCCGTAGCGCAAGGCGGATTGTGAAATGCGCTCTGGCTGAATTTCTTACAGTGGACTTGCCGCTAGCGCACTCCAGTGCAGCGGTACAAAATCGATGCCCCCCCCCGACTGCACATGACCACACTATGCTCTATGCTTTACGGAGTAGGTTAATCTGGAACAACAGCAGCCCAGGCGAGAGGGAGTCAGCAGGCACCAGCAGTTTTGGCGCCATCTGGCCTCCCTGGCTCGAGGTTCCCAGGTTTTTCCGACGCCGCCTTGTGCCTAACCACTCCCGTAGCTTCCATCCCTACGGCTTCCCCTCTACTTCAGTTCGACGTCAACTCAGTTCCAAAAAGACAACCATCAATACGCATCGCTCGCGCACCCGCACGCAACACGCTCTCCGTCATTTTGAAGCCGAGAAACAAAGTCGGCCATTCTTCTTCACCCCTTCTTGCTTGCTCCTCAGCCGGATTTGTAGCAAACGCCACCATGCCTGCCGAGGAGAAGAACTTCTTCGACAAGGTTCCGCTGCAGAGCAACGACGGCACCGTCATCGTCGTCGACTACGATGTTGCCACCCGCTCGACGCTGCTCAGCACCATGCTGGACGACCTGAAGAGCATGGGCGTCACGGAAGTGGGAGCTGTCCCTCTTCCGAATGTACGTTCAGACAACCGCGGTCGATGGCCGGTGGCCTCGGTGGCCTCTGCTCTGGGGGTTGTGTGTCGCGATTTCATGAGAAATGCTGATTCGTTCTAGGTCAACGAAGCCGTGCTGCGCAAGGTTATTGAGTACTGCGAGCACCACCGCAACGACCCCATCACCGGCAACGAGGAGGAGAGCGAGAGCCGCAAGAAGACGACCGACATCGAGGAGTGGGACCAGAAGTTCATGCAGGTGGACCAAGAAATGCTCTTTGAGATCATTCTGGTGCGTACAGTAGCCCCCGCCCTCCCCTGTATGGACAGCGACGGTCTGCTAACACAGCGCGGCAGGCTGCCAACTACATGGACATCAAGTCCCTGCTCGACGTCGGCTGCAAGACCGTGGCCAACATGATCAAGGGCAAGTCGCCCGACGAGATCCGCAAGACGTTCAACATTACAAACGACTTCACGCCGGAGGAGGAGGAGCAGATCCGGAGGGAAAACGAGTGGGCGGAGGACCGCTGAGAATGACAACCGCCGAGATAGGAACACCGCGTGGGGGCACACCGCCAGGCGGGGTTTTGTGGGCGGAATCGGGAAGCCCGATACATGCGTCTGTTTTATGGTTTTATGAGTCTTTTTGCTCTTTTTTTTAAAGTTCCTTTGATGACCAGGCCACTGTACTGGTCCACGGGCTGTTTGCGCTGTCTGACGCTCCTCACTGCGTTTATTGCTAAATAGTCAGGGTGTGCTCAACGGCACACCCCAGTGACACTTTCTTGAATGGATGCGCGTGATTCGATGTGTGTGGCCAAATACGGGATCATGGACTATGACATTATAGAATGAGAGGCCATGTCGGCGAGACGGGGCGAGCGAGAACCTTGGCCTCATATGGCGACAGCGTACGTTTAGATCGACAAAGCACAGAAGACACCGTCTTTTTAAATTTCTTTTCTTTTTTTGTGTTTGGTTCCGGGGTTTCAATCAACTCTGAGCTGGCGCCAGAGGGTACATAAAATTCAATACCGTATGCTCCCGATGTCAGATGCCAGACCTCCTTTTCCCTCCCTGGCACAGAGAAGCCTCATGTTGTCCCGGCAGCAAGAAACGAGAAGAATCCGGTTCCAGAACAGGGACCAAAGAAAACCGAAGACGGACACGGCGCATGGTGAACAATGGCCGCACAACGGCGCCGTGCAGCTCCTCACACAGCTCTTCCGTTCGTTGCACCGCATGCGTTGTCGCGTTGTTGTCCCGTTGCGGTGTTTCGTGGGCGGGCGTGTTTCATGTGCAGCAAATAGCAAGCATCGTTCACGGCGAAGCCGCTGTCCATCCTCGTGATCGATCTGAACCCCCGTCCTGTCGTCGTCCCTCTCGTCCTTCCGTGCCATCGTCCCCTTCGCCCCCTTCCTTACTCCTGGGACATGTCCATTTAGATGCCCAGGCGAGTCTTGCGCCAGTGTCTCCGCTTCGCGTTGTAGCTGCATCCTGTCAGCATGCAGAGCTCTTGTACCTCCGGGGTCCAGAAGAAGAGGGACGGGTACGCAACGTACCGAATGGTGTTGCCGGTCCGGAGACGGATCCACTGAGGGATCGGGCGGTTCTGCTTCTGCGCCTTGGCGAGCTTCTGCTTCGTGCGGAAGGACTTGTGGCTCTGCGAGGAAAAGAGGTCAGCTTGACGGCGTTCGTTTCGAACTGCAAACAGGCCGCTCCATCCATCCCCCATCCGCGCCGGTCGAGCACCCGAGCATCGAGCGTAGGCCGTGACTGTCGCTGGTTTCGCTGCTGCTTTCGCTTGTGCAGACGATCGGGATCGGTCGTCCACGCCCAGGTCGTTGTCCAGTGTCCAGCAGTCGTCGTTGTCGAACTCGATGCTCGTCCGGGTGTCGAAGCCGAAAGTCGCGTCGCTCGCTCTCTGTCGTCGCCCTCTTCCAACTACAACCCGACCACCAGTGTCTCCAACCATCAATACGTACCGGCATCTTGACGAAGTTGTTTCTTGTCGTTGATCCCGAAAAGAAAAAAATTGGGTGTGGTACTGCTTGGGGGGGAGTCAAGAGAAATTCGATCGTGGAGGGATTGGGCCCATACAGACGATTATTTTTTTTTCCCGCCCGCCGGCTCCCCTCCACCATTTTTTCGTGCGCAGGTTTTGACATGTCCACTTTTATCGGATCCGGAAAATCTTGCGCTCCCGCTTCTCCCTAAAGGGCTGGATCCTATGACAAATCACACGTGACTTTTACGATATGTCACGTGCGTTCTCGCCGTCGCGCGAACAGGGCTCTCGTAATACAACTGGACAGGACAAGATTGCGCTAAAGGAGGCGCTGAGCAGCTCGCCAGCGGGTCCCCCGACAAGATATGTCGCCGCCGATCCCTTGTTTCGCGAACGGTGGCTCATTTCTTCGAAGCAGAAGCCAAGCGACGAAATTAGGAAAAAAAAAGAGAGGAAAAAAGGAAACCGACGTGGACAGGGTCTCTCGCCTGCGTCTCTCTCTTTTATCACCAGCTCCGAAGCGGCCGGATTCTCGCGCTGCAGCATCTCTTTCTCTGGACGACCAAGGCCGGACGACGACGGGACGCAAAGGCCATCTACGCACGCTCCCTTTTCTTTCTCGCGAGATCACGAGACCGTCTGAGCCTAGCCCAACGCGGTCGGGAGGTCTTTTGTCTCCTATTTCTGAACGCCACCTCCTCCGGTCGTTGCGGAACGGTCAGACGCGAGGCTTCCGAAGCCTTCCTCCTCCCTCCCCCCTATCCAGACAGGCTGTCCTCGCCCGGCGACTGTCTCTCTGACGATACGCACGACACGCACGACACGCACGACACGCACGACACAACGGTCTACGCACCTTTACGCGGCAGGGGCGGGATCCGGATCCAGTCCGCAACATAGGACGGCGCTTGTCTGAATCTGAGCCCGGACTGCCAGAGAAAGGGTCGCGGCGCGCGCGCGCAGGACGCCACAATGGGCCAGAGCATCTCCTGGCTGAGCAGCCTGCTGTTCTCGAAGAAGGAGATCCGGATCCTGATTCTGGGCCTGGTAAGCGCGGCGAGAGGAGGAGCAAGGAGAGGCCGGGAGCGCGGCCGGGAGCGCGGCCGGGAGCGCGGCCAGGAGCGCGGGCAGCCAGCTAACGGTGGTGGGCAGGACAATGCGGGCAAGACGACGCTGCTGTACCGGCTCAAGATCGGCGAGGTGGTGACGACGATCCCGACGATTGGGTTCAACGTGGAGTCGGTCACGTACAAGAACCTCAACTTCAACGTGTGGGACCTCGGGGGCCAGACGTCGATCCGGCCGTACTGGCGGTGCTACTACGCGAACACGTCGGCAGTGGTGTTTGTGGTGGACTCGACGGACATTGAGCGGCTGCAGACGGCGGCCGAGGAGCTGGCGGCGATGCTCAACGAGGAGGAGCTCAAGGACGCGGCGCTGCTCGTGTTTGCCAACAAGCAGGACCAGCCGGGGGCCAAGGGCGCCGCGGAGATCTCGGAGGCGCTGCGGCTGGGCGAGCTGCGGGACCGCAACTGGACCATCATCGCGTGCTCGGCCGTGGACGGCACGGGCGTCAACGAGGGCATGGACTGGCTGGTGGTAGGTGGACGGCATTCCCCCTCCCTCCGCAGCCGGGCTGCCCTTTGGGCTCGCTAACAGACAACAGCAAACCGTCCAGCAGGAATAGGGACCCTTGCCGCCCGCCCCGGTGCCTTGGGCATCCATCCCATCCCATCCCATCCCATCGGCGCGTCACGACGGAGCGGAGGACCGACGAGGCAGGGCGCGCTCGGCAGGCCTCGGGGTCGTGGCGTGCCTCGTATCCACGAGACGACGGGCTGCCGGGATTGTGCAGAACACATGATGAGCGAATGCGTTTCTCTTTTTCCTCTCCCATATTTTTCCGGCACTAGATTATCCTTTTTTAATTCCCCACGAGAGCATCGCCCCTTGTCTGGCATCCCTCCTATGGCAACACAGCAGACTGGTCTGGCTGTCCCAACTCTTGTGACTCATGTCGCTGCTTGACATCTGAATCGAACATGTCTCTGTTCCTCCGGCGTCTTCGGGTTTCGTTCGGCGTGCCGGGAAGACGGAGGGCGTCACGAATGGTAGCTCGGATGTCGGTCTTTTTGTACGCTGTCCCTCGTACGCTGTGTTCTGCCTGGACCAGACAGCACCGCAGAGCAACCACACCACGCCGAGAGTGTTTTTTTGTCTCAGCAACGTCGCCTCCCCGCTTTCGGGGGTACGGGGGATCGAAAGCTAACGAGTGCTCGCGTATTACAAACCAGGAATGCCGTGACTGGGGGGAAGGCGAGGCGAGACAAGCCGCCCAGTCCATGATGTATTGCATTTTCGAGTGAGGGGGTGGAAAGACACACACACACGCGCTTCCTCTGGGCCGAACAAAGCAACGCCGATCGTCTCCCGGCCGCCCTGGACGCTGACAATTGTGGCGGTTTAGACTGGCTGTCGCAGGCTGGCGTGCTCATTGGGACATGCAAAGGCGATGCAGCGCGGCGCCGGCAAAAGTGGGGCCGTGTCGTCACCGGTTGTCGTTGTATAAGCCGGCGCACCGGGGCAGGCGAGCAACATGGACAAGCACAGCAACGTAGGTACCGTTTCTCGCAGCGGTGTCTGGGAGGCGACCGAATTCGGTGACGCAAGGCGAGATGAGGGGGATGGAGGGTATAAAAGGCGTCGAAGTTCTCTGCTTTGTCGCTGGTTTTCAGCATTGCTCTCTCTCCGGATTCTCTCTCTGGATTGTATTCAACCGCATCTCATTATCACACCCCCTTCAGACACCAGACACCATGCCTCTGTTCACGTCGTCTCACAGCGAGCCGGACGGCCATGCGGCGGCGTACGAGCGGGCGGAGAAGACGTACCGCTACGACGAGAAGCCGGTGTACACGGCGCCGAACGGGTACCCGGTGGACGACCCGAAGAAATACCAGCGCGTGGGCGGGGGCCCGCTGCTGCTGCAGGACTTCCACCTGATTGAGCTGCTGGCGGCGTTTGACCGGGAGCGGGTTCCGGAGCGGGTGGTGCACGCCAAGGGGGCGGGGGCGTACGGGGAGTTTGAGCTGACGCACGACATCAGCGACCTGACGACGATCGACATGCTGACGGGCGTGGGCAAGAAGACGCCGCTGCTGACGCGCTTCTCGACGGTGGGCGGGGAGAAGGGCTCGCCGGACACGGCGCGCGACCCGCGGGGGTTCGCGACGAAGCTGTACACGCAGGAGGGCAACTGGGACTGGGTGTTCAACAACACGCCCGTGTTCTTCCTGCGGGACCCGACCAACTTCCCGACGTTTATCCACACGCAGAAGCGCAACCCGCAGACGAACCTCAAGGACGCGACGGCGTTCTGGGACTACCTGTCGACGCACCAGGAGTCGGTGCACCAGGTGATGACGCTCTTCTCGGACCGGGGCACGCCGGCGTCGCTGCGCAAGATGCACGGGTACTCGGGGCACGCGTACAAGTTCACGCAGCCGGACGGGACCTTTGTCTACGTGCAGATCCACCTGCGGTCGGACCAGGGGGTGGCGACGCTGACCAACGAGGAGGCGGCGGCCAAGGACGGCGAGAGCCCCGACTTTTTGACGCAGGACCTGTTTGAGGCGATTGAGCGCGGCGAGCACCCGTCGTGGACGGCGTACCTGCAGGTGATGACGCCGGCGCAGGCGGAGCAGTTCCGCTACAACGTGCTGGACCTGACCAAGGTGTGGCCGCAGGCGGAGTTCCCGCTGCGGCCGTTTGGGCGGCTGACGCTCAACCGCAACGTGCAGAACTACTTTGCCGAGATCGAGCAGGCGGCCTTTGCGCCGTCCAACCTGGTGCCGGGCGTGGAGCCGTCGGCGGACCCGGTGCTGCAGAGCCGGCTCTTCTCGTACGCGGACACGCACCGGCACCGGCTGGGCCCCAACTTCTTGCAGATCCCCGTCAACACGCCGGTGCGCGCCTTCAACCCGTTTGCGCGCGACGGGCCCATGAACGTCAACGGCAACCTGGGCGCCAACCCCAACTACGAGAGCTCGTACCGCGCGCTCTCGTACAAGAAGGGGCCGGGCGCGCAGCCGGCCGTCTCGCACGAGACGTGGACGGGCCGGGCCACGTGGGCGGTGCTGCAGCCCGAGGTGACGGCGCTGGACTTTGAGCAGCCGCGGCAGCTGTGGCGGGTGCTGGGCCGGCAGAAGGGCCAGCAGGACAACTTTGTGCACAACGTGGCGGTGCACCTGGCGGGCGCGCACGTCGACACGCGCCGGCGCACGTACGACATGTTTGGCCGCGTGGACCCGGAGCTGGGGCGGCGCATCCAGACGTCGACGGAGAAGGAGGTGGCGGCCAAGGGGACGGACAAGGAGTCGGGCACGAACAGCGCGACGGGGAAGCCTTAGGGAGGGTCTACGGAGCACATGGGTGTATAGGACTACGGAGCACTTGGAGAGATAGGATATTCAATGTCAAGGCAGTGGTATCTAGCAGCAGCACTTGCAGCACTCGAAGCAGGCAAAGGCGGCGCAGAGGCCGCAGCAGATCTCCTCGCCCTCGCCGCCGCCGCGCATGCTGGCCTCGACGCTCATGGGCTCGACGCGGGCCTGGTGTGTGTGTGAGCACAGGATCGTCGTGCGAGTCATGCCAGTCATGCCGTGGGTGGTGGTGGGTGCAATTGCGCCATGGATGACGTTTGCCAAGGCAGCCCGAAACAGAGCACACAAGAGGGGGTTTTAGGCCTTGGGGCGGGTACTTACAGGCTGCTCCACGGCGGGCTCGGCGGTCTTGGCAGGCACGGCCTCCATGGGGGCGGGCTTCGTCGGGGCGTCCATGGTGTTATGGAGGAAAGGGGTTTGTGGAACGGTCCGCGTGGAAAAATAAAAGTTGAAAGTTGGTGATGCAAGAGGAGAGGAAAGCTTTGGTGAGAGAAGAGGAAACGTGGAAACAGCGAGAATACGAGCAGGGCAAGAGCGGGGTTTATAAGAGCTGAGAATCCGGGTGGCTGGCTGGCTGGCTGCGAGAGGGAAGGCCTGCACAGCGGGCGGGCGGCAGGCGGGCGGCGGCCACCAGCCCCTGACTGCCGGACAGTGGAGATAAGCTCGGAGCGTCGACACCGTGCAGCAACAGCAGAAAACAGGTGTAGGACGACCGTAAAGGGCGGGGCCCGCTGACGGCGTACGTAATACGCGCTAGGGGGCAGCCGGCGGAGGGCTGACTGCTGGCCTGGCACTGGCTGGCCTGACACCAGCCAGCCAATCAGCGCCGCCGCCCAGCGCAGCCCGCCGCACCCCTGCTGCATCATCTGACGGCGTGCATGCAGACGATAGATAGCTGGCGGCCGGCTGGCCAGCCAGCAGCGGTGGTGCCCCGGCGGCGCTGGTTGGCGGCCGCCTGCCCGTATCGCGTCTTGCTACGGCACGGCTGGCCGGCCGCCTCGTTCGATGGGCCTTGGCCCTTCTCGGCTGGCCAGGCCAGCCACCCACCCTCTGTTTCGTCCTACGTGTTTGTCCCCCCTTGTCACCCGTCCCTTGTGTGTGTCTCCACCCCGGCCATTCGCCGGCCTGGTGCATAAACGTGCGCTGCTGCCTTGCGGTTCTTGCGGTTCGGAGGACACGTCCGTAGTCCTTGGCCCCGCCCGCAGCCCTTGTCCCCGCCCGTAGGGCATCCTGGTCTCCGTCTCCTCGTCGTCGTCCGCCCATTCGTAGCTCGTTCCGTGGCCTGGCCGCTTATCCTCTTGGACTCGTCGGTGCGTGCGTCGCCGTCCGCATCCCGACGTGGGCTGGCCGGCGGCCTTGGCACGCGGTCTTTGCCTGCGGTTTGCCTGCGGTTTGCCTGTGGTTTGCCTGCGGTTTGCATTTGGTCTGCCTGCGACTTGCCTGCGGGATCGCCTTTTGCATGCGGTCGTTGCACGCGGCTCCTCGATGCCGGCCCTGTAGGACTCGGAGTCTGTCGAGGACTTGCAAATATATAGGATCCCGCTGTGTCCCTTTCTTCCCTTCTTCACCCTGCCTCCTCTTCTCTCGCCCTGCCTCTCCTTACCCTCCCAAACACCTCGTCACTGCACACAAGCACGACAAGCACACTTTCCTTGCTTATCACATCAATATGGGCCGCTCCCTGCACACCGTCCCGCTGCCGGCCGGCGACGGCCTCGTGCATGTCCGCAGCGGCGGCAGCACCGCCACCAGCCATTCCACCTGCAGCTGCACCGACTGCCACGCGTCCGCGCCGCCGTCGCCCTCCGACGCCTCGGCCGTCCTCGCCTGGCCGCCCTCGCCGCGGGCCAAGAGAAACGTCAACGTCTACACCACCTGCGGCCGCCACAGCGACGAGTGGCTCTTCCGCGGCTGGCCGTCGCCGTTCCGCCGGCGGGCCCGAAACGGAGCCTCCTGCTCATGAGCGCGCCCCAGGGTGTGCACGACGACGCTACGAACGACACGATTGCCTGGGTTTTGGTCTGCGGTCTGCGGGTTGCTTTTCTGGCTGCTGGCTGGCTGCTATGTATCTTGTACTTATTGCACATGTTTCGTTCTGACATAAGCGAAATGGAAGACCCGACCCACACGAGCTCCCGCCCCCTTCCCCACGTGAAATTCCCAACAACATCGCCGGTTTCCCATCACGACCACCTCTCACCTCTTCCTCGGCACGTACTCCGTTAAATACGGAGCACCGCACCGACTCGACCGACCCTTCCGCCCAGCCATGGCCAAGCCCGCGTCCTCCGCCCCGGCGTCGCCGGCCCCGCCGTCGCTGTACCTGACGGCGTACAACTTTGCGTCTGCCGTGCTCTGGGCCACCGTGCTGGGCCGCACCGCCGGCGTCGCCGCCCTGCGCGGCACGGCGTTCGTGCCGCTGGCCGTCGGCACGTTTGTGCGCTGGACGCAGACGGCGGCCCTGCTGGAGGTCGTGCACGCCGCGTTGGGTGGGTTCTGTCTGTTGTTCTGCTTGTTGCAAGTATACGCCGCTGACAGCCGCCCAGGCGTCGTCCGCGCCCCCGTCGTGACGACGGTCATGCAGGTGGCCAGCCGGCTGCTGCTGGTGTGGGCCGTGACCTTCCCGTTCCCGCAGGCGACGACGACGAGCCCGCTGTACACGTCGATGCTGCTGGCCTGGAGCCTGACCGAGGTCATCCGCTACACCTACTTTGCGCTGAGCCTCGCCCGCGCCGCCGCGCCCAAGCCCGTGCCCGACTGGTTCACCCGCCTGCGCTACAGCACCTTCCTCGTCCTCTACCCCGTCGGCATCGCCTCCGAGGTGCGCCTCGTCTATCTGGCCGCCGCCACCCCGGGCGCCGCCGACGCCCTGCACCCCTACTACCCGCTGGCCCTCTACGCCGTCCTCGCCGTCTACGTCCCCGGGTCCTACGTCCTCTACACCCACATGCTTGCCCAGCGCCGCAAGGTCCTGCGCCGCCTGCGCGACGGAAAGGCCCAGTAGGGGCAGGGGCAGGGGCAAGGGCAGGGGCAGGAGCCAGGGGCCAGGGGCCAGGTGGATGGAGACGAGCCAGACAGCACCAAGAGCATCGCTGTATCTTATATTTACAGAGAAAACAAAAGCAGCCCTAAAATAGACTTCCCATTTATCTATGGCGCCGCCGCCACGCCGCCGCCGGGCCCGCTGCTCGCCGCGTACCACGCCGTGGGCGCCGTCCACGCCACGATGAGGCCGCGCGCGTCCGCCAGCAGCGCCGCGTAGTTGGGGTTGTGCGGCGGGTCGAACATGCTGATGTGCGCGCCCGTCTCGTCCGTGGCCGCGTCGTTGACGGCCGGCCGCCAGTCGCGGTACGGCAGCGGCGCCGCGCGGCTGCCGCTGCTCTTGGGCAGGTTGCAGAACGTGCGCTCGCCGGGCAGCAGCATCGCCAGCGGGCGGTCCCCGCGGCCCCCCGGGGAGGCCGTCCTCCGCGCCGACGCCGCCTTGCCGAGCCGCGTGTAGAGGTTGCCGAAGCCGACGCCCAGCTGCCGCTGCACCTCGGCCACGCGCGCCATGCGCGCCCGCAGCACCTCGCCGCGCGCCAGGCACCCCACGAACTCGAGGTGCGACGCCGCCCACGCCCAGCCCTCGGACAGCTGCTCGCGCCGCGCGTACGCCGCCGCCGCCGTCGCCGCCGCCGCCGCCGCCGCCGCCCCGCCCGCCAGCGCAATCTTGCCCCAGCCCCAGCTGCTGCCCGCCGTCGTCGTCTCCGCCGAGGAGGATGCCGCCGCCGCCGCCGCCGGGAGGGCCGCCTTTTTGGCCGCGTCCCTGCCCTCCTTCTTTTGCGCGTCTCGCTTCCCCCACAGCGCGTCCGTCAGCCCGCTGATCTGCGCCAGCGCCGCCGACGCCGCCGCGTACTGGCCCTCGGCGCCGTGCGCCACCACGCCCGGCGCGATGCCCAGGTACGGCGTGTCGAAGCCCAGCACGCCCTGCACGTAGGGGAACATGAGCGTGTTGAGCTCCACGCGGCCGCCCGCGCCGCCGCCCTCCTCGCCGCCCTCCTCGCCGCCCTCTGCGCCCACCCGCAGATCCCCCGCCAGCGCCAGCAGCGCGTCCGCCGCCACGATGCCGCCCATGGAGTGCCCGATCAGCACGCACCGCACCGAGGGGTCCACCGTCGGCGACGGCGTGCGCGCCGCCACCTCGAGGTCGATGACCTGGTTGAGGAGCCTGGTGGCCGGTCAGACCGAGACGACGTCGACGGGGCAAACCGGGCAAACGGATTGCAGGCGTTTTACCCACCACTCCAGCAGCCGCTGCACGCACGCCGCCAGGTCCCCCCGCGTCTCGTAGGTCGGGTAGACGGCGACGCGGACGTCGACGCGCGGCAGCGCCTCGGCCACGGCGCGGCGCAGGTCGTGCGAGAACTGCGAGCGCGCGCCAAACGTGTCGGCGCCGCCCTTGAAGCCGTGCACAAAGCACAGCAGCAGCGTGCGGCGCATGGTGGGCGACAGCCGGGGCCGATGGATGGCTGGCAAGTCGGTTCTCGCAATGGTGGCGGCAACGTGGCGCCGGCGTGAACGTTCCGTGCGGGGCACAAGCCACGCCTGTGGCTGGCTAGCCTTGCGCCACATCGCTATAATACAGTGGATTTCTCTATATACACATACGTAGTTGTACATACATCGACTAATAGTCCTCGACCCAGCCAAACACCTCGCTGACGGCCAGCGTGTTCGTCCGCAGCCCCGCCAGCGCCAGCACCACGCCGGCCACGTCCACCAGCAGCAGCGCCGCCGCCGCCAGCATGAACCGCGGGTTGAACACCCGGTACAGCATCAGGTGCCGCCGCAGGTGCGCCGCCCACGCCATCGTCGCCAGCGCCTCCACCGCAAAGTACGCCACGAACCGCGCCAGCGCCCGGCTCGCCGGCGACAGCAGCCCCCCGCGCCGCCGCGGGCCCGTCTTCCACAGCACCAGCAGCGGCACCGCCGCCGCCGCCAGCAGGTGGCCCGGGAACGTGTTGGCCGCAATCACCAGCGGGCTCCACGGGTACCGCACCGAGAACAGCGGGATGAACGCGCTGTCCCACTGGATGCTCGCCAGCGTCGCCTGGTGGCCCGTCGTGAAGTAGTGGAACTGCGCCAGCATCGCCAGCACCACCGGCCCGATCACCGCCACCGACCCCGGCGACACCGCCGCGAACCGGCTCGCCGCCGCCGCCGCCGCCGCCGCCGCCGCCGCCGCTGCCGCCGCTGCCGACCGCGCCTGCGCCGGCCCCGTCCCCTGGCCCTCCTCCTCGATCGACGCCAGCAGACTGCTGCGGTTGCCGGGCCCCGCGTCCGGTCCCCGCTCGCCCGTCGCCTCCGCTTCCGCCGCCGCCGCCGCCGACTCCCCGCCCGCCGCCGCAGCAGTCTCCTCAGCCGCCGAGTCCGGCGCCGGCCCGCTCGTCTGCAGCAGGTCCAGCAGGTCCAGCAGCGACAGCACCTGCCACAGCATCAGCGCCAGCGCGCCGCCGCCCATCGGCTTCGACAGCTGCACGCCCGCGATCAGCAGGTTGACCAGCAGCAGCAGGTACCGCGCCCCGTGCGCGTTGGCGTACCCCAGCACCGCCACCTGCGCGTGCCGCGTGGCCCCCGGCGCCGCCCGCGCCGACACCTCCACGCACGGCGGCGCCCACACAAAGCCCACCGTGCCCGCCACCAGCGCCAGCCCCAGCACCGTCTGTGCCACGTACACCGACGCCGTCTTGCACACCCCCGCCGGCAGGCCCAGCCGCTGCAGCGACCCCGCCCACCAGCCGCCGTTGTCCGCCGCGTCCAGCGTCCACGACACCGCCGCCAGCAGCAGCCCGCCCCGGAACACGCCGCCGACCCACGTCGGCGCCAGGCCCGCGTAGGACCGCGTCGGCTCGTAGAACGACCGCACGATGCTCGGCATCACCACAAACACCCCAAACGGCACCGCCAGCTGCCACACCGCCGACGTCGACGACGACGCCGACGCGTAGTACGTCGACGTGCAGTACGGCATCTGCTCCTCGCGGCACAGCTTCGACAGCGACGCCACCCGCCCCAGAAGCACAAACACCACCGCGTGGTACACCCCCAGCGCCCGGTCCCCCGCCGTCGCCAGCCGCAGCGACGCCAGGGCCGCCACCGCGCCAAACGTCGCCAGAAAGAACAGCAGCATGCTGTCCTCCCAGATCGTGTACGAGTTGGACGCAAACCCTGCCGACTGCGCCGCCGTGAACAACAGCGCCAGCCAGCCCCACACGCTGCTCGGCAGCAGCCGCCACAGCCGCCGCCGGCCCGTCCGTCCCACCAGCCGCATCGACACCGCGGCCGTGCTCGCCAGCGCCGCGTAGCCCGCGCTCGCCTGCACGCCCGCATACCACGCGTGCGGCTGTTCGGAGCCAGGTCCCGCAGCCGCCCACACCACCCCGCCTGCGAGCACGGGCACCGCCCCCAGCAGGCCCGCCAAGAACAGAGACCGGTGCTGCGTCTGACGTTGCTGCAGATCGTCTTCTGCGTCGTCGTCCTTGCTGCTGCCGCCGCCACGCAGGCCCTCGTCCTCGTTGACGAGCTCACCCTGCAGCTCCAGCAGCATCTCGGCGTGGTCGAGCGTCGCGTCCTCCACAAGGGCGAGGTCGTCGTCGTCGTCGTCGCTGGCGTCGCCCCGGCGTGACGCGTAGAGCAGCAGCGTTACCACGCCCGCCGCCATGATGCCGATGCCCAGCACCATGCTGCCCACGTCGAACCGCGCCCACAGGTCTTTGCACACGCGCAGCGTCTCCGCCTGGTACGCGGCAAGGGACGCAAACACGGTCGAGGCGTCCGCGCCAGCCGCGAGGGCTGGCAAGGCCGGCGCTGCGGACGCGTTCAGCCCCCGTGCGGCAAAGTACGATTCCTGGTAGCGGTGGATGCCGGCGGCCGTGACCGCGCCCACCGCGGCCAGGTTGGCCCAGTCGTTGCCCCGGGGCCCCACAAAGGCCTCCTCAATTGGCCACCCGAGGTTGTTGTACGGGATGGGAATGCCCAGAAGCAGCGCCAGCGTCGGCACCAGGTCGATCTGGTTGACCGGCCGCTCTTTGGCCGTGGCCGGCGGCAGTGCCGCCGCCGCGCTGGTGCGCCCAAACAGCGGGCGGCGCGCATACATCCACAGCGCAGCTTCGACCTCGTCGTCGCTCTCGCCGCCGTGATCGCCCTTGCTGTCCATGCCGTGGTCGCCCATGACGACCAGCAGCGTGTCGTCGTCTATGGCTGCCGCCAGCCGCCGGATGAAGCCGTCCATCTGCTGCAGCTTGTCGCGCATGGCCGCGTGGTTGGGCCCGTAGCGGTGGCCTGCGTGGTCCACGCCCAGGCAGTGGCCAATCAGCAGGTCCCAGCCCTTGTCTTTGCCGTCGTGCTCCACCAGAGGGAAGATGTGCTCGAGCACGCCGTTGTCGACAGTGTGCAGGTCCCACACGTTGAAGCTGTCGTACGCGTGGCTCATGTTGGGCTGGAAGTAGCCCGGGAAGAGCGCCGTCCAGGTGTCGTCGCCGAGATGCACGATGCGCTTGCCCACCGCCCGCAGCTGCGCCAGCAGGTTGTCCTCCTCGATCGCGTTGCCGGCAAAGTTGCTGCCCATATCCATAAACGTCGGCAGCGTGCCCGTGGTGAGGCCCTTGAGGCGCTGCAGCGTTGTCGTCGGCGGGTCGGCCAGGAACGGCCGCAGGAACGCGCGGGTCGGGTCGGCGACGGCCGTTTCGTAGAGGAAGGGAAACGCGTTCTGGAAGAGCTCGTGCTGCTGCTGTGGGCCGTCTGCCGCCGGCACCGTGAAGTCGTACCGCAGCGCATCAATGAGCACGACCACGGCGCGGTCAAACGTCTTGGGGTGCCAGCAGCCGGTCGCCGGGTCGGGCACGTGGCCGCTGGTGCCAAGCGGGCTGGCGGCGCAGCTCGCCTGCTCGTCCAGAACCAGGCGCGTCAGCAGAAACCCCGACGTGAAGTAGAAGAGGCCGGCAGCGTGCACGGCCAGCAGCCACAGCCAAAAGGCCACCGTCCACAGCCACCGGCGCTCGTAGGCCGCCTTGTGCGCCGCCTCGCGCAGCACGCGCCGCCGCTCGAGCGCGCTGGCAGGGCCGCTCTGCTCGGCACGGCCAGCGCCGTTCAGCGCGGCCGCCTCGTCCGCCTGCTTCTTGGCGCGCTGGGCGGCTGCATATTGCGCGGCAATGGTCTTGTACTCGGACGCCGTCGGGGCGGCCTTCTTCCGGGGATTCGGAGACGGCATGTCGGGTGGTGGATCTGGCCCAGGGGCCGGTAAAAATGAGCTGAAGAAGAGAAGAAACGAGCAAACGAGTGCAACGAAAAGAATAGACCAAGGAAGGACGGCGGCTGGGCTGGCGTCCAAGGGAACAAGAACACGTATAAGAAAACGATTAAAAGGCGCCTCTCGAGGCAGAGCAGAGTAGGAGCATGCGGCGTATGGCCATGGTTCGTCGTCAATAGGAGAAAGGAGAAACAAAAGAAAAACAATTGACAAAACGGACAGCGACACAATCAGGGCGTCGGCCACCAAAAAGAGTGCTGCTGTGGTGTCAGGAGGGAGGTTGAAGGCGACGGACGACCCACGAGGGAAAAAAAATAGTTGAGGTTCAAAATCTCCCTGCTCGCGGCAGAGCTCGGCCGCTGACTGGGCACGCAGGGGCTTTCCGTAGCTTCCAATTCGCGTAAATTTCATGCGCACATGGAAGGGGCGGCCCCACCTGCATACGGCTTGTTTATTTAGTGCCGCTTCTGGACAGCAAGGCCAATAAGCATATATTTACAGAGTACGGGCAGTGGAAAAAGCGCAAGAGCCAGCCGCGAAAGCTCCGGGAGAAACGGCAAGAGCTGGCAGACAAGGCACCGTAATAAGATAAAATATCTCACAGCTACTCCATACGGAATGCTCGACAGACTGATCTGTCGTGGTCACGTGATGCAGTTGCCAACGGCCTGCCAGAACGAAGACACAGGTCGAACAAAGAATATATAATACAAAATATATACACGAAATCGCCAAAGAACGCGACCAAGCGAGACCCGGTAGACCCAGGAGCCCTGTTACCGAGGCAGGATCTGTGGGGTGCAGCTGGCTCCGCGTGATGCTGTCCGCCTCTCTGCGTTGTTTGCGTTTTTGGTAGTTGTCCGCTGCGGACCGCTGCCGCCGAGAGGCACCCCGTCATCTTCCACCATCTGCGCCGTACCGTTGCCCAACATGAAAGAGGGATTAGAGATGTGAGAATAAGGTGTCAAGAGATAGAAAAAAGTATGGCATAAACGTGAGGAAGCGAGCGTATAAGAAGCGAAATCGGCGAGGGAAACGGAAAGGCGGAGAGAACGCGGCTACTGATATGCCTTCTCCTTGAGGCCGCCAATCTGGTCCATGTCGATGGAGTAGAACTGGGTCTTGCTGTCCTTCTCGTAGGCGGGCAGCTGCTCGTCGTCCTCGCGCAGAGGCTCCATGCCGACGGCATTGTGCTCGCCAACGCGGACGACAACGACACGGCCGCTCTTGCGGCGGCCCATCTCGTCGTGCTCGTCGGGGAAGGTGATGCGGATCTCGGGCACGTTGTCGGGCGAGTAGGGCGGCGAGTGCGGGTTGGCCAGCATGGGCTGGCCGTCGCGGCTGAACACGAGCACAGACTGGTGGCCGTTGGCGTTGGTGGTCTGGATGGTGAGGCCCTTGTGGTTGTTGTTGCCGGTCCCGTAGGGGGCGTTGTACTGCGGCAGGCCGGCATTGAGCATCTGCTGCCGTCTCCGCATGCGGCGGAGCATCACCAGCGTGGCGGACAGCATCAGGCCCAGGAAGACGACGGTCAGCAGGGTGATCATGGCGGCGATGGTCTTCTTGTCGCCAGAGTCGCTGCTGTCGTCGCCGTCCATGGTGGAGCGGACGGCGAGCTGGCCGCGGGTGAGGATCGCCTTGAACGACAGCATCGCAGCGATGGGTGACCGGGTGGGAGGCAGAGCAGAGGATCGTTGGAGGGTGTCGAGGCTTATATCGACAGCGAACTCGTCTCGCGGGGTCGGCCAAGCGGCGGACAAACAC
Source organism: Ophiostoma fasciatum (assembly GCA_019925495.1). NCBI lineage: Eukaryota > Fungi > Ascomycota > Sordariomycetes > Ophiostomatales > Ophiostomataceae > Ophiostoma > Ophiostoma fasciatum. Next base: position 607,890 of record JADHKM010000017.1, read on the forward strand.
GAGCAGAGAAGACTGCACAGAACCACTGGTCAGCAACTCTCCACGCAAGCAGGCCGGCCTCGGTTTGCGAGACCCAGACTTGGCCTCGGGCGGCGGCCACGAGACCACGAGGTCGAGGGCCGAACGTACTGGTGAGAAAGGAGTCGGTCGGAACGGTCGGTAGTCCGAGACAACGAGTGGAACAAGGCAAGCTTCCCAGATCAATCGTCAAAGAAGGAATGGAAGGCGAGGGCAAGCAAGGAGTGGGCGGACGAGGAATGAATGGACAGGAATTGAACTTGGAAAAGAGTGACAAGTTGGTGTATCCTGGAGACAAAAACAAGCAAAAAAAAGAGTGAATGTGCTGCCGATCCAACAAGCAGGGACAAGTAAAAAAGAACGACTGGAAGGGGGGAAGGAATGAAAGAGGGTTTTAAAGGAGTGAAGCCCTCGGTTGGTGACGATTTGGGGGGGGATGGGGAAGAAAGGGGAAGAGAAAGGGATGAAGAAAAAGCGACGATGCGTGAAAGGAGCGAGCCAGAGACGAGCGTTGGAGCAAAGCCGCCTTCCACGCGCCCAGAGCCAAAAGGAAATTGCACTCGGCCTCGCTCTTTGCCAGAACGGGTGCTAGCCCGGCCAGCGCCGGCGCTGGTCCCGCGCCCCGCGCCAGGGGGTGCCCGTGGTGGCAGGCGGCGCGCCGGACGCCTGTAGCCAATCAACCGCCGGCCTGCGCCACCCCAAGCCGCGTGAGGTGGGGCAGAGGGCAATTTGGGGCTGCATCTGGCTCGTCCCTGAGTGGTCCGTGCGGCACAGACTCTCAAACTGTGAGGGTGGCCCAGGGCGTAGCCAGGGCGCAGCCAGGGCGAGCGACGACGAGGCCAGGGCGGGCCAGTGCGGGCAAGGGCGAGAGAGCAAGGGCAGGCGAGCACATCCATCAGAGAAATGTCTGTCCATCCGAGACGAGGTCAGCCATTTGACAAAGCCTGGTGATGGAGTAATTACGATGTATTTGTACGGTGTACGGAATATGGAGTTTACGGAGTCATACGACAAAAGTACAAATACAAGAAACAGCGGTTCGGGCTTAAATATAAAATACGAAAAAAAAAAAAATTGTTTACAATAAACGACTATGCACAATTACCGCATATGCTTATTTGTGTGCGCGAGGTTCTCGTCTTCTGAAGGCGAGCGGGAGGCAGTTGGCTGGGTCTCCATTCCGTGTTCGTTGTGAAGGCGCCCCATCGAGAAGCGCGAAGAAGGAGGTGTCTTGTTTCAGCAGTCCTCGCTACTCGGACACCTCCGACGTTGTGTCTCCTCTTTGTGTGCTTGGACGTTCCTTTGTCCGGCCTGCCACTTTCACGTCTGGCTGTGCGGCCAACCTGGCCCGCTGAAAGACAGACGTTTCTGTCCGACACCGTTCTCGGTCGCCTCGTCGTCTCAAGCGAGCACCGGCCTGCGCACCAGCGTCGTACGGGCACAGAGCAGCCTGAAGTATATGCAGGGGATCGGGCTGGCACACAGCGGGAGAGGACAGCCACCGAGATTTGCAGCCGGCCTGGCCAGCAGCGCAAACGCGCACAAGATGCGGACTGCCTTTGCGTCAAGGGAGGCGCTTCCATCGTCCATTCTCTAGTCCATTCTCTAGTCCATTCTGTCTTTCTTGCAGTCACCCGCAACTTTGTCAAGGGCAGTCGGTGGGAGTATGGACAACTCCTCCGTCATCCAACGCAGGCACCCACAAACTGGTGCAAACTGGTGCATGCATGGGCGACACGCCCGGGGCGGCCGGCCCCATCTGCGTCGGCTGTATCAACAGGCAGGTTGCACAGCAGGCCAGCCAGCCAGCCCACACCGACAAATCACGCGGTATCTTCTCCTCCCAGAAGCATCGGCAAAGGGGCGGTGGCTGTGCAACGTCGCCCCAAGCGCCCCCTCCTCATCCGCCCTCCACCTTTCCCCCTCCTGCCCTCCTGCCCTCCTGCCCTCCTGCCCTCCTGCCCCCCTCCACCGCCCCCCCCGCCGCTTGTCGTCCGCGGCAGACGCATCGCCGCTGTGCGTCTTCGCGTCCTGCAACGTCTCTGCCGCGGATTGTGTTGCGTTGCGCTGCTGCCGTCTGGCCAGGTAGAGAGGGCCAGAATGTGACGCGTACTCCGTAATACCACAGCTCTGCTCCGTATCTTGGATGTGGGCTCTCGCGCGCCGTCGCCGTTTTGGGCCGCCGTCGCACACGCTTCCTGGACAGACACAGGGGCTGCATCGGACAGACGACCGCCGCCCTGTGCCGTATGAGCAGTCGCTTGGGCAGGGGCGCGGAGCCGTCGCTTGGCCCCGTGCCGCCGTCGTCCAGCCGACGCTCACCCGTCGGCAGCCAGCCGTCCGTCGCAGCCGCGGTTGGTATCTTTACTTGTATATCTTGTACGAAGTATACTTGACTTATCGGCCTGGCCTGGCCTAGTTGTACGTTGCGTTGCAATCCTCCGTACGCTTGTTTGTCGTAGCCCCTGCTCGCACAAAATGCCCGCCAGTGCAACCGCCCTCCCACGGATGCCGTTGGCGTCGCATTGTCCTGTCTGCAAGCCGACGGCTGGCGGCCAGCCAAGACTGGCCGGGCACCTCGCTTGGGGCGCAAGCGTCGTTGTATTTTGTATATCTTGTGTTTGGTTGTAACTCCGTACTTGCAGTTGTATAACTACAACTACTCCGTAATCCTCCTAGCGCGCTAGAGCCGACAGGCATCAGCGACAGAAGGCGGTGAAAAAGCGGGCGATCCGCGCACAAGAGCCGCTTCTGCACGTTGGCGGTCGAGGCAAACACGAGGCGAGAAGAGACGGGCGACCGATGCAAACGAATCATTTTGCAGTCGCTGCCGAGTCGCATGCGCGACTGTGCAAGGATGGCTCTGTTCAACGCGTCCTCACGCCGTTTTGCGCTGTAATACACCGTAAGATAATTATAGGCTTATGCTTCGAGTGGCTGGCCAGGCCAGCCTGGCCTAGGCTTAACCCTTTTTTAAGCGTTCCTACCCTCGCGGCTGGCGGACAGTGACGGCAACCGCCCCTCCTCTGATCGTCCCGCCAGTTGGCATCGTTTTTTTAGCATCCCGTCCGCACCCCCATCCCAGTTGGCTGGGACGATCCCAATACCTATCGGCGGTAGGCCCTGCGGAAAGCATAGGCCCTTGGCCAGCTGTCCGCCGGACAAATAAGCGCTCAAACAAGGCGCTGGTACGGAGTATTACTGCGAGTCCAGTTGCGTAAAGCGCTGGTACCGGCGTCCCAGTGAAGGCCGCTGGCTGGCCTGTGCCCTGTTTGTATCTTATTTACTGCTCTCGCCCGCTGCCCCCCCCCCACTCCGCCGCCCGTCTGTCCACGACTGCTACGAAACCTTATTTTGTCCCCAGTCGTAGGGAAACCACGGCCAGGCCGCCGCCTTCTTTTGCCAGCGCTCCTTCCTTGTCGCATCGATACACAGCTCACATTTTTTCTTCTCTCCGCCTCCAACTTTGTTGTCTCGTTCCCGCGCCCGCACTCTTTCCCCTTCTCCCTGTCGTCTGTGGGCCGTATAACAACTACTCCGTACGCCCCCGTCACCCTGCCGCCCAGCGACCGGGGTTTGACAGCCGCAAGACAAAAAAACCAGCTGGGCAATTTCGCAAATTGGGGAAGGGTGCGTCGCCCGGCTTCCCCGTCCCCGGTCGCTCCTTCCCAACAGTCTGTTTGCTGCCTGGTCCGCGCGCGCCGCCCTTCGCTCGCCCTGCAGGCCGCTGCGTTTTCTGTGCGAAGTGAGATCGCTCGTTCCTAGCTCCGTCCTCCCACTCCTTCCCTCTTTCTGTCGTTTCTCGTTTTTCCCTTCTCTTTTTTTTCTTTCTTGTGGCGCACCTCCCGCTTTCTGCCCTCTACTTCCTTCCTTTTCTTTCCCCTACCGCCTCTTCTTTCTTTCACCCAGTCCGCCGACCACTTTGCCCATCGCCTTCGCTGGCCAGAGGATGTCGTCTGCCCTGCCCGACCGTAACCTGCAGCACGCTATCACTCCGCGCTATCCATCTGCCGCAACGCGCTATTGCTCACTCTCCACTCGCCGGCGCGGTGCTGCTCCGTCCTGAACTGCTCTGTGTCCTGGCCAGCCCGTCCAGCTTTCCAGCATACACCGCCAGCCATCGCTCCTTCCTGCTTGGTTTCTCGCCAGCCTACATTACTTTTTCACTTCTCCCTCTGCCCCGTTGTTCTTGCCTCCTCCAACCAGAGCATCCCAAGCTTTCGCTATCGGGGCCCCGGGCAGGGGGGGGGGGGGGGGGGGGGGGGGGGGGGGGGGGCGGGGGCGGCGGGGGTGGCGGGGGCTGGCCGTTGTAGGCGTAGCCGGGTGGAGGGGGTGGTGGTTGGGCGTGGGCGGACGCGGGGGCGGGCGCGTGGGCGGGTGGTGCGGACACGGGGGGGGCCTGGAGGTGAGTGTGAGACGAGGCGGGCGGGAGGACGAC